>JAODJW010000002.1:24249941-24263101 GCA_026777045.1 Hyperopisus bebe | reverse complement strand
GGGGGGGGGGGAGTTGTAGACAGTTGACCCTTTTAAGAGTGGCTGTTGAATTCTAGCTACCAGTGATGATAAAGGGCAAATGGAATACGCTGGTAGTAGTACACTATTAGTTTGTCAGCTTGTATTCCCTGTCTAATCAGACTACACAATTGCACAGTGCATGTTTGAAGACTGTGTCCTAGTGCATGATTCACAGGGTCCTTGCATTGTGACTATGGCCGTCTAGGGCTTTTGCCCTCTGCTTGGGAACAGAAAGACACACATAACTCCTTATTATGCCAAGGTAGATGAAATGGTGGAGCACTTTAATAAGATTTCAACTGATGAGTGTGACACGACAGGCACGTTACCAGCATTCACTACGCTTCCTTAGTTTTAGACTCACAGACTGGAAGCAATTCATCTGCTGGTACGTTCCCTGGTGCTGCAGTCCTAGATGTTCAGATCAACTGTTTTTCTTTTAATCATATTGATGACAATGTTGGAATTTGCTTCCTGCAATGCCAAAAGCATGTGCTTATGCTCACTAATGGCAAAAATCTATACTACAATGAGGCAAATAGTCACCAGCCCCACGGAATGGGCACTGTGGTGTGACTTTGTAACCCCATAAAGAACTGCATGGAAGCAGCACCCCACTGGAAGTGGCTTAATCAGATCGTGAAGGTGATGGACTCATGTGGTGAACCAGGACAAGCTTACTGACACTGCCACTCTTTTGGACTCTGATGAATGAGAGCAGGCTGTGCATTATGATAGACAAAGACACATTGTTAGTTTCCCCAAAATATCAAGACCAGGCACTTCCTGCCATCTGTCCCGCCCCACCAACCTCTCACTCTAAAAGGGGAGTCTTCTGGCCAGATGAAGAACAAGCGGCCATATTTGTCTGATGTGACAGCTGTGCCTGAATCTAAAAGGAATATAACTGGAGGAGTTTTGAAGCCCCCTGACAATTTCAAGGATTCATATTTGAAAGCATCCATTTGTAGAGGCTGGGCTTACAGGTTCAGAATATATGGCATTTTAGATGTATTATTATGATATGCTGAGTTAAAGATTAAAAATAAACCATGTGAATGATACTTAATAATACACTGACAATGGTGCTCATGTGCCTGCAGTGGTCTGACAGGGAGCTTTATGCTTGCGTTGTCCTAGTTATCCATTTTATGCTTAGTTGTAATGTTTTATTACAAGTTTGTGTATGTGTTATACCATTCCCCCGCTTGTCTTGGTGATTTTGTGCGACGAATGGTAATATGAGCCTTGTTTGGTGTTAGTGAATGCTAGACTATGTTTTTCCCTGTTTCATGATGTTGTTGAGCTGCTTGTAAAACATGGATGTTTATTCTCGCCGGATAAGAGGGGTGGGCATATGTAATATGCATCACTCTAGAAGTGCAGTAACTTTGCCCTATATGACACATCTGTCCCATCGGGGCTGCCAGAGACGGAATATATGTTCCTCTGAGTTCACTGGCTCTTGCCGCTTCATGCACCAATAACAGTCAGTTCTCCCCGATGACTTTTGCTCATCCTTTTGTTTTGAATAGTTACCCCTGTATAGGCTATACATTTTAAAATACAATATCACAACCATAAAGTGAAAGTTCAACCTCAATTTTGAGTCACAAAAAAATAAAAAGAAATTGAAATTGAGAAATAAGAAAAAAAAAAGGTGAATCAATGAGATTTACCTTCTGAGAGAAACATTCTGGAAATACTGGGCAGGCAAGAATGGGTAACCAGGTTTCTTGACCAGTCAAAATGGATAATTGATATGCTGTGTTATATATTTTCGATATTATGTGGAATCCCGTAATACAGTAAACAGGCCTACTGAATGTCACATGATTTTATGTACTTAAAAATGTATTTAATAGCACTGACAACCAATGCCTTACACTGTGATGACCAACCTTTATCGTGTATTATTTATACAATTTTTGTGTCCTTTTTTTGGACAGGTTATCATTGATTATTTTTGGGTGACATTTTGTACCCATATTACAAGTTATGTTGTCTGTCTGGTCTCCATGTTACTGAATTCCTTAATGTACCTTGCAGTTTATTGTCTCTGTTTACTCCAGGGCACCCCTGACTCTCAAACTCACAATTCCAAATCAAGGCCTTCTTTTCACTACTCCCAGGTAGGTAGTGTAATAATGAATGATCCTGATTGGCCACAGAGGCTTCACACCTGGCTCACAGGTAAAGGAAGGCTGGAAAATCAGCAGTGCTTGGCTATACTGTAGAAATAAATTTACATCTGAAGTGATCATATAGATTTGAAAATGTTTACTTTTGTCTGCTGCCTCAGTTTCACGAGTACAATCCTCATTTTACAATTACGAATTCTAGATGAGATGTTTATAATGTTTAGGTTGCGATTACAAATTACAATTCATGCACTTAAAACTTAAACATTTACAGATCAGTAGTTATGTGGGGAAAGTTACATTGCCAGTGGCCAATGGGTTTTGACTGTCTTCAAAATTAGAGTCAGTAGATGAGTGCAATATATTCCTAAATAAAGATCTTCTGAATTAATGTAATGATTTCTTACAGTAAAAACAGTGTAATGAATTAATGATTGGAATCCTGAACAACTAAATAAGTTAGTTTCAATGGCATACCGACAAAAAACTCTGCTTCTGGATCATCTTGACAATGACGTAAAAACTGTAAGGCGGTGATTAGTAAGCATGGTCTATGCATCAATTTCACAAACTACTAAAACTACTAAACTACTCTCGTAAATGAGAATCTGTAAAGCTAGAGTGCTGCACGTGTAGTGTGAACTGAATGTGTGAATCTGTTGTCATAAATGTCACAATATAAGTGTACTTGCAGAACCTTTGCCTGCAGGTCTAGTCATGGATTTACAAATACGACTTCGGATTTGCAATTCATTTTTTATGTATGATTACTTTTGACGTAAATCTACTTCCATACTCAGCCCTTGAGGACTGTGATTTGAATAGCCCTGGTCTACTCCTAGTCCCTTCCCTGCTTCAGTCCTGTCCTGTCCTGTCCTGTCTCGGCTCCAGCCCTGTCCCTAGTCTTGTTCTCTACCAGTCCAGTCATGTTCTTAGTCTTGTCTTGTCTCTTGTTGTTTAGGAGTTCTAAGGCTTTAGCAGCCCAGTAATCCAGGGACTCCAGGCAACCACCAGCTGTGTCCTGACCAGTTCCACCACTTAGACAGGGGAGTCTGTCAGGTAGAGGAGTCATGTTCCTGGAGTCCTGTCTCCTTCAGTTCTGTCCACCTAGTTGAGTTTGGGAATATTGAGGCTGCTGTGGGCTGGTAATCAGGGGACCCTAGGCGGAAGCCAACTGGGCACTTGCCAGTTTGTGCAACCTCGAAAGGGGTGCCAGCCAGGCGGTAGAATGCTGAGTTTTCCTGCTGCCAATCTTGTCTCCAGTCTCAACATCAGTCCAAGTCGCCAGTCCTGTATCTGACCCAGTCTGACCCAATCTGGGGACCTCAGGTGGACTCCAATCATGAATGGTTTGTGCCGCCCATTGTGCTGCCCGATTGTGTCTAGCAGTTACCAGTTATCCTGCCCTGATTGCCCTCATGTGTAGCACCTGTGTTTTCTCTTTTATATGCAAGGGCTTAGGGCCTGGCTGGTGAGTCAAGCACTTGTTGGCTTTGTTGGGACTATTGTCTTTGCTGTGCCTGTGCTCCTGTCTTCTTTATTACCTCAATTGTCTTGATCTAGCCTATTTACTGATTAATAAAGCTACACTCGCATCTGCATCCTGGTCTTTCAACCATGCCTGGCCATTCGTGACGCATTGTCACTGTGTATTTGACATATGGAACAATCTATAACTATAACCTTGAGCACCCTTTGTATGAACTTTTTTGTTTGGCTGAATAATATCCTTATATCTTACTCTCACTCTGGAGTTTAGGACTATTTTGTTAAATCTAGAACAAGTAGAAATATTAATTAATTAGTGTATAAATCACAAAACTCAGTAAACTATTACTTTTTAATTACTTCCCAGTGGAAAAAAATGATTGTTGACCTGTTACATCCTACTTAAGCTAATTAGTTTTATTTATTAATTAAATCTTTAAATAAATAATGAAAGTGAATGCATACTCACTCTTCTTTCATTTTCATTGGTCCAGGCTAATTTCTAGACCCAGGATATGTCAAAGCATTCCAAGCCTTAAACATAATTTTTGCAATTTAAATTGCATTTGTATTCATTCTTTTTTTCCACATCGCCGTCAAACATTCATTCCTGTGAAGAAATTTATCACATTTGATCTTAAGTGACCTTATACTACTGTAAATATTGCAGCCATTCAAACCTATTGGTAAAATGTTTCAAGGTTTTGCTATTTTACTATAGCAAAGTTGGAATGAACCAGTTTAAAGAGCTATGTAATTGAGTACAGCATCGATAATATATCTGCATTTGTGATAATATAACATTAGTTAATCTGACTCTTTGTTAATTAAATTGAAAGTCACTAGCCCAGACGATTAACACACAAACACATGGACCATAATACCTTTAGCACTTATTCTACAAAGTAAGACATTCAGCTGTTGAACATAATTTTGGCCCCAAGGCAATCTTCCTCACATGAATGCTATACAAACGAAATCAAATACCTTTTTATTCTAATGGCCTCCACCTCAGATAACCTTTGTACTGTTACGCTATCTCTGGAAGTTTCCAAAAGGCTTAATTGGTTCTGCATTGTGTAGAAGGTAGACTTACCTAGGCCATGTTAGCCCTGACAGTCATTGTTACTAAAGAGGAACGACCCACGACTGCTGAAGTTTCAGGTCATTACTTTGCTCATAACTTAAATAACTTACAATGCCAGATTCGAAACAGATAACACTTTCTACAATTGCAGTCTGCAGAACATTAGCAAACCTGTCTGTTTTTGGATGGGCTGTTTTAAACACCTTAGCCCTAACAATTACATTTGAATGTTTAAACTCATTGTTACTGCAGGTAACAACACTCTGACAGAAAAACCAAAGCACTAACTGAGCATTTTATCATTATAACAAAGACCTTTTGTTCAAAGAGATTTAATTTGTGACCTAAAACAATTGTTTAGTTGGGGATTGAATCAATGGAATAGAGTCTCAAGGAGGTTTCTCTTACTTTCTGTTCATCTGCTCTCATGGGAGTTGTAACATTAAAGCAGGTAGGTTTACGTAGAAGACTGTGAAAGTGATTCTTCGTAGAGGAGAACATCGATAACGACCTTCAAGAAAGTCATATTTTGGGAAGATAGAAAAATTAAATGCGTAGATATAAAGAACAGCAAAGACAGATCAGCATAATTTTGAAAGATCATTAAGCAAATTGTGTCTGATGCATATTTTGTAAAGAGATTCTCTGGGGAATTTTAATGGGACAATTGACCTATAAAGGATTTCATTTGTACATGTATACCCTGATAATTGTCTTTGGGCTTTGAATGAAATCATTGCAAACTTAAATATAAAACTTTACCATGATACCTCAAGGGAAAAACTGCCACAGACATTCAACAACAACAAAAAATTGCATTCATTATGCCTGACGTGTCTCTCCTCTTCAACTTTTAGCCTTGGGTAGAGTGTTTTAGTTTTACATTAATAACTAATTTCATAATATTTTTCCGACGCTAGACATTTGTGTTCAAACTACAGCGTCCTCATTATGCTTGTTGTGAACAAACCCAAATTCTCAAAGCATTAATATCATCCTGCCATAATGTGTTTATTGCTCCTTTCTGGCCACTTGCAGACTCAGAAAGCGGTCCGAAGAGGGAGAAGCTTATCAGATTCAATGAAATACACCATAGTTTCTTGTCTTTAAAATCAGCTGATTATAGCATTGACAAATGAGCATTATTAAAAAAGAGGCCATTGAAAGGGTAGGGAGAAACTGACTTCCTGCTCCATTGAGAGCACAATGCAGCGAGAACAGCTTCAGAGCCATGCCCTGTAAAAAATCCTCAGATCCAGCCTGCATAAATTTTCTTTGTTGTCTTGACCTAATTAATAATGGAAAACAAGAGAACAATCAAAGGAGGTCCCTTACCATCACAGACACTACATTCTTTACTGGATCAAGGAGGGGACTCTGTACCAACTGCACTACACACAACCCAGTGATGTGCTTATTGCTTGGCCATATTTAATTCCATAGTGCGGTTGCTAAAGTCTAGAGCATATGTTTTAGTCTCTCAAATTGAGGCCTTTGAGATTATGTATTTTCTTTTCGTTTCCCTCTTCCTCATCTTGCAGCATGAGCTCTGGACAGACATGTGAATCTGCAAAACAAATACGTATTGTAGCACAGCACAGCAAATACGGGCATTTTGATATGAGAATGACCAGTCTTTAGAGTAATGGGTCATGGACCTGACCTATGGACGATAAAGCAAGGCCTTTAGCAGAAAAGCAGCATATATTCTGCTTGGATCGTAGGTTACTGGGGTGGTATAGTGTGTGAATGTGTGACTTGTACAGAAAGGAGCACACTGCTTTGATAAGAGATCCTTTATTGATCCTAGTGAGGCACATAAACTGCAACGATACAAAGACAAAGACAGTACACTTACTGCCGAACAATATTGTGCAGAACAAATAAACAAATTAATTAATAAAAATGTTTTGGCCGGTGTACACTACCCGTCAAAAGTTTTAACATTTGCATGTTACTCACTTAACATTTACTAAAAATACACTCATTATTCTTCGCTAGTGTTGCAGATGGAGTTGCGTTGATCACGCGGGAGGCGTGGTGATTTGTCAATTATCCACTTGAGGGCACATAATATAAGGCTTTGGTGCCCAGTAGGGGGGGATTCCATGACTAATCGGCGTTTGTTGCGGTTCATTTCCGGGTTGCTCTATCCCCTCCATCTCCTGGTAAAGCAGCGTGAGTAAGGCAGCATGTACATCGCTTCATAACAGGACAGCTTCTTCAGCATGACATCGGTATGGTGTGTCTGTTTCCCCTCTCGTGTTTGAGAGTGTTGTCGAACGATGGCTTCTGGATGAGTCATCCGCCGCAAGAACATAACGGGGACTTTGTGGGACCACTGCTGCTCTTTTGGATCTGTTTTATATATTTTGTTTATTTCTTTTGTTTTGTGTTAAGTAGTTTTGTATCTTATGTATGAGGTTAAATTTATTAGTGGTTTTGTTTAATTGTTGGTCGTTCGTCTGACTATCGGGGAGGGTGTTACATCGCCACACTAGCAAATAAACTTACAGTATGTTCACCATTTGAGTACTTCCATTAGAAAGAAAATGTCACGTTTTTGATTCATCAAAGTTACATCCGCTAGCAATTGTAACAGCAGAGAGAGTTCAAGGCATTCTTTCTACAGGGGATGATAAATACTGCTGTTTCATGGGATGAAACAGTTAACGAGTGCATTTAAAGTTAACGGACAGCCTAGAATTTGACTATGCCATCATCACACAACCAGTTAATAGGATGTCAGACATGCACTGTTACATACTCTTTCCATGTTATAAAAGAAACTTGTTATATTTGATTTATGTTTTCATTTATAGTTGTTCATTCAACTTTCCAGTGCTTAACAAGAATAAAAAAATCTGCAGTTTATGAAATAAATAGAAAAGTGATAAAAATCCATGGGGTGCAAAAACTGACGGGTAGCATATATGCATGGTCGAAGTCGAAAGCCACCAGTTTTACAAATGAAATGGCATCCTGACGTGTGTTATGGCTGGGGGTGACCAGGCACATCTACAGGAGGCGCTGTAGTGCCTGCTGGAAGGAGTAAGAAGGATCCCCACTAGTGCTTCTGAGAACACTGTGTTTGAATGAGCCAGTGGCTAAAGGCGACCCTTAAAAACTCATATCAATAATGCAGCGCTTCCACCAGTAAAGGAGGGAGGTAGGAACAGAGGGGCACTGCTGTTGTACAGGAACAGAGTGTGGTTTTCGAACCAACTACCAAGCTGGAAGAAAGGCTTTTTGGGATCAGTGGTGGAGTATTTAAACTGGGGGGGCAACCCAATGTGCTGCAGATGGAACTGGGACTGCGCATATACACTGCCTCAAGGCCTGCTCTGGGCTGTGGGGGCCTGCCATCCATGTCCTGGAAAGCACTGGTAGAGCCCGGCCTATCACAGCTTACCACTAGAAGGATTAATCTGATCTCGCTTTACATTTCACTGCTGGCTCCTGCCGCTTGGCATGAGTTGACAGCCCTCATTTGCCTTTGGCCATGAGTGCTATTTTCTCCATAAATGCCTTAAAGCTCAATGTTCACCCTTTACCTTTAACAAGTCGGCGTCACCATGAAATGAAAAGGCAGTTGTTTTGCCTTTGTGGTCTGGGATCTGTACTCCTTGAACTGTACAATAGAAAACTGTGCTGTGCAGAAAATCGCAAATTTCATTAGAGGCCTTTTTTGTTTCCTTTAACTTGGAAATGTTTCAGAGTTTCATGCATGTGGGCCTTTTGTGAAAAGGTGCTTTCTTTGTTTATTTTTTGTAACGCACTTATATTTTACTGACAAAGGAGCATTATGTGTTTAATGTGATACATGCGTATGAAACTTAAAAAAGATTTAGTTATTCACTTAAATTAGTCAAATAAATTGAATCGTTTGCAGTCTATTTTTGATGCCAACATCACCTGTAGGATTATACAGTACGTAGGAGCAGAATTGCAATCTAACTTTGCAAAGCTATTTGAGCACTGCCAGGTTCTTGGAGAATCAAAAAATCAAAATACTTTTAATTATCATTATTACTACTGTGTTTGTACTTGTATGCTTTTACTCATATGCTCGCTTTCTTACGATTTGAACACATCATAATAAAAACATTAAAGTAGCTGAGAAAAAGAATCTGCTAAAACAATGAACTGGTGAAGCACAGAATTGTATTTAGTATTGCGGCTTTGTGAGGCAAACAGGCAGCACATAAAGACTGTTAACATTTATGGAGTTATCATTTAACATAAGTGCACTCTTGTTTTTACAGTTTGTTAAAGTTTGCTTTTTGCATTCTAATTTTGGAACGCAGACATCATGAGGGGAACAGTGGCCCTGAAACCAAAATGGAAAGGACTGAAACATTCTAATGTGCCGATTCGGAAACGATTGCGCTGTATATTTAGGTAGGAGAATAAAACTTCAGTGGACAAAAGATCCATGTACACATAACCACTTTCAACATGGACAATTTGAGACATACATTGACAATTGGACAAGGGCAATTTTACATACATATATGATGTATGTCAGGTATGTTTGTAACTGGAGACATGTTTTGGGAGATGTCCTGGTATACAAATGCTACACTGCAAATGCCAGTAAATGCTGAAGTAGAAACAATGGAGCATTAAGCTCTGGGGAAGAGGATAACTGACCAATGTTATAGCTCTGTCTCTGTCACTGTCGCTGTCTCTGTCACTGTCTCTGTCACTCTCTCGCTCACTTCTTGGGCTTATTTTTTCATTCCAAACATCCAATTTACTATTAATCTTTTGTAGTAACATAGCACTGTAACACTGCACGTTTAATCTTTCTGTGTTTCATGAGCATTATATTTCATAATCAGAAGTTAGGGTAGGTTCAAAAATTTAAAAAACCATTAGCAAAGAATTAATTTTAAGAATGACTTCTTATTCAATAAAGGGTAGTGATTGGACCAAACACAACTGATGATATTCAAGAATTTTAAAACAAATGTGTTGGTAATTGACAGGGAAAAAGGTCATAAAATTCATTTGTAAATTAAATGAATCTAATCCCAATCTTCTGCCCCTCTAGTAATCAGTATCAACAATTATAATCATAGTAAACATTGAGCTGGAACTTTGTAAGATGCTTTTTAAATTATGTCAGATTATTTTCTCATTTCATGTTTATTTGATCTCTTTTTGTACTATTTTTAATTTAGTCACAGAAAAAACACAAGAACAAAACTGATTAAAATGCAGCATTGAAAAACGCTGTATGCTGAAGCAACATAAATGATAAAGTTATGTAAAACTAAACAGCATTTCCAAAAGTTTGAATTTAAATACCACTGTGTCTTTAAATGACTCATTTGTAATCTGTGTGCCCCTCCTTTTACAGAGAGGAAATTGACTTTGTCTTTAGATGTTTAGAATGGGAAAGCAAAAGGTAACTATATTAGGGACCACAGTTCTCTCTGCTCTATGCCCTTCACAGTGTTTGTGTGGCAAGCAGGTTTAGCAGAGGGTGACCCTGGACCAAGCTTTGCCAGCGCTGATGAGTGGAGATAAAAGGTGTCTTCGCTTTAAGCCTCCGGTGTGGTGCCTTATGCAACTGTCGCAGTGCAGACAGTAAACTCTGCTGCATAAACCAGGCATCACTGCACATGGTTGGAATTTTAGACAGGTGCCTTGTAAGACCCTTGGTATAAAAACAACAGCCTTGATTCGCATTGTGTTTGGCAAGGAAGTAGTGTCCACCACACTTCATGTAATGTATAAAATAAAAGACCTACAATTTAAGGCTATTAAAGTGAGACACACAAAAAAGTCACCATTACAGAGAAATGCACCATGTCATAGCTAAGAATGTGCACTGCATACTCTGAAGACCCACATAAATTATTTCCTCGGCACACCTCAGCCATGGCTGGCAAGTGATTCATCTGAGCTTGTAACAATAACAGCTCTGCAGAATGAAAAATCTGAGGCTGTGGCTACCGTCCAACTGTATCCCCAAAGCTTAATAACGTGCTGTGTGGAAGCTGATTAAACTTAAAGGCACTTCAGGTTTTGTGCCAGCTTAAGATGGAGGTGCTCAAAGGACTTGGAAAACTGCATATCATCCAGAATGCAACATGTACCGCGGAAATCTCCAGTGAGTTTCGAAATCTTGTTCAACTACAACAGCATGAATGAGAATCGGTTTATAGATTCTCTGCACAGAACACTTTGGAGAATGGATATTGGACTCTCAGTGCAGTTATACTAGGCAGAAGGAGAGCTAATTTAAAATTTTTAAAGGAAAGTGTGAGAAAGACCCACAAGAAATGTATGCTGAAGCATCAAGCGCATTTGATTTAATTATCAAATAATGCAAATTCACAAATAGATACTCAAATCCAAGTTGCATTTTTTGCTAATTGGAACAGACATGTTGATGAAAGGCTTGTGAATTTCTGCAGTTCAGACTTTGAGAAGTTTTAACGTTTATGACCTCTTGACACGATCTGGCAAATCATCTGCAATAATTTATGTGTGCAAGACATGCTTTCGAAAGAGATCTGCCGTGCCTTGCGGCTATTTGAATCTTATTGCATCTGACAAAACATGAAAAAAAAAAATCATATTCACCAATGTCAAAGGCAAGGTTATTGCTGGTCCAAATGCTTATATGCTCATGGCAGAAATGTAAGGAACGATCCCCTGACCTTGATATGTGGTGCATGGTGCTGGATTGTCTTTGGGGGTAAGGGTTTAATTCATTGGAGGCTGTTTGGAACCCAGCTGCCAGAGATCAAAAGGTCTGTCACTGGTCAGGGTGTGGATGAATCTGCCCATGCTTTTAAACATCAGAGCAGAGAGAACTGAGAGAGCACAAGCCCTCGTTCACCAAGAGGAGAGGGATTGCTGTCCGGCCTCAGTTAAATTTTAATGTCGTCATTTTAGAACTAATGCTGAAGAAACTACTTCCTCTTTTAAGATTGCATTTTATGATCATTAAGATTATCCGGGTCATAAAGATGAATCAATGGTTTTTCTAGTCTTCCATGAAATATTGTCAGGACAAGTTGTACTAAAGGCAACGGAAGTGTGAAAAGGCACCTCCACTTCCTATTTTTCTTTTTTTTTTGGAATGCATGAAATTATGCGTCTTCAATGAGAAGTCTTCTTTCATACAACGTGACTTTTATGCATCTGATCGCTTTGACATGTTCTGACTTATCGAAAAAGCAAATCGGTGCCTGGAGGAACTGTTTTATTTCTCACCGCTAGATGGCAACCTTGCACTTTTGACAGTTTCCAATAGTTTCTGCTGCTTTTCAACACGCTGCTTCAATGCATGCTACTTTCTTTCATATGAAGAAATGAGCAAAAAAGCAATGCATTGTTGCATGTTTTCATACTCTAATTGAGAAATTCAAGCTTCGGTAACAATTTATAAAACTGAACTTGTTAGACACTTCACCCATGGGACAGAACACTTTCTGGGTTGTAGGGATGATTAAGGAATTTTACAGAAACTCTGGAACAGAAATGAGTACACTAGCTCTGAATGAGAAATGGAAAAAAAAAATTATAACTCTGCACATCATTGATTTGCCTCTATTATTGTCAGTGTTTGACAACAATCTGACTGTGATTTGTTACATCTGACCACAATATAGTACATTAGGACCACATTCCCAAAAAGAAACCCGTCATTACCAGAACTAAGGAAGTTGATGTAGGAGGCCGTGGAGGCTCTACAGGATAGTGTATAGGAGACGGACTGGGACATGCTCTATGAATCTCATGTGGGCGACATTGAGGGGCTGAGCCACTATATTACAGACTACATCCACTTCTGTGTGGATAACACAATTCATACTATGTCAATGTGCTGTTTTCCCAGTAACAAACTGTGGATCACAAAGCACCTGAAGGAGGTCCAAACAAGAGGAAGAAGATCTTCAAACCCGGAGACAAGATCAAGCATGTTCCGGTGGAACTGAAGAAGGAGCTTCATAAAGGGAACTCATCAAGAAGGATAGCTTCATCATAGGACTGATCCTGACACACTAGAAGCAGTTGCAGAAAAGTGGATGGTGACAAAATTGCAAAACATCATGAACAATTCTGCTTATCCCCTCCATGAGGTGCTTTTTTGGATTCCACCACGTGGTGCTACAAATTGCCACAAGGAATCTTCTCTGCCTCCTGCCATCACTGCAGCACCTCTTACCAATGGGCCTGCCTTCACCCCGAGCCTTATACACATGCCAGGACAGCATTTAAATACAGACATCACCCATGACTTCCTACATAATTAAATACACCTGTGTACATAACATGCACACCCCTTCTTCATTTAGTTTGAAATTTATTTTAATTTGTAATTACATGTTATCTATCTATCTATCTATCTATCTATCTATCTATCTATCTATCTATCTATCTATCTATCTATCTATCTATCT
>JAODJW010000002.1:24235074-24249841 GCA_026777045.1 Hyperopisus bebe | reverse complement strand
ATCTACTGTATCTATCTATCTATCTATCTATCTATCTATCTATCTATCTATCTATCTATCTATCTATCTATCTATCTGCATGCAAGCGCCATTCTATGTCCTCCACAAATCTTTTGTGTCTGGGCTTGGCCACAGCTTGTCAGTGTTTACAAAAGGCCATAGACCTTCAAATATGCATTTGATATGAAAAAGGCTTAATACACCGTAGTGAATTCTTATCAGGACTTAAATTTATGCATACAGTACAAAGCGCCTCTGTCTTATTGCAGTAATTGGCTTTCTAAGCATGTAGTGCTTGCACTAAGATTGATTTACTTGTCTCGCCACCAAACTCCTTTAAATTCAGTTTTTTTCCAGCATTACACAGCAGCGTATCTGTTACTTTAAAAATGGTATCACTTGCCACCTATTTTTAATTATCGGTATTCCCGCTAACTTGTGTTTGTGTTCATGGTTTGTTTTTTATCTTTCCTCAATTGTTCATCATAAGAGAAAGTACTTTAAGGAAAACTAATGTCCTTTCTGGGGAAATTAATTTTTAATATGTGAACATACACATCACATAATATACATACTTTGGTAAGTATGTATAAAAATGTATTTGGATAAACACATAATTTATCTATATTATGCATGTAACTGTGTAATTCATGAATTCTCTTTTGTTTCAGTGATTGTTTCCAGGAAACAAACTTTAAATATTCATACCAGCTGAGGAAAGAGACATAGGAACACTGATACGATGAGTGAGGCAGACCCTGGTCTTTGAGATGCTTCTTTCCTGGATTGACCAGGCACCTTTTTGACCCACGGAGCTCAAGCTATTTTGATGTAAACTGTTTGCCGATCTATGAAACTCCCTCGGGTATATCCTAAGTCACTCGTCTCACTTTTTCTTCAGATTCCGTGTTTGTGAGAAATATCTGAGAAGCTGTTTGTAACCTTCACTGCAGTATGTCATCCAAACATCAATTTGATGTTTCTATCTCTCTTGTCAAGACCCTGCGTTCCCGACATTTGGTGTAAGGACTGTGATGCATAACACGAGACAAGGAAAATATTTTTTATTGAAGATATTCTTTTTATTTCCTGAAGGAGAAAGGCCAAGAATGCCCCCCTTCGTCTTGCTGTCTCCTGGGAAAACAAATAATTTACAACCTAACAATCACATTCCGAGTGAGGGGTGGAGCCTGCAGTGTTCAGACCTAGTCTTCAAAGACCAGACTTTATAATCCAAGTTAAAAAGTCCTGAGTTAGCTTTCTGTATTGCTTTAAATTAAAAAAGGGGATAAAAAGTAGTGACGACTGCTCTTCCTGGGCAGAATGGCATTCCCTCCTCTGCATTAACACCTCCTTCCCCTCATTGCATTCCAGGAATCTGCATTTCTATACATTTCAAAGCTTAGGGTTCGCAGCGAGAATCTTGCCGTCACTCAAGGTCAATGCAGAGCAAAGAAGGAAGGAAATGGACACAGGAAGATGATACCAGATTCCATACGTCCACAAACCCATGTTGAGGTAGAGGCTGGGGCGTGCTGCATAGGGTCTGATTTTAATGATATCAAATTTTGCATTGTCAATTTAGGACCAGTTCATTAAACCAACGTAGTGCATAAAAGAGGCTCATGATTTATCTTTGTTCATATGAAAATGATACCGCTGTCTTATAAATATTCAGACGGCTCCCAAGGACGACTTAACTCTTCTCATGAAAGGAGGGCGTGGGGAGAGAAAAGTCTGTCTGAACATGCTGCGTGCATCTAAGCCAGTGAGTCTTCCTCAGACGTAGCCTCTGTGCCTTATGCATCCTCCAGTTGGGCTTTTGGGTTTGGGTTGGGCCTGCTGTCGCCTTCTTACCAGTAAAACATTCTGAAAAATAACCGACTTCTGACAAAACAGATAGTTATTTCATTCTTAAATGAATATCGAAATGGTTCATACACTGAATGTTTTAAGGCAATTCACTTAACAATTCAGAGCTTCTTTGTTACTCTTATTCATCAGTAGGTAACACAGTCAGCTCACCAGAAGTACCCCTGACCTCTAATCTTTCAAACAATGCAATTTTGATTTTTTTTTCCAGATTTTCCCTAATATCTCAATAGTGTCAGCATTTAATAAAACTTCGGCAAAACTAAATATTCAGTTTCATAATTAAGAGTGGGTGCATAACATGGCACTCTGAACTACAATAAACTTATTTTGTGGGACACAGCAGATTTTAAGTAGAACACACATAGGTCACACCAACAATAGTAATTAGCTGGAAGTCAAGGGACAATGCGGCCAATTCTAGACAAATTAAAGCAAGTGTTTTTAAAAAGGCTCTCATTGTGGAGGGCTGCACTTCAAGGGCAGATCTTAATTAAAGTAGCAGGGCCTTGTTCAGGAACCAATAAGATGTAGGTATTGGTTGGTATAGGGGATTATATTATACCCCCTGTACCTTCCAATGTGATTACTCCTATCCAGCTTCAGCTATCCTAAGAGGGCTGCCCTATGTGGGTACCGGGGCAATTGAAAATCACCAAGTAGAAGCTGAGCCAGGCAGACGTAAAATATTGAATTCAGGTGTTAGAACGGATGTTTCCTGCTTTCCGTTGTGATTTTGCATCCAGGCAAAGCTGTTTTAAAAAGCTTACTGTCAATGACGTTGCCATGGAGAGAAGACCTAGCATGGTCTGTGAGAAGTATTGCTCAGCAAGCGAGCCAGCACAATGAACTAAAGAGAAATCGCTAAGATACAGATTGACATTCATTTGAGTAATATTTCATTTGGCGTGATGTTTATGACGTTAGGAGCTATAATGCTCTAGAGAGGTGATGCTTCAGAACAGAATGAGCATTTGCAGGAATTGAGTTTGTTGCATTGTATAAATACAAATGCTGATAATTTACACATTAAATCTGCCAGAAGACTAGATTGCCACTTATTTTGAGCTCATACTCATATATATAATATAGGTTCCGTCGAGACCTTACTGTAAATGGTAGAAAATGAATAATGTATTTAATATTACTGCTCTTATTCATAATATTGTTGGGGATTTTTTGCTTCCCCTAAATAAACACTTCTTAATAAAGACATCTTTCATACCTATGAGCACAAATGAAAGATTTCTGGGCCATTTTTGGATATTTTTTGTCCTCCGGCACCAATGTCTTTCTGCAAAGCACATCTGCAATCGGTTCTTTTATTGGCATAAGAATTCAGGCAAATTCCTGAGGTTGTTTAATTGGTGACCTGAAGAAGAAGATCATATCAGACCAGTTCAAAATGAGACAAAACACACCACCCTAGGTTTGCAGTCTTGGAGGTACATATTTTATAATCTGCATTTTGTTTTAATCAGTGGAGAGAGTGTCGTTGTTAAACGGTGGTAAATATGTGTCTCAAACAAATAAAAGCAAGTTCATTTCCTCTTTGTTAATAAAAATGCTTTGATGAACATGAAATATGAGCCTTTTTTTTTGATAAACAGAAATGTGTGATGATGTTCTATCTCACAGCATTGAGAGCCGAACCATTTGCCTTTAGCACTTTAGAGTGTTGTCCCGGCTCCCCCATAGCGCCATTGATTCAGCACATCATGAATTAGACATAGTCACAGAGACACACTCACGTATAGAAATATTAAGTTGGTGATTTTAAGCTTTATTTTGTTCGCTGCAGTCTGTATGGACTGCTCAAACCGATTGCCAGTGGAAGCCATACAAGCTCTATCTTTACAAATGTCCACTGCATTTCTTACCTCCAGTCCTCTGTGACTGTGTACCAAACGTCGCTGTTTTGCTTATGCTTAGTTCAGCTTGTCTCCCCACTTCTGTGGTTCTCAATGACTCTGCTGACGTCTCTCTTCTCAGTACTGTGCTGGGACTTTTTTCATAGCTGTCCTATGCTCTTACCCAGTATCTTATTCCTGCAATCAAATTTCATCTGATTTGCTGTTACAATTTAAATATGACCATTGACAATATTGGAATTTAACCCTTTTCTCTATTTCGACTCATCAGTATCTGTACCTTTCTGGGTTTGAAAATTTCTTACATCTGCACCAAAATATGCATTTTGATTTCCAAAGAATAATTTTAAAGTATGTAGTGCAGTGAGAAGAGCTTCAGCCTTCTCAAAAGGAGGAATTCAGGGTCAATGGAAAATAAAATTAGGGCAAGACCACGAAAGCCTTTCCCAGTATTGGCTCTTATTAATGCTTTAAAGGGGGAGATGGAGCACAGTGGCCCCAGCCTTTTAGCAAAAATTAGTGGGAAGTTCCAAAAAATATTGAATCATTCAATGAGGCTCAAATTAACACACTACTATCTGATCATAACTACATGTGTCTCACTACCTCAATATTGTACTGAATACAGGAAGTTACTTATTGGTTTAAGTCTTATAAGATTAAAATATTGAATTAAGGCTTTGGAAAATGTCAGAAAATCTCATACAAAAAACTGGTTTTTAGGATATATCTCCCAAGTTGTAGCAATAAGGATCGGTCATCCGTTCCAAACCACTGAGAATGGGAGACACTGTATGGCACTAAAGCTGGAAAATACAAAATGTTCTTTTTTTTAAGAGAATAATACCTACTATGTCCAGTAGTCCATTGGCTCAGAATGAATGGCAGCAAGTAGCCCTTTAACAAGATCTATTGAAGAATTGACTCCTGAGAAACTAAGCAATTTCTGGATCCCCAATGTTGCGATCTAATTGTCTTGCAATTGAAAACAAAATGATTTCTTCTACAAAAAACATTACGACCTTTACATGTAGACTGAGACGCACTATCCTAACTGTTAAGTAATATTGTAACAATTTATCATCTGCTGGTATATAGATGGGAAAGTTGAGCTTCCCTTCCAATCATAAGCTGCCCAAACGTGGTGTGAAAAAAGAAGGGGAATATTCCCTGGTTCTTCCTGATATCGCCTTTTGACAAATGACAGAAAGTCAGTTTCACATGGAGTGCAAGGGGAGTGACAGCAATTGCGTACAGCAGGTGGGGTCTCTTGATGCATTTCATCTAGAGCTACAATGAAGATATGAGCCCAAGTGTAATCGGCTTGAAAAATCCAGAAATCTATTCACCAATAGTGCTAGTGGAGCCTTCAGGAGAGGTGAATTGATCGCAAACCCAATGTTTCAAATCATGGATAAGAACGGGAGGAAAACTATTCCCCAAAGTTCAGGAGAACTTGTATGTGATTCCCACCTTTTCTCTGTGGCAGACCCTTTGCCTTCTCCAGAGACAATCATGAGAAACAATGGAAGCATAACTAAGCAACCTATAGTGCTGTGATCTCACACATGCAGTTTTATTTTAAAGCTGTGCTTATTTATTTATTTGCTGGCATGAAAAATGTTGGGAGAATGCCTGAGGCACTTCGCTTGCTCCTGCTGCTGCTGCTCTTAAATAACCGCTTGTTATTGAAAGAGTCTTGTATGTGCACATCCTGCAATCAGGGCTGCAGTTAGGAATCACCAGGTACAGAACAAACTGCACGACTGGCTTCCCTCTAGAGAAAATATTTTGTGTTGCGCATATTCCAGGACCTTGAGATATAGGAAATAATTTCAGTAAACTTGTTTTTGTCTGATGGGGAGGAGGGAAATTGGCATAAATATATCAAGTGAATTGAATAACATAATATTAGGAACAAATAATGGTATTTACAACTTGCAGCAATTTCCTTCCTTGCACAATGCATGCAAATATTTGCAAATCCCTTCTGCAAACTATATAGCATGAAAAATACAGAAATCTTTCAGTAACCTTTGAAATTTATGGAAGCCAAGAAAGATCACAAAACATATTTTTTATACTATTTTCTCACATCCATCTATTTTCTGTAACCACTCATCCTATGTGGGGTTTTATTTATTTACATTTGCTTTTCATAGACTGTCTGTAGCCATATGGCTTTCAGTATCCCTCCGAATTCCGCGATCCGTTGTCAGTGTTGGGAAGATTACTTGGGAAATGTAATTCATTACAATTACAAGGTACTCTATTTAAAATGTAATAGTAGTGTAACTGTATTTCAATTACTATATGAAAGTAATGTAACTAATTACATTTGATTACTTTTCTAAATTATGAATGAATATTCTCAACTGTTAATTATTTTGAAATTTTGTAACCTAGCAGAGTTTACCTTACAGCAGTGCTAAACACTGACTACTGTCAAACTCCTTTCAATACATGAATTAACATGAGTATAATTGATCAATTTAATAAAGATACCAAACATACTGTACCATACATACCATATAGGCCTAATAATGATTTCAAACAATGGGTAAGAATAGGTCTGATACACACTTTGCGATTCATTGTGGTGTTTACTCATGCTGTATTCATCGAATAGTTTCAAACTTTTGGCTGTGGAGGGAAATAGCAAAAGAGGATGTTTTGCATAAGAGAAACGTGAAAAGCAGTAAAAATACTGGTATTAAAGATATTAGAAAGGTTTTGCATACAATCTTATGATGTAACTAAAATTGTAATCATGAATATTTCCATAAGTAACTGTAATTAAAAATTTTTTTCTTAACATTTTTTCTCTAGTAACTAACGGATTACAATTACGTTTTTTTTTTGTAATTAAATTATGTAACGCCGTTACATGTAACTGGTTACTCCCCAACGCTGTCCATTGTATATATGCTGTGTGCATGCCGGGCTACACGGTGGCTATGTCTCACCATCTCTCCACTTGCTCATACTGGCTCATTTGGTCACTGAGCGATTTAAGAACCAGTCCAAAAGAAGGCAAAGAACATACTTGAGTCCTTGGCATGGCGTTGCTAGTAACTTGCCTCTCAAGAATGAACTTGGGATGCAATGAATAATTGGATTGATCCCACTGGCGAGAATGCAATAGATGCATCCTTAATATTTGGCGCTGGGCAAGAGTGACATCTGGGGACTTTTACCATCAGCACTTAAGAACACAAGAATGGTCAAGCATGCATATTGATAAACACCTAACAATTCATTAATGAATGTTGCAGAGTTTGGCATGTTTAGTTCAAGTGGTCACTGTGCAAGTCTTGGGAGATTCATGAAACCTTAAGCTTACTAAATAACTCTAAGAGTTAAAAGAGCTGGTCAGCAACTGTGCTGATCGAAAGGGCCCTTTGCAAATATCATTCGCTTTGGATTCAGACAGACATAATATAAACTAAAGTTTTAAGATGACATATTCTGCATGTTAATAAACGAAAGACACGATGTGGGGTTGTGGCTTTGCTATTGTAAGATAATGACACTTCCTGGCATTTCTTCCATAGAGATCAATTACTGTAGAAACTGATTTTAATTGTTGATTTCTGTGAAAAAGTTCAGATTTTTCTATTGCAAAAACTCCTATATTTTGTGTCTGTGTGCCTACAGACACACTCACACACACACACGCACACACACACACACACACACACACACACACACACACACACACACACATTTTAACTTGACACTGGTTTGAAAATATACTAATTGTGCACCCCATGCAGTCATTCCTGACTGTGATAAATCTCATTAGTCATTCATTTGCATAAACCCCACCAATATTTTGCACTCTTGTAATCAGTGTCCCCAATTACATATGCATTAAAGTCATTTTCATATGCATGAAGGCAGACATGCAGTGAGCAAAAATTTTTTTGTAAGATATTTAATACATACTATTGATTAGCATATGTCCCTGCATGCACAGTTTGAGTAAGATGTGATGTAACAGATACTAAACATTACATTGACAAATCCAAAGCCATAATAATTATAAAGCCAGGATGTAAGCTTCAGTGTTAATCCCATCTTTCCGGCAACTTGGCTACAGATGACTCTTTTGTCCCAGTTTTACATTTTATTGTGAGCTCTTGGACGTTTCCTGGCTGAAGTATCAGGTGTCCTGTTGTTGACCAATGGCAGCTACTGTAAGTACGTCAGCATGCATATACCAATACACTCAGTTTGAAACAGTAAACATCCTTGTTTTGACTGAAGTAAATTGTCACAATAATTATAACATTAATATACAAAATTAAAATGTGTAGTTCTCAACAATGCGCCATTTTTGATTTATATATTGGTTTTAATAAGAACACTTACAACACAAATATAACAGGAATAAAACAAAGCATAAAAATAAAACACCTGACCTAGTAATGATAAAAATTGCCATATTGTGTAAATCTAAGTACATGGATTGTGGTTTTCAGTACTAAATTGAAGATGACAGAATTTTGGCTGAAGAGCTATATGATGTAACACTGAATGAAAAGGAAAGGTTACAATAATTTGCATGCATGTACATAAGACAGAGCTGTGTATATTAGTCAGAAAGGAAAGTCTGAATGATTTAGGATCTACTAATGCCTGCCATATTGGATTGCAAATAGCGCAGAGTGAGATTTACAAAACCCTGCCGTAGAAGCTGCATAACTTATGGCGGAAAAGCAGGCTTTTTGGCTATTGGATGTGACATGAGACAGCAGAATGAATGTCTTTTAAATTAAACCTCTACACATTTCAAATAATTTTATTACATTATCTTTGGTGTTTTCAGCAAGATATCTTCTGAAGCGATGAGAGTGACCTGAAGCTTCATAGCAAACAATATATTAACATTTATTTATTTAACAGTTCCCTTCGTCCAAAGTGACATAGAAGGCAGGTAATACATCACAAGCAGCTATTTGGTCTTGAAGTGATAATCCAGGAGGCGACACAGTGAGGCCTGCTGATATGCATAAAGAGACCCACCTTTCAGAAGGAAACACACACACACACACACACACACAGAGTCATGTAATCATATCTTTGTGGGGACCACTCATTCATTTCTATGGGAAAAATGCTAATGCTAACTATGCCAACCTTAACCCCTACCCAGCCCTAACCATAACCATAAGTAACCAAACAAAATACAAGATGTTTTGCATTTTTAGTTTTTTCATTGCAGTCATGGATTTTTATAAAATAGAGTTTTCCCATATGGGGACCAGGAAACTGGTTGGTCCCCCATAACGTAAAAAAAAAAAAAAACGGGTATTCATCACATAGTGGGGACATTTGGTCCCCACAAGGTAAAGTATACCTGGACCACACACACACACACACACACACACACACACACCAGCTGAAATGCCCATCTGAAAATATCTGAAAGACCTCTCACAAATCTATCTTTCCATCATGCCCTCTTTTCTCTGAACACCAGAAAGGGATAAATGATAGCCTTCATTCAAGCCTGCCATGACGCTACTTTGTCAGTGTGCCTGCTAAAAGAAACTTGGGATATTTAAAGATGCAGGATACAGAGAGAAGGCCACGGAGTTGAACCATTTATCATATCTCTTTGCCATTGGTTGTCTAGGCAACAGATACATTTGTCCTGAGGTACATACTAAATAGAACTTTATGTATCTTTGGACTGTAAGTGATATCTCATAACCTTTTATAATTTGTGGTTCACAGAAAGGACTGCTGAGATTGAAAATTGATAAAATCCACAGTTACAATAGCTGTTGCCACCCTCTGTAAGAATGAGGCTTCGGTCATGGAGGAGGGAAGAGAATAATTATTAAAAGCTGTTAAAGCTGTAATTATTAAAAGCTGTTAAACACCGCATTCAGTCATTCAGACGTGCTTTGAGAGAAAAATGTAATACAATAAAAGTGTGAGAGGCAAGACTAACGGTGAATGAAGATTACCTTTGACCTTTGTAAAAAAAAAATACCTTTAGAGAATTATTAACCTCTCAGAACTCCGCAGCTATATCACTGCATAACTGTCAGAACATGAATTAGAACCTCCTACACTCATTGTATACTGCTGTTTGCATTTCTGTTTATTCATTTGCCTTATTCTCCTGTCCAGAGCTGTCTACAGAGCCATCATGACAAAAAAATCATGGCTTTGTCTGTTCAGTTACAGAGACTGATGTCAGAAGAGTAAAGCCCCTGAAAATTTAATAGCGTTGGGGTGTCTTTGGGTTATGGTGAGAATTTGCACAGCTGCTGTGTCCAGCTAATGCGGGTTTGCTAACTCATTGCTCTGTGAAGCAGAATCACTCTTAATTTGAGCAGGGAGTTGTTTGACACCTGCAGGCCTAGTGCGACGACTGTGAGTGCAGGTCCAGTTGGTAGATTGCCTTGGAATACAGTCCAAATAGAATGATGTGGGATTTAAAACGCCCATAGTATATGATGTGAGTGTGTGTGTGTGTGTGTGTGTGTGTGTGTATAAGCGTGCTGCGATACTCCAGCCTTATGTCCTATGCTGACTGGGATGGGTTCCATGCCCACAAGTGACCCTGCACAAGATAAGTGGTTGGAGGATGACTGGTAACCCTAAAGCCCATACACTATAGGCAATATTCTGAATTGCCAATTCATATAATTGCACAACTTGGGACTGCAAGAGGAAACTGGTGTAGCAGGTGGGAACCTGCACAATACTGAAAGAACATAAACAGAGAGTGACGGCTGAATTCGAGCTGCCATACCTGGGGAGAGGTGACAATGTTTCCCGATGAGCCACCTGAAGCCAAGTTGCATAACTATATATGATAAAAGTTTAAAACCTTAAATTAAAATTATAATAAAGAGAAACTTTAATTACATCTACCCCAGCACTTCCAAGACTGTGCTGGCAGATTGCAAACTGTAAAGGTTGGAGGAAAATCAAGTAAGACAACTCGTATAAAGTTTTTGCGTGCTCATTAACGAACATTTCTCACAAACACATGCATCTGTTATTTCAGAACTGACTGTCCAATTATAATAGAAGAAAAGCAGTAGGCTCTCTACTGCTAAGGTTGGGTTCCATAAAAATTAATTAATTTTACATTTGTAACTGCCAGTTGTGCTGATGGAAGATTTTAAAGTTAATCATTCTTGTACTGTAGTTTTGGCATTTACTTTAAAAATATTAAGAAAGTCTCTTCAGAGTCAGCATGGGTGAATTTTTAGCTGGTTCAGGAGATGCAAGTAGAAGGAGACATTTAACATAGATGAGAGCTTTAAAAATTCATGCACGGATGAATTACTAAAAAAAGCTTACGGTATGGTGTCCTTGAAGCTATCATATGAAAAAAAAATCCAGTGAAAGGGCAGTTGACTAAATTTGATTGGCATTTCATTTAAAGACAATCATAAAAAATGACGTGTGTGCAATTTTTCACTTTTTATTTTTTCCATATTTGTTTCATAAAGTCTCACTTGTAGCACCTGCTTTGTGTTATGTGAAATTGACACAAGGGAGGGTTGAAGGAGCAACCAGTGATGAAGGTGTCCGACTCTCTCTCTGAAATATAAGGAATTGAGCTCCTCTGGTGCTGCTGGGCTGGAGGAGAAGGTGCATCCTGTGGTTTGCCTGAGCTGGAGATCAGGAGAACCTTCTCTGGATGTCTTTTGGAAAAAATGTGACTCCTTATCAACATCCAATCAAATTCAATTGTGATTACTTCTTGCTGAAGTGATTTCTTACCTAAAAGCCGCTCTTAAAATGTCCTGCTTCACACGACTGCAACAGGAACAGTGGTAGTATTAGGAGTAAACAGTGAAGATGTTCCATCATGAAGACTAGGATTAAAAAAAGGAAGGAAAAATAGCCTGGTACTAACATTAAGTACTTCTGTTTTAGCACCTGCAAAAAGTACAAAGAACGCCATAAAGGTGAGTGGAACTGGAGTGGATTGTTTTGCAGCTCAAAACCTGGTCTGATAACAGGCAGCTAATCGGATCCCTATTAAATTGGAATCTAAAGCAACAGGCTGAAATGAAATGACTGACAGCCATCATGACAAAAATTAGCCTGGCCAAAAAAATACTGCACGACGTTGCAATTTTAAAAGAAAATACCCGTGACGATGCTTGAGCATCTAGTATGTTGTTGGCTGTGCTATCATGCAATACATTACAAGTTTTACTTTCAAAAAGAATCTCACAATAGAAACCCTATTCAATTACATTTAAAGCTGTCATCTATAATGTGTTATAGTTACCGTCATAATGCATTATAATTGTTGGTTAATTAAGAATGCTTTGTACTGCATTATGATGGTATCTATAGTGCATTATATATGAGAGCTTCATAAAACATTCATAATGCATAATATTCATGGCTATAATGCACTGTACCCTTTTATATTTGTCAGCAAGTTTTTAGTGCCTTATGAAGGTATTATAATGTGCTACGAATGTGTTCATAGATTGTAACAGACACGGTGTTCACAGAAAGGGTTACCCACTATTCCTTCCCTTGGGGCAAATTCTGTTGCCCTGGAGCTCACTCATACTATCACACACTCAAAGTCTTACTTTTAGGACTGATCCCTTGGTGTCAAACATCTGGTTTCTAATAATCAGTTCAGACACATGCACTTCATTTTTAAATGGTATTACTCCAGTTAGCCAGATGTAGTGTAATTTGAACATATGTCCATTGCCTACTTCTTTTAATGATTTTTAGACGAGCGCCTTGCCAGATTTTATGAGCAGCTCAAACAGTAATTCTGTTTTGGCTAATTCCTGCGTATGTCTTGTTTATAAATGTAATTACAGAAGCGTGAAATAAATGCTGGGGAGCTCATCTTTATACTAATTAAAATATTATATTAATGTCTGCCAGCTTTAAGCCTCCCTTTGAATTGCATTACAGTATATTGCCTCCTCCCTGTTTTTACAGCCGAAGTAGGTGTGCATGTGGGTTTTGGGGGGGGGGGGGGTGGTGGTTGATAAGCCACTCTTTGGCAGTGCTGGCTGGGCCACATTGCTGTGCTGTATCATTTACTGGTTTTAAATGAGACCTCCTGGAGGCCAAAACAATTGAAAAATGCCCACAGAGGGAGAGAAAGACCAGCTAATCAGCCAAAATATTACTGCACTTTAAAATATACGGCACTTTAAAATAACCTTTTTTTGTCCTGTCAGGTGGCAGCAGAAAGCTCTGAATCACACAGCTTGTCTATTGAGAGCTTTCTTGATTTGATTAAATGCTTGAAAAGAGAATGGATTTGATACAGGGGCGTGTAGCACGAGTACACATCAGAGTCTTGGGAGCTGAGTGTCTTTGTTGACAGGTGAGTCAGATAGGCCTACAGTACACAGAGAACTGTAAAGATAAATAAAACTGCCTTAATCCCTGTTATATGTTAAGCTTCCCTATGGTTATCCAACCTATTCCAAATGGGAGTAACTGTTACAGTCTGTGTAGATCTCTGTTAGCGACGAAGGAGCCCTCAGCCCATGCATATGAGACCTTTTGGCTTCACATATACTGAAAACGCATAACAGAATTTTGCACACTTATATTAAGCAAATGCTTGTAAGTGCACTGTGCTATCCATCAATGCATCCTCCATGTTGTTAAATTGTCTAATTGTCTAACGTCAGCTAATGTGATTATCAGACCGTGAGCGATAATCACTCACGTATCACCGGGTAACTGTTTCATGTTACCAGGTTAGGTTTAGTCTATGTGCCCAGTGGTGATATGATTGAATCCTGTAGCTGGCAGAGAAATCACATCACTGTTAAGCTTTTACCCCAAACTACTCCAGAGATCCTGGATTTTGGCTGATCCAGCTTTCTAATCTTTAGCTTTGCTCAGTTGCACATTGCTTTGGACAAAACTGTCTGCACGATAATGTAATGTTAAGAGTGGTACCTTAATTAATATGGTCAGAGGCCCCCGGACTGTTGTGATTGTGCCCCCCCAACTATGGTCTTCTATTTAGTGGGGGTGCCCCTGAATGCAAATGTGGTATATTGCGGGCTCTGCATTGGTCAACATGCTTGTTAATTCCAATCAACGTAATGATAGGTAGAAAAAGCTGTAGGGAGATTGCCTGCCGCTTTGGTTTATTTTACTTCTTTTTTTCTTCATAGTCTTTCTCCCTTTTACCTTCCAAATTTTCTCATAATTAAGTGTTTGAATTTATTTGTTTTAGGTAACCATGTTGCCTCTGTTTCTGTCATAATGATGTGTCAATTATTTGCTAAACTGGGAAGAAGGTAATGGGCCTGTGGCCATATTGGGAGATAAAATGGAGTCGAAGGGGTTATCAGTGTTAATTATTTTCACCTGTCCCTCATTCAAAACTGAATGAATTCAGTTTTTCTTTGTCCCCAGTAAACCTGACTGCTGACAGCAGATGGTTTCTGATTTTCTTCCCAATGCACACACCAAGTTAGTTTCTTTTCTTTCTCGCCTGCTGAACCGAGTCTTCCATTAGTCCTACTTCCTTTCTGTGGTGTGTTGATCCCATCCCTGTCCAGTCCTTGTGTCATATGGCCCCATTTTCCAGCTAGAGTGATTGTCATGTTTGCAATTTGCCGTAATGCTGTGTTGTTCGTCCGGTAACTTGGCCATAGGAAATGTTGTTTATATTAATCAAACAGAGTCAGATTAAATAAGGTTAATGCTATCTCTGCTCTCAAGGCTATTTTCTCGCAGAGAATTACATTGTGCTGTGTGGAAAAATCAATCGGCTAAATCCTCACTTTAATGTTGATATACTGACTGGACCTACCGATATATTGTTTGTTTCAGTGGTAGCTCTTAGTTTGTTGCATGGATGATATAGAGACATGTGCAAAATGCAGGGGTGACACTGTCAATGAATGCCATGTGTAAAAGAATCTATGAACACATTCATTACACATTATAATATTACACACACACATATATATATATATATATATATATATATATATATATATATATATATATAAAGAGGCATAACACATTATAGC
>JAODJW010000002.1:24222916-24234974 GCA_026777045.1 Hyperopisus bebe | reverse complement strand
TATATAAAGAGGCATAACACATTATAGCCATGTTTATTATGCATTATGAATGCTTTATGAAGCTCTCATTTAAAATGGACTATAAATAACCTCATAATGCAGTACAAAGCATCCTAAATTCTTATACCAACCATCAGAATGCATTACAAAGTTATCTACAGGGCACTGTAGATGAGAGCTTTATTGGAGGTTATGAAGTATTGTAATCAACACTATAATGCCTTATGACTGTCAATAGAAGATGGTGCAATGCTTTGTTAATTCCTATACTGAATATTGTAGTGCACTATAGATGAGAGCTTCATTGTAGTTTATGAAGTATTATAATCAACACTATAATGCCTTCAATAGAAGATGCTGTACTGCTTTATTAATTCTTATACTGACTATTATAATGCATTATGAAAGTATCTATAGGGCATTATAAATGAGAGCTTCACTGGAGCTTATGAAATATTATAATCAGCACTATAATGCCTTCAATAGAAGATGCTGTACTGCTTTAGTAATTCGTATACAGACTATTATATGCATTATGACTGTATGTATTATGCATTATAGATGCCAGCTTCAAGTCAAGTGTTACCACTGCAGGTTTATTGTGAGTATAGGAAGTAAAATTCGCTGTAGCTTAACTTATTCCTGTCAAGGGAATAAAGTCACTGCCTGTAAGGGCAAAGACCGTATATTGGTCTTGCATGATTTTTGTCATGATGTCTGTAGGTTTGCTTCCTCAAAGACAGAGGACTGCTTTTGAATATGTACAGCCCTAGGCATAATTAGCATGGAGAACATCATTGTCTGTTGAGGGTTATGAATGAAGCCACCTTTGTTTTCATATTAACTCTATACCAGTGTTTCTCAAGCTGGTCCTGGGGAATAGACGGTCCACCTTCCCTGGATCTTCTGGTAGATTACTGTCGCTCATCTGCATCATAAAAAGCATCACTGGAGACTAATATAACCTGAAGTAAATATGTATTGTGAGAAAACAGAACTGCAACAGATATTTCTGCATAAGAAATATATAAGAATAGTTGTGTTTATGCATTTGTGTCTACGTTTTATGCTAATGTGTGAAATAGGACTTACATCTAACCTTTAATTAATTCTCTACGGAATTATGCATGAAAAATTTAATTCTGTGAAATGAAAATTGAATTATGTAAATATTCAGCACAATGTTTTTTAACCATGAAAATATTAATTAAGCTGTCAGTATTACATTGTATATGAGTCTTATGGCTAATAATGCATGCGACTATATTGCATTTACAATCAATAGGAGGTAAGTACTAAGGAAATGAAAATGAAAGTGTTTACAGTGGCTGGCTACATTGTTTGGGCAGAATTATCATGTTGCATTGTGTGAAACTGTGAGTTAGCTTGTACAGCATAGCTGCAGTGCCTGCTGTGATTGAAACAACACAAGACTGCTTTTCCAGGTTTTATCTAGCTGAAATATAGAGTTGAGCAAAAGGGCCATTATTATTACATTTTTATTATTACCTTTGGTGGCATGTAGCAGGCCTTGTCCTTCCACTAATAATCTAATAAGACATTTTAGACACAGATGACTATACTAAAGGGCTGAAGAGAACATTCGAGTACAATATCTAAATCTATATAACAAGGCTAACAAAAGTACAGTGACAGTCGCTCATTTGTCATCTGAACTACAAGCCAACCATTTTCACTTTATACCAGACAGTCTGTATTTGTCACTGTAACCATGATAGCCTGACAACAAACAATAAATCAGGTTTTATGGCTTCACAGCTTCCTGTAGTTGAACTGAGAGGACTTTGAAATAAAAAGCCAGCTATGGTAAAAAGAAGAAGGTGGAGGAGAAAGGAACGCAATGACAACAATATACTGTAGTTTTTTTTTTGTTTGTTAGTAATTACTTCAGTTTTGGTGAATGCTTTTTAAGTTTACTGCCTAAAGCATTGTTTTTCAATCTGGTCCTTGGGAACCCCCAGATGGTCCACATTTTGATACTTCCCAGCTCTCGGTAGGAAGCTGAGAGGAAGCAAAATTGTGAACTGTCTGGGAGGGAGCAAAAATGTGAACCATCTGGGGGTCCCTGAGGTCTTGCTTGAGAACCACTGGCCTAAAGGCCAAAGGCCAAAGAGATGTTATTCTCTCAGTGGCCAGTTTATTAAATGTATTTTCCTATTAAAGCATATAGATTTCTCTCCAAAGCAGTAGAATTACCAAACAATTTTGAACATGGTGTGATCGTTGATGCCAGACATGGTGGCTGCTACGTCTCAAAAACAGCCACATTTCCATGTAATACAGTGTCTAGAGTTTGGAGAAAATGGTATGATGAAAAAAAGGTCCAATCAATGGCAATTATGACAGAAAATAATAATGATAGTAGTTGGAGAAAAATGGCCAGACTTGAAACTAACAAGAGTATAATAATGAAAAAACAAACTATTCAGTACAACAGTGGTGTGCTGAACAGCTTCTCATCTGCCGTTAAATTGGTTCTGGAAGCATAAGTGGGTCTTTTCTGGTATTCACTAGGTGTACCTCATGATGTGTCCATTGAGCATGTATGGTGGTATATTACACTGCACTGCTGCAAGTGGTCTGTTTTTGTGGTTTTTATACTATATCATCAAATCTTGAAGGTCTCCAGCTCCTTATCTTGACCACGTTTATGATTTTGATTCACGTTTTTAAGTCTTAACGTCCGATTTGCACAAATCTCACTGACTTCATCTGGGAATGAACATATCATCTCCTCACTACGATCCTCACAGGACAAACAGCTTCGAAGAAAGCTAGAGGTATTTCATCTGATGCCCTTCCGGATGACTTCCAGATGTTCACCTCTGAAGCATTTTCACTGAAACAGGTAGTGGCTTAATGGCCTGCAAATGGCCTGGGGATCAGGTAATAAAGTGCAATGTCTGTGCGATTTTAATTGGGAGCTTGAATTGAAATCAGAGGGTAATGCACTCCATGCATCAGGAGTTTAAGGGAAAAGAATGAGATTCTGGTTAATCTTTTTGTATGAAAAAGGTTTCCCAAACGGCACCTTCCTATAGTAGTGAAAAGTAAGATTTCATGTCAAAACAGGAAAGAACTATTGCCATGCACCACTGCCTTAGTGACACTCAGTGTCCATAATTATCCTGAGCCCCACTTAAATGAGACCACTAGTTTCCTATTTCTGCCCCATGAATAGGTCTCATGGAAAGAGGCATTAAGATCAATGGCCTGTGAATTATGCTTGGTGCTGCTTTGTGCACTGACTTTATGACAGTGGTGTCAATTATTAAATGCAAAGTTGGTCTCTTTTTAAAATAATGGGCTCAAACTCACTGTATGTACTTTAATATTACACGGCCCACACGCCGTTCAAGGTTTTAATGTTTTTAAAGGAGTACAAGAAGCCACTTTGGATAAGAGCATCTATTCATCTACAGATTATTATTTTTCTTTTCTGAAAGTGAATTAAGTATTTTGGAATTGTTCTTAAAATCATGCCATATACCAAAAAAAAAAAAAAAAACAGTTGCAGGTAACATGAATTCAATTGCAGCATATGAATGACAAAAGCATCAAATACCAGTGGTAAAGGTTACTAAGTGAGTTTTTTTCAGTTCGCCAATTTTAGACTGTACTGAATCTTACATGTGTAAAAGCTTTATGCATCTCTCTTAGCTGAATCTCACAGTAGGAAGAAATTGGATTTAATCTAATATGAGTAAGGGTGATATTCAGGTATAGTATATATCTTTCAAGGTATGTAAAAACCGTCCTCGCATTCACCTGTTGTCATCGTTCATGGCTCCTGGAACATAACCAAGGACTCCCTATCTTCCAACATGACCCTTCTTCAAAGTTGGAAAGCACCTCCGAAGTGAGGGACCAACTTCGCAAGGCAGCAGGTGGGAGCCAAACACACAACTGCTTCTGCCTGCCCTCTGCCCAGCTGTTGACTTCAGACTGGAACTTTCCGCAACCTGCTACTGTGGCACGGAACCAGGGACAGTGACTGCCACCAGACGGGAGCTTCCTCAGGAACAGATGCTGGGGGAGAAGTGAATCGCACTCTTCTATTAGTTCCTAATAATTATTCAGACGGACCTAATTAAGTAAGAACCGCTCATCCTTTTCCACGAATGCAGCATACCAGAGTCATTCGAAGGTGGAAAGTGGGATGAACGCAGCCTGAAAAAAAGTCTCTTTCCAGATAGAACAAAGGACTCAAATGTCACCCCCTTTTGTCCCCGGAACTTTAATACTATGCAATGCGTATTGCTTTAATGAATGTTTGAATGAATATTTTATCAGATTATTCATGAAATGCCTCCACCTGCTCCCATTTTGAAGCTGCATGATTTATCTCAGTGTGCACTCCTGATTAAATATTTTTGTGTAAATAATGAACAATCAGTGCAATATTCATTGATCTTACTGAAGTCTTTGATCATGGTGATCACATACATCATCTTTTTTTCACCCATTTACAGAGCTTCCTCCTCATAAATTAATCTTTTATTTATTTTCCTGCAAAGGGAATCAGTGTGTTTTTTATTATTATTAATTCTGCTGAAGATAATATTAATTATTTAGGAATTGTTTTAAAGTGTTGTTTGTTATTTTAATTTTAAATGTCTTTGGCTATAGCAGTTTGTAATACTTTGGTGTTTGCTGGTAATCATGATATTCATCCATTGTGTATTGTAATTTTCAATGAAGTAAATAATGAATATAATAATAACATATTTTAATAATAATAATAGAACAATTATCAAGGACTGCCAAAAATTCAGAAAATGATCTTAAATATCGTCCTGTTTGTGCATATTTCAATATTGACATGTTTTTGAGAAACAATCATGGAACTCATGCACAAATATAATGGTGTCAGAATGTGTCTCTTTGGTAAGCGCCCAAGTTCACCTGACTGTCCAGCCCATCCTGGCCATACTAAGAATAAAGCCAGAAAGTAAGACAGTATGAAAATAAAGACAACAATGACAACAATTATACGTAGCAGCAGCATCCTTATTTATGGTATGTTAAGCTAAAGTAATCGGTCTGCAATCTGTATTCAAATATCGAGACAGTGGGAGCCTCCTTTTTTATTTATATGGGGTACCGCAAGAAGACCTTCATTCCATCATCTCAGTGTGTTATATATTATAAATTTGAAGGAGGACATCTTTAGGAATTATTGTATGATACAATGTTATACTTTAAAAACAATAGGAGAAAACATGCAAAAACTGATTCATATGGCATCATACTGTGTTCAAAATACACTTAATGTTTCTGTATCCTGTAAATACCAATAAATTTGAGTAATTAAAATGAAGTAAATGAAAACCAATTATAAACATACCTAATAGCTAGTCTCATTTCATTAGATATTACTTTGTGTATTTTTTCTGCAATCCAAAAAAATATTTAAAAACCTTATATTTAATCATTCACTATGTTAAATGTTCCCCAGCAAACCGGGCACGGCATTACATTTAGACTCCCATAAATATATTATGTATTAAAGAAAACATTCAAAAAATGTGGTCCTATTTCCCTCTTTTAATGAACATCAAACATTTGGGTGGCATTTTAATGGCCTAAAGTGTAATAGTTTTGTTTGTTTCCATATATATGTGTGTGATTTCGGTTTATGTTACATTGTGGGGACCAACTGTCCCCCACAATGTAACAAAAACCTGTTTATTTGCCGTAATAAGGACCATTTTTCATGTTGCCACAAAGATCTGTGAATGTAATCAAAAAAGTAAAAATACCAAAACTCTCGTGTTTTGTTTGGTTACTTATGCTTAAGGTTAGGGCTGGGTTGTGGTTAAGGTTGTCATGGATTAGAGTTTTCCAGCATAGAAATAAATGGAGAGTCCCCACAAATATATAATAACAAACCTGTGTGTGTGTGTGTGTACACACACACTATATATAAATAAAGGCACTACAATCTATTTCCTTAATGAGATAAATATGCAGTGATTTACTCCACATTATTGTTTATTTTATAACATGCAATTTTGGTCTCAGTTCTTGCTGTTAATACGAAAAGACCACATTTGCAGTATATTCTGAATTACATATAATGGGTTAATACACCCAGAAAAAGGCCTATGATATTAAACGCCACCAAAATATGAATTGGTGATTTGCACGCGTTCGTAATGTTCATTCAATTTTACACGCAAGTCCCCCTCAATCCCCCCTCCCCCCCCAAAGTAGGAAGGTTGAGATATTTTTTAATATCTTGAAATTCTGTAGATACTTTATTCTTTTAACACCTCCATATCAGTTCAGACCATTTTATACTCCCCAGCCGATTAAAAAGTAATGCACATCTGGATGGTTACACGGAAATCCCTGTGGGTGTAAATCTACATTTGCAAAAGGACAACAGTAATCACATTCACCTAATCTCCCTTGACAGATTCAGGACATGCTTTTCATTAATGCAAAACTAGATAAGAGTGCAATCTGTGTTTCAGATTTTACTTCAATTCTTCCCTACAGCCATCAGATAGCTTCATATTGCTCAGCGGTTGATAGATGTGTGTTAAGGATTAGGCTAACACAGACAACAAACTTTGTAGCAGCATGACACTTTAGATCCCCTTCATTACAAACAATAATTGAAGAAAGACACGGTGCCTTGAGGTTAATTTCAATCTGAGGTTAATGCTACTGGACTATTGCTAATCTTGTCATTGGTCAATGTTTTGGATGTAAAAACAAAATGTACTTATTTTTTGTTGTCTACATTTGGGAAATTGCCCTGCTTATTTTGAAGACTCAATGAGCAAATGCTTTTTGCATAGCCCACTTGCCAACCAAATTGCATATTCCTCTCTGCAATTAATATCAGTATGAATTCGTAAGATAAAACACTAAAAATGTTATGAGATGGGTTTGGGCTTTAAGCAAGTTCTGGCTGTCATTAATTACTCATCAAATACATGAACAAGTAGCTTACTAAATCAGCTCTTTTTTGTCAATTAAGTGATGGTATTGAAGAGTAGCATTTCATGGAATGTACTACTCAATAATTCATGCCCAGAGAAAGAGAAGTATGTAACAGTACTCAAGGGCACTCCCTTCCAAGACCCAAAGTGGACATCACAGGAATATATAAGAAATAGAATTCCATTACTATAAATATATACAGACACTTCTGACTTAACCGCCTACCTGTTTAGTGACCGTCCGGATTTACGACCAACTCCTTGGCCAGTCACTATCGTACGCTGCATAAGAACCTGGGTTGTGCGTAACATTCCGCTGTCAAGCATCTCATCTCACATCACCCTTTCTCACACTTACTGTCATTCCAGCAGTCGCTCAGTATTCACTATACTAGCATTCGCAATCCCCAGGACTACATATTTCATCTATAAATTTGTACTTTATTTTGTTTATTACAGCAAACAGTACACTACTGTATAAACATTTATAAATATACTAAAAATGATATAAATGGTGCAAACAATATTTAAAGATGGTTCACACAACCCCATTGCAAGTACAGTATGCTTGAAATATCGATAAGGGACAGCTCCTTGCTTATTGACCAATTTCGCATAACAACCTAGTCGTAGGAATGGGACTCAGTCATTAAGTGAAAAGGGTCTGTGAGTTATGATTTTACAGCATTGTCTGTCATATTTACAAAATAAAGTGAACAAAACTAAGGCAAGGATTGTGAAAAATAATAATTATCTTTACTGGGAGAAAAACAGTATTTCTCAAGGGTACAGAAACCCAAGAGAAATCTCAGAAGATTCCAAAACATACACCATAAATTAGAGCAAACTAAGCAAAGACGAGTCTCAACATTGAGTAGAAGAAAGGAATATCGATCAGCTTGAATAACCATTTTCATGAGGGTAGGTGATACTTTCATTTAATAATCATCCCTTGAAACAAAATGATGTCACTTGCTGGCAGAGGGCCCAATTCCTCAGACCCTCTACCTTGATGGTACCATCTGCTGCTCATGCATCTGTGACATTAGTGTTATTAAATGTATGTATAATATGACGAAGATCTCGATTTGGCCCCCACAATGGCAATTTTCAATTAATCTCCATATCCTTACTTGGTAAGCCTGTGAGTGTCTTTAACTTATTGACATATTGCTTATTGACATATTGGTGCATTGAAATGCAGCCTCTCACCTGACAAGGCCTTGCAAGGTTGGGGTTTGATGTCCACTCCAACTCCACTTGTGGGGAGTCTGCATATTTTACAGGTTTCAACTAGATCTCCTCCCATGGCTCAAAGACAAGAAGTTTCCGTCCATCCATCCTCCAGACATTCATCCTAAGCAAGGTTGTCGGTATGGAGTGTCGAGTGTCCTAGACAGTATAGGAGCCATGGCTGGGACACTCCTTGGACAAGGAGTAGACAATCCTGATCCTGGAGTGCTGGAATCCAGCAGGTTTTCTATCCTACCTGATGAGTTACTATCTGCCTGAGATCATGTGTTGTCCATCAGAGACCAGGTGGAATGGAATACCTGGGGAAATCGGAACTCCAGGATCAAGGTTGCCTATCCCTGTCCTGGATGGATATTAGCCCATCACAGGGCCATACAAATACACTCACACATTTTATAGGGAATTTAGAGATGCCAGCTAATGCAAAACCATGCCTTTGAACTGTGGGTAGACACTGGAGAAAACGTGCATGACGTGGGGATAACTTGACACACAAGAGAGGCAGGACTCAAACCAATGCTGCTAAATATAGGTGAACTGGTGTCTGTAAATTGCCCAGAGTTTGTCACCGTGTCCCACGGGATGTCATGGCATTCTATTGAGGGTGTCCCTGATTCTATGCCTCCTGGGATAGGATCTATAATCATTGGAACCCTGTACTGGATAATTAGTTTTATTACTTGGTCGGATGGATAGCCACATGGACATAGTCCCCAGAATTTCTTCTTTCAGCAAATACATTTGATCACTTAAATATGTTATTTACATACAGTTACTTGCAATTTTAAGATGAATTGTTTTCTAACATAAATTCCAAAAGCATGAAAACGGGTGACAAACATATAAAATTATCCAACTTCAATGAAATTTCAGTTTAATCGGTGCTAAGCATTTGCAGTCTACATATATGAAGATACTCAATACTTTTTTAACTGATGCCATCTCATAACTCAATTGTTCTATTTGTGAAATCTGCCCGGCCTCTGCCTGTGTCGCGGTTGCATAAGTTCCCTTATATTTCCGTGAGTTTCCATCCACAGTCCACGTACAGCGATTGTAAACCACCATCCATGCCCTGAATTGTTACCTGTACTTCTTAGTGCACTTTAGTGATTATCATTAAACACCGTGTGAATTGCTGTAGACCACATAGAGAAAACGTTATGTTCCAAGAGAACTTGAGACAACTAAAATGTAGCAGTGGAATAAGTGTTGGAAAATCAATAGGAGCTTGAAATGAAGACATAAATCTGCTGCAGTTTAAGTGGAAGACTGTGGCTGAGTAGCTTTTTCAGGTACCAATGATCAGCCTTGGCCCAAATTGCTTATTATACATATTGTGGATTAAACCTGTGGTTTGAAAGAAGGAAACAAAACATATATCTATTGTATCATTTATTCTGTTATTAGTCATTGAAAACCTAAAAATTATAATTTTGCCATTTCAGAAACTAATTGGCGCATTAAGTTTATCAAGTTTAAAATACACTTCTTTTATTCATCTGTGTGTCTGTGAATGAAAATAACTTTCAACTTACTGCATACTATCCATCCATCCATCCATGATGTCATGATAATGTCAACAACCTGAGTTAGAATTTCAAGCTGTTTTTGATGATCCATAGATCACTAAATTATGTTAAATGTATCTTTGATTTAGTCAAAATGATGCATGTGCAGCCTTTTAAATAAACTATTTAATTCAAAGCCTTAAATGCCGAAAATGAATATTTATAAGGATAAATCTTTTTGCCAGAAATTACAGTAAAGCAGTACATAAAATAGGAAACATAATGTTAATTCCAGATTAATTTAGACCCCTGATTTCTGATGTAAACATCTACTGTATTGCAGACTTTACACTCAGCTTGGGGGAGGTCTCGCACTTCTTGTTTATTTTAATTTATTTTTTTGAGGTTTGTTCCAGTTCATTCAGGTTGCTTGTGATTCCCATATAGGGAGATGGTATCCTGATGTCTTTTTTTTAATTTTAACCAATCCTGAGGTGAAAAAGTCCAGCTTTATTAAGCTATTAATATTTATTAAATGGTAGTTGAATGGGATTATTTGCATTTACTTATTTGTATTCATTTGTTTATTTGTTTATTTCTTTGTTTTCTATTTATCAAAAAGAAAAGCTACTTAAAGGTCCAATTTTAGGCTTAAAAGAGCTTGAATAGATAACAGTACAGAACATTAGGAAATTTCACAAATGAAAAGTGATTATCAAAAAAAGTCTCATCTAATACTAAGCAATAATTCAAGATTAATAATCAGTGCACGAATAGCCAGTTTAACAGTACACCTTCCTGTCTAACTGAACTCTCCTCACACACAATACCACAATATTATTAATCATGTCAATTTTTTTCTCTCCAAGGGCTATGTCTATGTAAGGTGAAGAAAATTAAATTATATACAGTATATACAAAAAATTACGAATTCCACTTACATAGACATCTTTTACTCACTGCAGCACAAATGAAACGGCCTACAGTTTGGCAGTGTATCCCGACACTGACATTGCTGATAACCAATGAAACATCAAACGTACTTTCCCACCTTGATGTCTTAACATCCATCTGTGTAAGTGGGGGAAAAAAGGATCGACATGTTTACTAAATGTACTCTGATATTTCTGCCCAGTTTAACCACAGGCACCTTCACATCCAGGAGGCTGTGGGAACAAGCAAGGCAGATCTGGCAAGAGAACGACAGCAAGCCTGTGGAATAAATTATTATGCACTAATTACATTTTTATATTCTACCACAACTTTCATCTCAGATGAAATAATCCTAACATTTACCCAGCACTGCTTTAGTACAATGAACATTACCAAGACCTTACAAAATGACCCAGCATGCACAGTACAGCAGGGATTCTACAAGACAAGCCCCTAAGAGACATGGCAGCACCAATGTAAAGCCCAAGCTTCAATGACATCCAGCCTCCCCATCCCAGACAGAGACACTGAAGCATACACTGTACACCTATATCCTGATGAGGACCTCAACATGGCATAAGGAATATCCAATAAAGCTTGCCTGGAGGGCCCCCAGCCATATCCTTAAAGACTCAGATTAAGTACGCATTTGCCCCAGAGACTCTAGGACCTCAATGTGTAAGCCATTAATCAAACCCGCGACTCAAATACTGCAGAAAATGCCTGGAGAGAGTTTAACACTCTCCTTGATTTGTTTAAGGGTAAAAAAAAAACACTTTTGGAAATGACACTTAAATCCCCAGATGAGGATTTGACCCCATAAACAGCCTTTACAGTACGTGCTCAACACAGTTAACATTTCCAGTCATCTTCCAAAGGGCCCTGACTTTTCTATGCAAAACACTAAGAAAAATATGTTCCACCCACATCTATGCATACATGGATTCCAACTAAAAATAGGTAAACCTGTCTGGGCTGCACCAAGTGTGCAGCTGTTGTAACGTAATTTTCGGCACAAATGTTGGGATGTGAAGACTCACTCCAAAACTGATGCAAGCTTCCCTTGATCGTTTGTTGGCCAGAGGAAAAGTCTAGCAGGAATTCAGAAAGGAGTTCCTTGATCTCAAAGTACATATATTCACGCATACAAAACCTTACATAAGGCTTAATAAGTAGTTGTAACTGAAACACTAAATACATATCTATGTCGTTACGTACTGCAAGTACATAATCCAGTTATAAACCAGGGTTTATACAGGAATCCTAGAGTTGAATTTACTACCTTTTACTACCTTTTTTACTACCTCCACAATATTTTTTACTACTAACAATCGGGCAGCGGCCTTTTTTTTGGGGGGGGGGGGGGGGGGGTAAATTTTCATACCC
>JAODJW010000002.1:24207839-24222816 GCA_026777045.1 Hyperopisus bebe | reverse complement strand
TTCCATTTACTACCTTTTAATACCTTTCAAGGGCCTTAATTTTGTTTGATTTCATTTACTACCTTTTACTACCGCGCAGACACCCTGTAAACCAGCCTTAAACCAAAAACAAAATCTTCTACACTTTTGTGGGAATTACTAATTTTCTTTATTGTAAATTTCAAATACCTTATGATGGCATATTTCTACTAATGACATCATTCTTGCCACCTGAACCGACATTCTTCTGGTTAGGAAAGGAGATGGTTGCTATTACAGTGACATATTTCACTAGGTTCCTCCTTAAAACTAAAAAAAGTCAGTGTGTTTGAGTAGATCAGTCAAGGCAGGATTCATATGCTGGTCCTGGCATGGAGCGTCAGACATAGAGCCACCCACTGCGCCACCATGCCGTCGTCATTTTGTAACTCATCAAAACATGACATAAGAGCACTCAATGGTTTTTCAATGCTGTAGTCTGCTAAAGATTTTCAGTGACAGATGAACAGAAGACGAACACACTAAAGATGCCATTTTATGATGTGTATTTTTACATTGACATAATTTAAAGATTACCAGATATTTAAAAAGTAAGGAGAAACAGGTTTGTGCAGATATTTTGAGCGTTAGTTTCAAAAGCTAAATTTTTTATGTTCACAAACTTTATTTAATTAAACTGTCATATGTTTTATAGGTTATAATTGAATGCCATGTTAAGTTTTTTATTTCCAGTTAAATTTCTGTTCATAATACGAACTGAATATCTGGGCCTGTTTGCTGATAGACTCATTTATATGGTGGCTCTATCTTTGTTTCCTTTTTGCACTTTATGTTGAACAGTATATAGCATATTGTGTAGTTACTGTAAATGTAATATGCAAAGGACATTGTCTAGCCAATGCATAAATGTTAGTATGTCATATTATATTGTTTAGTAAATGTGTAAATGTTGCACCATGGCGCTCAGGGAGATAATATTTAATTCTGCATGTATAAATGTACATTGATGAGCTGACAGTAAAGATCTTGCGAATCTTAAAGCCCCAAAATAATCTGATTTGGGATGGTAGAAGCAGAGATGTCCATGTCAGAGGTATTGAATGAAATGGCTATTGGGCAGGATTTGTATCCTCCCTGCTGATTAAACCACCAGCCAGATCCCCAGGCATATGAGCTGATGAGTGCTCGCATGATGGTTATCCAGACTGGTAATCACAAGCAGTTTGCATTTGGAGCTGTCAACAACAAGCAGAATGCTAATCTAATTGATTTTCTTCTGCTGCTATTAGCTGAATTTAGAAATCTAAAGAGGGGGGAGAAAAGTTGATGAACATCATGATTCTGTAGCTTGTACTGTAATCCAGCTGGATTACTGAATTATAAAATTGCCCACAGTGGATTTTTTGTTTTTTATTGGATAGTATGAGAATATCTCCAGTTGGGATGGAGGCAGCCATGAAGATGTTTCTGTTCAATAGCTTTCACTTCACAGTTAGGTGCTATGGAAATGACATGACATGGAAAAAGATAAAAATACATAGTTGGACAGGAAAAATGATCACACGCGAGAAGGAGACAAGTGTTGACTGAGACTGGTGTCAGTATGTGTGTGAGTTTCCTGGGGCAAACCAAAACAGTACACAGCAATTTTACATATCATAGAGAATGAGGGGCAGACCACATATGAATCTCTCCCTTGGGACGTGTGCCAGCCATTCACTCCCCCAACGCATGAATGTTTAAAATCTGTATGTTTAACAATCATACTGTGTTACTCATTAAATATCTTTAGATATGTGACATCTTTCAATAGGTCAATTTTTTCTATGCATCTGCCTGACCATAAAATGATATGATTGCAAAGTTATCAGTCATGTATTATTTTAAAACTGAAAACATTCTTTATATAATATAGAATGATCCAAAAAAGTGGACTTAATGTTAAAAAAAATCTGCCATCAAATAAGGTATGTTGTGCTAATAAATGAAATATTATTTGGCTTATTAAGAAGTAACAGTACATTGATGATTACATCAATCCACTATTCTTCTGCTATAATGTCACACTGATCTCTTCTACAACAAAATAATCTTTGCTTCTTGCTTGCTGCCTGTTGGAGAACCCAGTTCTTCACTCGGTCTGAGTAGAAAATTATCCAACTAGTCAGGCTTTGTACAGTTTTAAGTGCAGCATCAACAAAACAATTACAGATAATTATTTAGGGAGATAATTATTTCCATAAATAATTATCTAGAAACATTGCTACTTAAAACCTTGTACCTTATATATGTACATTAACATTTTTAATCGATTTCTGTTTGATTTTGAACATTTGCCTTACTTAATCATATACAAGTATGTTACTTTCTTTTTTTATTGAACTAGTTGAATGGCAGGTTAATATAATGATCAAAACAAACTCTCTTCATGCTCTATGAATGTTTTTAATTTGCATAGCACCTTTTCATTGTTTTGACATTGTCCAGGTGGGAGTATAATGATTTATTTTTACTGTTGATTTCATAGGTTCAACTGAACTTAAAAGGAATTTAAAAATGGATAGGGTTAGTTTTGCTCTTATTTATTTAATTTGGACATAGGGGTAGCTGTCTCATGAGGAAGGAGAGGTCAGGTGACTAGGTGCGTTGTGTTGATTCAGTCCACCTGTTCCTTATATTGTTGGCACTATAAATGTTTGTTTTTTCCTCCCTTTTCCCCAGTAAACCTGCCCAGACTGCAACACACCTCCTGCCTCCCTTTACTATGAAATATTTTCCCCACACACCCAATTACTTTTTTCTCTTTCTCACAGAAACTACTCCTTTGATTTTTGTGTTTCCCCTTTGTATTGTGTTGACCTTCAATGCTCTTTTGCTGCACCACTGAAAAAGTAAAATGGAAACCCTTTTCCCAATAGACAGTCTCTACCTTGTCCCATCCAGTAGCACATGGTTTTGTCTGTCGCAACCCAAGCAATTTCCATTATTTTAACTGGCATAATTCAAATATATATATTACAGTTGTTTGTTTTTATTTTGTGGTATTATAAACAACTATTATCTCTCCTGAGGGTCAGATAACAGTCGTTTTTCCTGTTTCCAGTTTTTGAAAGAAAAAAAGATGTTCTTCCCTTAGATCTAACCATAAATTTTCGAGTACTGGAGTTACCTACTGTACAGTTTTTATGCCTCAGCTCTTGGGGCAGAGAGACTTCCAAAATAAGGATATTGATTGGGGTATACTGAGCAACATCAAGACAGAAATGGTTGCTATGTGTCCCATTTTGACTGTGCGATTACTTTTTTCTCATATGTGATTTCATCAGTTCCCTCCCTGATTTGATATATCTCCCATATTTTGCTACTTGTCTTTTAAGGGCTACAGTGATGAGAAGGCAGGCTCATGTCTCCTCAGGGAGCTGAAGATGTTCTTTGGTGTGTCTGCCTTAATTCACATGGTAATTTGCAGCTGAAAAGAATTCAATTGGTTATTCTGGTTGTCTGTGTGAAACATTATACCTTCTCTGGCCTCACATGATAAATATCAAAATATATTGCTTTAAAATTTCTCATTTATGTTTACAGGAATGTAATTTAGATATATCAGTTTTCCCTATACATATCTTGTTTGCTAATTTACGAGTTGCTGTATTATATCTGTTGTTTTTTTCTAAATAGAAAACAACAATGTTTTATAGACATATACATAAATATAAACATATACATTTTTAGAAACTAATTATAGGGCCAAAACCCTTTGATTTTGTTTTTTATTGCATACACAAACTGATGCAAATTATTCTAGGTCAGAAATGATTACATTTTATTACTATGCAAATATGTCATTGCAAACATTATAATTTTAAGCACATTATGCATATTTTTTGTTCAGTTTTAGGTGCCTAAAAGCCAGTATTTTATTGAAAATCCCTTCTGGATTGTAATTATATCTGAATACCTAGATGCTAGAGATGATTTTAGTATGTTTTCAATATGTTTCCTTCACGTTTCTTTTTCCCAGCCACAGAAATTGCCTTTTTGACTATCTGTTCCTATTCTTGACTGCTTCAGTTGTCTCCTTTCCCTTAAGGACAACCCAGATTACTGATTTAGTATTACCAGAAATGTTGGCAATATCTTGCATTGTAATTTTCTCTCTTTCTTCAAAAAAGCCACTTCCTTTTCTGTCATAGATGAGTCTCTGGTATTCCTGCTGGTCTTTATAGAAGAAAAAAAAACTAATAGAAAAAAAGTAATAAACCTCAACCAATCCTAAATATCCTTAATGAATGTCAGAGCAATGCTACATAAAATATCTGGACAAATAGAAATACTTGTAAAATTAATTAAAAACCATAACTTCACATTCAATTTTTACTCCAAAATAAACATTCCTGGAGCATGTAGATATCGTGTGCTAATTTAATGTCATCTCAAACCTTTGAAAACTACTATGTATATGAATGTAAAAATACAACACTAACAACATGGGCTTCATTGTGACTTGTGGTTGTGAGGTTAATTTGGGTCCCTACATAGACAGTGTGGATTTTGAATGTTCTCCCTCTGGGTCTGGACACAGCCCCAAAACACATGGTGAGATTACCTTAGAAGGATTGCATTTACGATTAATGTTTGTAACTGGAGACTTTTGCTTTCTTCACACTAGTTTACAAATGAAGAAATATTTTTTGTTAAAGCAAAACGTTGAACTCTTGCTGAAAATTGTGATGAAAATTCCCAGTTGGAAAAGAAAATCAAAAATGGGGTTTGTTAGTTATTGCAGTCAAACCCTTCATTTACTATGAATTGCCCAAAGTTTGTGATTGTATGCTGTACATTGGATTGTCATCATGTACAAGGTTTTTCTGTCTAGCCATGACCCCGAAGCTGCATGATAAGCCTGGCCTAAGCGGCGACGAAGGGAGGACACATACGCTGCAGGAATGCCGGATGTGGCAGCGGTCAGAGGACTGTGAGTCTGAAACGTGTCAATAGGGACTCTTGCCTCTCGGCCATGAGCGAGATAAAATGGAATAAAACCTGTGAATGAATGAGTTGTCATGTTGTAGGCCAACGCTACCTGGGGTAAATGTTCATCCCAGTCCCTACCGGAGTCAAAAAGGTACTTCGACAACTTGTCCTTCAGCACATGATTCTGGCGCTCTACCACCAGATCACACTGTGCGTGATAAGGGGATGTCCGAAGTTTAGTGATGGACATTAAGCTACAGAGGTGTTTTATAAGGTCTGATTCGAATTGACGACCCTGGTCTGAATGTAAAGCTTCTGGGACCCCATGCTGAAGGAAGTAGTGGTCGAATATGCAACGAGCCATGGAGATTGCCATTTGATTTTTCAGGGCATACAGGTTGACAAACTTTGTGTAGAGATCAAGCATGTATCATGTAGCGGTACCCTTTAGAGGACACTGGTAGCTCCATTATGTCGGCGGCGACAATCTGAAACGGGTGGGTCGGAGAAATGGGGATGAGGGGGGCCTGCAAGCGAGGGACTGAGGAACGCCAGGACTGACAAGCTGTGCAGCACTGGCAGTGACAGGCCACGTCAGACAACATGTAGGGCCAATAGAAGGAACGCGTAGCCTTGTCAATCGTTTTCGCATGACTGAAATGACCGGACGCTGGGTGACCGTGTACCATAACCTGGCAAGTCCCAGAGTATTAGCATAGTCACAGAACCAATGTGTTGCTGTAGGTCAGCCGGAACTACAGGGGCTAGTGAGGTCATATTAAGAGCCATATGCGCACATTCGCACTGTGTAGCCACTTTAAGGGCAGCATCTAATGTTAAGGCACTATGCTTGTGAATTTTTAACTACAGCGCCGGCTCCAAACCGGAGACAAAACGCCAGAAAACTTAACAGCTCTGGGCCTCGTGGCCATATTGAGGAAAAGCCTCCGCTACTAAGTTAGTTAAATCAGTAGCTCTAGACCTCCAATGGTTCCTGCAGCTTACGGGGCCTTGCCTTAAGGTGCGCCTGAAAGGCAGCCGTCCAAAAACAGCAGCTAAACTAGTTTTCGGTAGCTCATAGTTGTCTTTGACATCAGGCGGCAAGCTATGTCGATATGAAAAGGCAGAGCCGCTGAGCTTAGCACCGAGCATCTTAGCCCTATTGAAATGGGCAAAAGAAACATCCAGTGCTACCTTGAATTGCCGAATGGGCTGCGTCCCATCTCCCGTAAAAGGAGAAGGAAGGTCGATTCGAAACGGTACCTGTGACCTGCCGACTTGTTGTTGAAGCGACTGGGGCTGGTGTGGCGCTGTGGGCACCACCACCTCGTCATCCAACCTGTCCTGTTGCATCTCGTAAAAACACGTAACCAAGCAGTATGCAGTTTTTTTTTCTTGATGAATTCATAGGAATAGAAATATACGCAAGAAATATAGGCAGATCCCCCGAATGGCGAAAATAAAATAAAACAACGAAACCGACCGCCGCTGCCACCAGTGTCATGTGGTTGTGGTTATAAAGGAGGCAGGAGATTTTAGTGGAATATAGACATGTATTTACTCCCCTTCTTAAAGAAAAATAAAAAGTACAAACTCCCCGGCTCAGCATTACATTCTCCCTGCTGCTCCCTGTTCCCGCGCCAACTCTCTCAATCTCCTCTGCCGTCTCATCTCACCCCTGTGCTCCATCCGCCAGCCCAGAAAAGTAGACCCTCTTCCCCATCAACACAACATAACCAAATCAAACTCCTACACTACTACTACTATTATCAACAACAAAAACATTCATTTTGCTGTCACCTTTGTGTTAAGATCAGAACCAATAAGGGTAATACAGCATCATTTTTGCATTAAAGTAAGATGCATGTAGGACGAATGCCAAAAGATAGGCAACACATAAATGAAAAAATGAAAATAATTTGAAGAATACTGGCATTTAATAAAGCTTTTAGAAAAGGCCACACCGAGAAAAATGAAAAAAAAAAAAAAAAAAAAAAAAATTAATAACCTTTTAAACCGATAATTCAAACATATGCAGTTTAGGTGTAGTTCAGTGTGCTGAACATTCGACCCTGCATTGGATGGTCTGCCTTAGTGCTTATAGCAAGGGCGTAACTTTGGCTGGAACATTGGGGGGGTTGAGGTCTCCACCCATTACAGGGGAAACATGATGATTGGGGGGGTTGTATTAGCTGGTTTTGATTTATTGGGGGGGCTACAACCCCCCCATCCCCCCCATAATTTACGGCCATGGCTTATAGGATATCACGGATGGGTAGCTAGATGGATATTAAATACAGATGACAAGACAACTATCAGCTGATTTTAAACGCTTGTTCATTTATGTCTTGCTGCCCCTCAATACCCCTCAATTGTGGTAAAAAGACACTATCAGAGAATATTATATCCAAGGTGAAGTTACTTTCCAGACATGGATGTGTGCTGTGTGACTCCATGGGTCAGGATGCTGTGACTGTCAATGGAAGGTTGGCGGTTTAGACCCACTGTTGGCAAAATGATGTCAATTAACCCCAATTTCACCAGGGACTGTCTGATCCTTCATCTGCTAAATGAACAAAAATAAGCAGACAGGTTTGTATATTGATTTAAAATGTCAAGGATGTTTATTAGTCTGAAATAAGGAGCAGGTCAGGAGCACATGCTGATTACAGGGCATTGCTGCACCCGCCACACGACAAACCACCGTAGGGATGAGAACCTGAGTGTAGCCATATGGTGGGTGATACTTCAGCACCATCTCAGTCCAAATGGACCAGCGTGAGTTTTTTCCAGTCCTGCCACCTACCCCCAAATTTCCCTCTAAGTTGGCAGACGACCTTACAAGGAATTAGTCTGAGATCTTTATAAAATTTAAAATGCAAGGAAAATCTCTTTATTCTATTACTAATTCATGGGTTTACCACGAGTCATGGGTTTACTATGAAATACAGCACCAATAATTCTTCACTCAGTTAGGAATTTATGCAACAGGAAATCAACATAAGAATGTGCAATTTTCTTCGGATTATTGAACAGTGCATTCTACTTAAAGCCACACAAGCTCTTAGTGAGCTTCCAAATAAGGTTACCCCCAGTCTTTGAAGCATCCCACATCTTTACATTTCTTATTTTGAAGGTTTTTTAAGTTAAATGACAGTAATGCTTTCTGGAGAGAGTACACAAGAATGATTTTCAGTGATTTTTTTCCGTGAAGTATGGTACAAGTAATGGTCATTTACAATAATACGTATATAAATAAGTACAATAATAAGTATAAAAACCACTAAAACTAAATTAAAGCTCATTAGCACAGAAAACAATGCAAATACAGGTTTGCCACCAGTTCTTCCTTCTAAGCCATATCAATAGCACAACATATAAATAATAATGTTCAAAAGGGCAGATTGGACCTCCGACATGGAGGCTGTGGAGTCTCGCATGTTCTGGAACTTCCCCAAGCCAGCCAGGCTATATAGTCCTCCCAGTGTGAGTCTACCCTGGGGTCTCCACCTAGTGGGATGTGTCTGGAACAGCTCTCTGGGAAGCTGACTAGGTGGCATCTTTATAAAGTGTCTGAACCACCTCCACTCCACTAAATCTGAAGGAGCAGTGGCTCTATTTAAAGATGCCTCTGGATCTCTGAACTCCTCATTCTCATGTTCAAGAGTGCAAGCCTGGTGACCCTGTGGAGAAACATCATTTTGCCTGGTTGTACTTGTGACCTTGTTCTTTTGTTCATTACCAATAGCTCATGACCATAGGTGAGGACATGGACTGATCTGTCGTCTGTGAGTTTTTTCAGATGACTCTCGCTTCACCACCACTGACCTCTTCAGTGCCTTCAAAACTGCAGCCGCTGAACTGATCTGCCTGTCAGTCTCATATTTTCTTTTACAGTTTTAACCCCCTTGGCTTCCTTTGCTGCAGCTCTTCTGTACCTTTCAGATGTCTCAGGATACCCAGCTTGAAAGCCTGTCTCACCACTGGTGTCCTGCAACGGGCACTAACTGCCTTTCGGTCACAACTCTTTGCAAGTGCTGCGAAAATCGAGGCCTTGAACATGGCCCAATCAGGCTTAACGTTTCTTTTTTTGAACAGAAGATTGAGCCAGAAATTCCCAGCAAAATATGACTGCTTATCAGTGTTGACTTGGGCCATCCTGCCTCCTCCCCATGTTATGACAGTTGATAGTGCTGGTCCTCATCAACCCAATGTCCAAAACACATAGTCTCAAGGAAAATCACACAGCTATAGTTAATGATCTTTAGGTAAAGCTAAAGGTGCTTTGGTACAATGTATAATCCCTTACACAGTAACAATCCAACAACGTTTCACTCTCTATTAGACCTAGGAAGCCACTTTTATAAATCTTGCCCCTCTAAATCAAAGTCTCCCAGTATATTCACACAGTTTGTAGGGGGTACTCCTTCAAGCCCCGCACCACTTTCTCTAAGAAGGCTGGGTTCTGCCAACTGCTGCTTGGTACATCCACACAAACAGCAGTCACAGTCCCAAATGGGAGCAGTACCTGATCCTCCCCTTTTATCTCGTGGGTGGTAAGCCCACAAAATGGTTTAATGTCACCATTCTGCCTTGAGCTGGGAAGAGTTACACCGGGTGCTCATGAGCAAATACCACCCAAAGATCTGGCTGCTAAGGGAACAGCTAATGAGAGATCAATCTCGCGATGACATCATTCTTGTTAAAACATATACCCAGAGCCCTCCACCATAATCCTCAGAAGGGTCAGTGAATGCTGAAGCTGATTACCTGCAAAGATGAGAGTGCTTTTACAGTATTTGCTTGTATTTGTCTTTTGGCATAATTCATTGGTATAGACACTGTCAGTGCTGTTTCATTTTGTGATTGGTGTGAGATGCATTTTCAACAAAAAAAACAGTATTAAGTAAAAATGAAAATCATGGCAACAAAGACTGTTTTCCACTATATCTATGGATATACGTTATATAGATTTTGTTAACAAAAAGCACCAGCAGAATAAACTAAAACAATTTGCAGTTTTGAACAATTACACCTACCGTGGTAACAAGAGGAGCTGCACCGAGATGTTTGCTGTAATACGAAACTGAAACCAATAGCAGCATCTTAAATTTTTTTGTAGGTCATTGCGATTAGAACAACTATTTATTTACAACTATTTAATTTTAGGTGGAGTAAATGGTGGTGTGCTGAAAAGTTCAAATGCAGTTAGCGGCATCGATTTACACCCCCCCCCCCCCCCTATTTAGAAATGGTGCAATGAGCCTCTTGTCTTTCTAGAAAGGCTGGGGTATGATTTTTATTGCATTTATTATTACCCAGTTTTATTGTAAGAACACCAGCTTTCATGTTACTCCCCATTTATTGCACCAATATAAAACTTGAAGTTTTAAACCAGTTTTCTACACCCGGACTGACACATTAATGGGAAATATATATGGATTGAGGGTGGCTCATCTATATTACATTAGAATAAATGGCATTAATATATTATAGATTTTTTTGAGGAACAAAAGCCTCTTGAATAAGTTAGAATTGTTTAAAAATACAGAATTACCACTAGTAGAGTAATTCTAAATTACTAGTAAACCTTTGATTACCCTTGCTTTTTTTAATAATAAAAAAGACTAAGTACAATATTATTAAAGTATTTTCCCTTTTGCTAATCATTTACACTAAATTTGATCTGAGCTTCTGACAGTGTCAGTAATATTCACCTATCCATCTTATAACTGCATACAGGTATCCTGGCTTTTGTCACCGGGGGTCTGCAGTCTTTGCCAGGCAATCTAGGGTTTGAGGCTCGGGTACAACGTGGGCAGGTACTAGTGCATCACAAGGCATGTACATGCATGCACTCTCACACACAATCATACCCTAGCGCCTGTTTACAAACACCACTTAGCCTAAATGTATTTCTTTGGACTGTTGGAAGAAACCAGAATACCCAGCCGAAATGCCCACAACACAGGGAGAACGTGCAAGCTCCACCTACACAGTCAAACCCCTAAACACAGAGGTGTGCAGTCACTGTGCAGCCCGACGTGGTATTCAGAACAATTCCAAAAACATTTGGTGCTTTTTTATTTGTGCACTGTACAACCCGATCAAGAATGCAATCTTCCAGTGTTTAACAATTATTGCCCCTCAACCGATTTAACTTGACCAAAATAAAGGCATATTGTGGCCAGCTGTATCAGTACTGGTGGACGTGGGTTCTGCTTTTTTTCTGAGACTGTTCTGTGTTTAAAGATTGTACAGTTTTTTCCACTCCCTTTAATCTAATATTCAATTTTGGGTAACACTTTATTTAAGGCTATGCCAATGCATAATACACATGGCTAAAATATGTTATGCCTTTTGATAAATATTTATAGCCATGTTTATAATGCTTTAAGAATGCATTTGTTATGAATGTGTTTAAAGGGAAAAATTCCATTTTAATGGGTTATATTTTTTGCGCATCTGTGAAAAACAGAAGAAGCAGAATTCAGTTGTCTACACTGATGGTTAAGGGTGGGATATACAGCCACTAGAAAAAAAGAAAAAATGTTTCTTTAGCAATGAGGAAATAGAGAAAAGCTATAACTTTTTCTCGACCTCAATGTTTAACCTTCATGTCCCTTTGACTGGAACATTTTCCAGTTATGTCAGTTTGGATCAACCTGGGCCTTGACTTCCTGCATGTTTGTCATTAATGATGGATAGGTGATCAGGAGGGTGAAACGGTGGCACAGTGGTTTGCAATGTTGCCTCGCACTTCTGAGACTGGTGTTTGAGTCGCCGCCATGCCTCTAAGTGTGGAGTTTGCTTGTTTTCCCCCTTGTTGTCATGGGGTTTACTCCAGGTTCTCTGGTTTTCACACAACAGTCCAAAAACATGCTGAGGATAATTGGGGTTGTGACATTGCCTGTAGGTGTGTGAATGGTGTGTGTGAGTGTGCCCTGTGATGGGTTGGTACCCTAGCTGTCTTAGGTTGTTCCCTGCCTTGCGTTTGCAGCCTCCAGGATAGACTTTGGACCGCCTGCAATCCTGAATATGATAAGCAGTTACTGAAAATGGATGGATGATCAGGATAGAAAATGTTTGGAAATAAGTTGTCTGTAAAACACTTATTCTGTGGACCAATGACTTGACTTGAGAACCTTATAAATCCCACAAAAGCGAATTTATCACAGAGAGTATTTATTGTGTACATTTTTCGACAAATATGGCTAATTAAATTTTTGCTTTGACACCTGCATTATTGGAGTCCCTCAATCTCTGTCAGCTTCACAGTTAAACATTAATTGAACCTAGACAATTTACAGCTGCTGATACAAATTTACCTATTGCAGCTATTCTTTGTCAATTTAATGTTCTATTTGTTTTGGCTAACAATTTAAAATCTATTAAAAACCTTTTATTTATTTATTTGAAGCTACGGATATATGATTCATTACATTTTTAATAAAAGTCGTCTCTAGATGTGGTTCTGATTAGCTTCTGGAATTCATTTTTATTGCACATATAGTGTCATGAGCATTTTATCTCTTGCGGAGTGATAAACAATCATATCTACTGGAGTCATGGTTTTCCCTTGATTTAGCACATTTCTTGGTTGTCAATTTGGGGATTCAGTCTATGAACTGCATGCACAGGCAATAGACTAGATATAATCTGTTCCATTCTATGAAAAGTCATTGTCTAAGGTCAGACTTATTTCTCTTCATTCTTTTGAGTGTCTTCTTTATAATCTTTTTAGTTGTGAATATTTGTACTTTCCAGTTAAGTCATTTGTGGCTAGTATCATAATATTAAAACTATAAAATGGTCACGTTATTATATTTTCAATAATTTGAAATAACTTACTTTTTTTCACCCTGTTGACTAATGTCAAAAAAAATTAACCTTCCATATCAACATTTGGCTTCTACAAAGAATGCTGATGAGACAGGTAAAAATAAAGATGGCGTGAAAAGAATTAATTTTTATAAACCATTTCTGAAGTACTAATCAGAGATTGCAATAATGCTAGTAATACTGTATCATACTGTAAAAGAGCATTACTGAAGTATTCACATCACATTACATTTTGTTCTGTTACACCTTGAAATTCAAATGCATAAAAAAATGCTCATCCATGATGAAAAAGGGGAACATATTCAATTTAACACTTTTTTAAAGTTTAAAGATGCATCTCCTATTTACAAAACTAACTTTGGCAGTGATTACACCTGTGAGTCTTTGTGAGCATTTCTGTATGAGCTTTGCACTTTTATATTTTGGAATTTCTGCCCATTTCCCAAAGCTAATTTCCTCCAGCTCTGTCAATTGAGACACAAAGTGTCGATAGACAGCAATTTTCAGGTCATACAAAAAATTTTAAATGAGATTTAAGTCTGGGCTTTGGCCGGCCATTCCAGAATACTGACCTTCTTTTTAAAGCCCTTCCTTTGTAGTGTTTGCCATCTGTTTTGGGTCATTGTCCTGATGGAACATGTATCATTACCTAAAGTGAAGATTTTTTTTTGCTGACTGAAACAGGTTCTTCTCTCTCATGAATTATGATTTTGTGTCTGTCAAGAAGTGTTAGCGTAGTCGTTTTAAAAGCTTTCCTAAAATTACCCCACTGTTTGCAGTAAGCATCCAATACACCCATTGACTCAACTAGCATACTATGTTTGACTAATCAATACCTCATCAAGTCATTTAACTTAGCGCGCTAATGGATTTGGCCCTTGTCAAACTCACTCAAATCTTTACTCCTGCCCATTTTTTTCTGCATTCAACATGTTGACTATGAGTATCGAATGTAGGCTTCACATCTAGTTTATCCTATGCAGGGGTGCAGGATCACGGGAGTTCAGAGCCCATGACAGAAAGTACAGGTGCAAGGCAGGGAGTGCACTGTCAGAGAAAAACTACCTTTGAGGGTACAATTCCTTGTCACTGGGGCTGTACCCTGAAGGGTCTGCCAATTGTACCCTAGATGTGAGTGAATGTACCTAACAGAAATAGACTCTGAGGAACATTTTTGTACCATTGGGGGTACATTAATGTTGTTTGTACCTGGGGATACCAAACGGAACCTGGGCTGTAGCATCTATTCTCACAATATAGGGCAGTGGAAGCCAGTCTTATCCGCAAAGGGGCAGTGTGTATGTGGGTTTTTGGGACAACCTTTAGGACAGCTGTACAAACTCGGGTGTGAGGACTCTTCTGCCAATCAGTCCTCTAATTAGTCATATAATTAGAGGGCTGTAGCAAAAACCCGCATATACAGCAGCCCTTTCTGGATAAGATTGACAATCCGTGGTGTAGGGAATAACCCACCCATCACAAGACACACACACACACACGCACACACACACAAACACACACACACACCATTTACATTGTTTCACTCCACAGTCGAAAGACGTGCTAAGGTTGGACATGCACGCACACATACACACTCACACACAATTATATATAAAGTTGCATCATGCCATTCAGGTGGGCTTAGGGTCTGTCATTGATGTGGCACTATATTAGAGATTTTCAGAGATGGCTTCCATTATTCTCATAAAGAGGCCAAATGTGTAGTGCTGAAGAGATAGTTGATCTGCAGGCAGTGTTTCCCATCAAAGTGCACTGCAACTCTGGTCGCCTGGTCACTTCACTGGCAATTGCCCTTCTTATCAGTTTGCTCTGTTTGATAGTGTCTGGGTTCTGCCATATTTTTCCATTTTGTCACAAAATTTTTTGCAGTGCTCCTGGGATTCAAAACTCATCTTTTTATACACTCCAACTCCTCAAAGTTTCTCTTTACTTCATTCTGAAGTTTCCACATGCAGTTCCTTGGTTTTTATGAAACCACAATTGATCTGATCAGTTCTTTCAGGTGTAAGGGCTCAGAAAGGTCAATAATATTTGTTCCCTAGTCATGTAGTTTAATGTATGTGGATTTTGAACGAACACATGTGAACCTATTATGTCATAATGCAATCTGGCATGAAAATAGGAAACACCTGGTTCAATTTGAACTGTTGATTGTTCATCA
>JAODJW010000002.1:24174269-24198406 GCA_026777045.1 Hyperopisus bebe | reverse complement strand
CGGCTATGTGAGGCGGGTGACAGGACAGTCAGTTGTGCAGGACTATGTGAGAGAAGTGACAGGACAGTCAGATGTGCACGGCTATGTGAGGCAGGTGACAGGACAGTCAGATATACAGGGCTATGTGAGGGAGGTGACAGGACAGTCAGATGTGTACGGCTATGTGAGGCAGGTGACAGGATAGTCAGATGTGCAGGTCATGGCAGGGACATAAGCTTTGTGTCTGGAAGTCTGAAAGCCAAGTCATTCGTCTGTGTTGCCCTTCAGTTTCTTGCTTTGCTCGATAGCCTGTTTTGGGTTATTAATTGCCAAAGAATAAAGGACTGTCCAATCAGCTGTTATCCTGATGGAATGGCCTGCCATTGAATTATGCCCTGACAATCATGCTGTTTGAGATTAAAGTCTGTCTCCAGAAAATGCATCTCCCATGCTTCACAGTGCAAACACAGATGTCAGAATGACCTCACTCTCTCTGGACTCCAACATTTGAAAACATTTGAAACATTATTATTTTTCAAATTTTATAAATAATTTTTACAGAGTTACAGTTTCTGAAAAACAGGACAAATTAAAAATGTTTGGGTACAGGGCACAGGCTGCCCCACTTTTTTTCTTCAGACAAAAAGGACAGTTTTGTCATGGGGATGTTACAAATATCCTTATTGCTCCCTTTGCTGTTCAGATTCCTCTCACTATATGCCCAAGGCCCACCTTACAGCTATCCCATCTGTCACATTGTGTCATTGTTCCTTGACTATCTGTAAGATTTTGCACAGCAGCGAAAGGTCTGAAGCAAAATCAATGAAAGTTCCCCTGCCTGCTGTTTTCAACAAGGTTACGTGCTGCGTTACTGCCGTGCGAGAGGCAGTCGCTGCCACGAGCGCACTGGGAAAGGGAAAAACAAAGAAAGCAGAAATTGCAAAGTGGGCCAGCAAGGTTTTTGTCTGCCCCCCCCCCCCCCAAGAAAAAAAATGTCATAGGCTGTTCCCAGGCAAAGATGCAGGTCTATATATGTTACTTTTCTGTCTATCCGTCTCAGCCGCAAATGATCCTCAGTGCCTCACTCCCTCACGTAGTTAGGCCACAGACACACAGGAATATTCCATAAATCTGGTGCCTTTTCTTACCACCAATCCTGCCCTTTGGAAATTTGTGCCCAGTCCTCAATAAACCACTGCTGGATGTGGCTGGATTTATTTTACATAGGGCTCAAAATAATCTCCCTTCTTCACTGACCAACCAGAACCACGACAGTCTTTGAACATCAAGCAAAGACCAGAGCTTTCCTGTACTGGTCCTAAGCACTCCCCCAAAGAATCCAGCAGCCAAAATTAATCCCATCTTGTTTAATCTACAGATACACAGGCCCAAATTGGGCCATTTTCACTCTTAAATTTCTACCATTCACATTATTTAAATATTTTGATAGTATCTCCTATTGTAAGTGTGCATTGCTGTTCATTCTGAAAAAGCCATTAGGCTTTGAACTTGAGGGAGAACTTGGCACACAAAATTTCTCACTTGTAGTACTTATCCATGTAATTATAGAGAGAAAAACATTTAAAATGAAACAGAAATGCAATATGAGTAATTTTCCTTGAGTCCTCAACAGGTCTTGATCCCTTAAAATTGTCTTATATATATTCTGTAAGCTAATAAACTTAAATCTTCAGGATCTATCCATGAGACCCACTTGTCCTTTGCAGGGGAATCACAAGCCTATAAGCCTGTAAGCAACGGACACAAGGCAGAGAATGACTGAGAATGGGAGACTCCCACCATTCACACCTACAGACAATCTGCAATAGCCATTTCACCTTCGCATGATCTGGGACTGTGGAGAAAATCCCACTCAGACATGGGCAGAGCATGTAACTCCACACACGGAGCCAGATGGGGGCTCAAACCCGGGTCATACCAATCCCCAGTCATAACCATCACTTTTATAAGGCCAATACATTCAAGTGTATTAGGAAAAACATGTTGTTGCTCATTGCAGCGACCCCCAGTGGTCAAATGGCATGAAATTTGGTGCACAAGCTCAAAGAGTACCACGATTGACGTTAAAACATCAAAGCATTACTAAGATATGGTCACCAATGTATCACTGTGCCACCCCTTCCTGCTATTATTATTATTATTATTATTATTATTAATAATAATAATAATATTAATAATAATTACAACACAACAGTGTAATAATACATTGTTATAATTATAATCATTATTATTATCGTCATTCTTTTTATTAATGATAGTGATAATAATAACAATAATAATATTACATTTTTGCTTTGGTATCAATAGTCAGGTACACACTGAAATCTCCAGGTCTCGGCCAGTTCCACCCTGAGCTGAGAAAAAACTATGTTGGCCATATGGGACTGTCAATAGGAGAAGTGATGCAACCCTCACTGCTGTCAACCTTGCAGGTTGCAGGTGCCTAACAGACTTGAAGCTGTGTGCTGAGGACAGCTGAAGAGCAAATCCCTGTCGATTCCCTCTCAGTCCCTAGGCGGGCCAAAGCCAATTTATTCCGCAGCTAGGGAACTGTCATCCACGCCCTAGGACTCAATCTGTCCATGGGGGGGGACAAACCTACGTCTGAAGCAGTCTGTCGTTATATGCCTGCATTGGATGAAAGTTAGCATGTCTGTGAAGAGAGCATCTGACAGATTTTTACATTTCGCTCAAAAGTCCTGCAAATAAAACACAACGTACATTAGTTGTGGTGTGCTGGTGGTCTACAATTTGCACATGGGGGAAAACACCTGGGGACCGAAAATTATCCACTGTGTACAAAAAAAAAAAAAGATTTGTTCTAACTTAAAGTAGCAGAAGAAAATCAATGAAAAAGTAATCGATACATCAACTTCCTGGAAAGCCCTGTACATTTCATTGGGTGTTGTCTGTTGCAATGGATGAATGCAGATGTGTTAACTGAAATCGACATTCTACTTTTTTTAACCACTGTGCTGAAAGGAACTTTGGCTGCAATACTACAATATAGTAAAAACATGTTGATATCCAAGGCATTAAAGTAAAAAGATATATTTTAAGTATAACTGCCCTTGCCTTGTGCTCTGTGTTACCTTAGACAGGCTCCAGCTGTCTTTAATTGTAAGACTAAAAAGAACCAATGCAATATACTTTTGTATGGGTCATTTGATAAATTACATGTTTTGAATAGTTTTTAATAATTTCAACTCCAGCAGTCGTAGTAAATAATACCCATGAAAAATATGAAAAGGGCCACTGTGAGACAAATTTAAATTCTATATAATTGTTTCATATTGGACCCTTTGGGTGATCATTTAGAATTTATACAGCTATTCACATGTACATACTACAAAATGTTTGAAAATAAAACAGAGTGGCCCCACATCACAAACCATATCTCTGTATCTTGTACCATTTTGTTGCTGAGAGATTTGGCTCAGGGGTGATTATTCAAGACTTGCCAAAATATGCTCCTTGCATCCAAATGCAATGAAAACAAGTTTTGCTCCAGGTCTTTTGATTGAACTCGCTTTCACATTTTGTCACAGGGGATGGAAAACACGTCTATGAACATAGAATGATGAATGCAAAAAGTATCCATGGTGATGAATGTCATCAGACAATACAGCTTCCTCAATAGAACAGACTCCAGATTGATCAGCATTATCAACCGAGGACATTTATTTTGTTATGTATTCAATTAGCGGCAACATCTGCTAATTACATTTGAGGCATCTGTTTGTTCACTGCAAAATGTTCCGAACCTAGCCAAGTATAAATTCAAATGTTTCTGTCTACCATTACACAATACCAACAGAAAGAAAAGGTTTTAAGCATGAAAGCATGCTTAAGAAAAAAAAAAATGAACTGGCATCTAAATTAAAAAAGAAAATGGGAGAGCGAGAGCAGTCTTGCCATGAAAGACTTTAATGCACACAGCAATTGTCTTGACATAATTAGAACCTTGATATGCAAATACTATAGCATAAATCTTAAGTGTTTTTTGGATGCCAGATGTAAAGCCTACTTTGAAGCATATGTAAATAATATCATATTTATAGTTGCATATACTGTATGCTGTACAGTTATCTTCTGATGTGTGGTGAAACATTGAGTAGTCTAATTGATGTGATTCAGTTTTTAGACAACATGTCCACAGTACCTTGTAAAGGGGCATTCAGTTTCTATTAATTAATTGATAAAAAGCATTTTTTAAGCACTCTATTGAAAAGATTCTATTTTTCCACAGACTGAAAAACTATTTCCTTAAATGTGTTTTCTGGCTTTTCTACATCTGGAATTAAAACAGCTGATCTGAAGCAAAAAAAAAAAGAGAAAGAAAACGAGGCATATTGTGCTTTATCCTTTGTTTTCGGATGGCTTATAATTTGGTGTCCATCAAAAAGCTTTTAAAAAAAATATTTTAAGAAGCTGTTAAGTGGCAATGACCGGCATCCTGGCCCGGCTGCAGTTTACTTGCTTTTCTGATTCCTCTGGGTTTCTTCCAGATATTCAACTTTCCGCCCACAGTACAAAAACAAGCCATGACTCTAAATTGCACATAGTGTGAGTGCGTGCCACACAAGAGTCCTGCATCCCTAACAGTGTGCCCATTGCCTCATGCACTCCTGGGATTGGTTTGCAGCTCACTGTTACCCTGTATTGGATAAGCAGTTACAAAAGTTGGATGGACCCAAATGTTTAGACTCCTACAACCAAGTCCTCTTCATAACTACATGAAACAATGGAACATAAACCCTCCATATATCTTCTCTTCCAACCACTAATTTTGTCTGGGGGGGGGGTGTATCCCAGGCAGTAGTCTAGGGTATATCCTGGATGACAGGTATTTACAAGGCTAGACTAACTACATGTCTTTAGCCTGCTGGAAGCATACACACAACATGAGGAATGCATGCAAACTCCACAAAGGGGAACTGGAATTAAACTCCCCAAACCTGGCACCAACAGTGACACTTATTATTATTCTGCTGCAGTTTGATTATTTGTTATTTCTTGCGAGTTGTTGACCATTGGATGGGTGACGGAAGACAGACATTGCCTAATTTACTCAAAAATGCAATAATGCTGTTGCAAACAAAAGCCCATGTGATGCTGTATTTGCTTGTGCAGTTTATGCAGAAAATCCAGGGAGGCGCCTGTGCATATTATCAGTAATGTATGCAAATGGGTACATGATGTGTGCGTAGCTATTCAGCTTATGTGATTAGAATTGCACTGTTATGTTCTTTCTCTTCAGATACGAGTCCTGCAACCTGTATATTCTGCCATAAAATAAAATGGGGGTGTGATTTAAAAGTCAAATCCTGAAAGCATAAAGGAACACAAAGGACAACATTACAGAATGACACAGTTTTTAGCACGCCCAATTATACTCACTTGACAGTTTTTCTTTTCTAATATTTTGCGTAAAGATCTTCCAAAAAAGAAATCATAATTCCAAAACGCTTTTGCTCACCATCTCACAATTATCATGCACATTTTCACAAAATGACTTGCATCAAATCCCCTTTTGGGATTAAAACAAGCAGCCTAAATACTGCCCCATTCACAGCATATTTTCAGAAGGAAGAAGAAAACACAGGCAAATTCAAGGAGGACACTGAGATGCTACATACAATGAGATGAATCTAATTTTTAAAGAACAACCCCAGGGGTGAGGCAACAATTTTACTTGTTGAGCCACTATTCTAACATGTTGGCGTGTTGGTGGGGGGTTTGGACATCTTGGGATGGAGCACAAAGTGACTGTGGATATTGGGGTTAATTCAGTTCACTTGCTCCTTGTTCCAATTGTTGATAGAACCGACTGTTCTATTTGTTGCAGCCCTTTGCAACCCAGGCAGCAGTTTTGTCAGCAGTCCTGGCTCATGTAATCGCCAGTTGCTGTGCTTTGTCTACCTTTTATCCCCAACTTGCAAGACACACTCCATTTGTGCTCTCTTTTATTCCCCACCAAATCACTTTCTTTATTTTTAGGGCAGCTTTTGTGCTGTGGTGATCCTATCCCCTGGGTATCCCTGAAATAAGAAACCAAATAAAAGACAATATTTATTTATTTATCTATTTATTTATGCTGACAATGAGCTATGATCCGCGCCCCTGTCTGTGACTGAGTCCAAGAATGGTCTCCAGCAATTATTCATATGGTATGGAGACTAGTCTGCCACCACAGTGACTTTCTCATTAACACGACAACTCAAAATGTCTTTGACGGCTCGCTTCCAAACTCTGCAGGCACATTGTCTGCGTGACTGGAACTGATCAGAATTTGAGACAGATTGCCCAAAAAATTAAGCAGTGCCACATAGTGATGTCAAAGAGAAGGGCAGCTTTAGACACTTGATCTTGTCATTATGATAACTGAAAAATTTGAAATGAAGGACATATGTATTTTTACTAAGACTGGGCAAATAAATTTGCTACTATAGAAACCCATAGTATTCATGTCCTTCACTCCAGTTTTTAACCTTCAGGCACATTTTGTTTAGTGAAGAACATAAATAACCAAAACATGAACACAACTTAATTAAGAGAGCTCCTAATAGCAAATAGACAGCATGTAGAAAGTAAATTGTGTACACATTTTAAGGATTTTCTAAGCTTGATTTAGTATTTTGTGGGTATGTTAAATTGAATTGTTTGCATAATTTAGTACAGGGTTTCTCAACTGGTGGCCCACGGCTCTGTAGCAGCCACTAAGTGGACTGTGGAATAGTGTTAGGGAAACGTTGTTTGATCCATGAAGATCTGCCACTCAGACTCGAACCCAATTGCTTCCACGAAACTTTGCCCTTTTGGCGAAATTAACAGACAGGACACGGCTCAATGATATAAACGCCATATTGATATATCATCATATAAAATTTAATTCATAATAAAGTGAGAAACATCAGTAACCTGTTCATAAGAAGCAATGCTCCATAGCACACATTAGCCTGTCACATCACCAAGACAAACACAATTCCAGCTAATCATATAGTCTTTTATGAACGGACAACTTCAAGCTTCAAATGTCGTTGAAGAAGAAGGTAGCTGAGTTGTCCCAACAAGTTTTATTTTGGAGGTATTGTGGATAAACCAGGTAAAAAGATATGGTTTGGTTTTGGTATTTTTGCAGTTTAAAGTCTGTCATGCAACAATTTCTCCTTATATAAATAAATGATTAAAATTAGATTTCAGATTGCAGTCAATTCATGATGTCGGATTTTCTAATGCTCTAAATGTGTTTAATGGCAATGGTAAGGGAATCTCCAAAAATGGTGACTCAAAGTAAATAGATAACGAGGTGAATTAGGGAAAAATTGGGTACAGTATGTATAGGAATATATATTGGTAGATTGTGTATATAAACGCATACAGACATTCCTCATTCCTACTGTTAAACGACCACCCTGTCTTATGACCAGCTTTCCAAACTAGTCGGTATTGTACGATGTACAAGAAGTTTGGTCGTGGAAGTGGTAGCACAGCATCTCAGCGTCAAGCATCTCATCTTGCATCACCCATTCTCCTTCCTGCAGTTGCTCAGTATTCATTACAATAGGGTTTGCAATCTCCAGGACTACATGAAAGCCATGAATGGTTTCAATGGTTTCGTTGGAGATCAACCTGCATAATAGGTGTATTAGCGGTGGGTGAGGTGGCAGGCGTGGACATAAAAGCAGCTGAAAATTTTGTTGACCAATTTGATGAAATCATCTAGATATGCAAGTTAAAACAAAGTTATCAAGTTGGAGTTTCCTTTAAACCGTTATTCAGAATAAATAAAAATGGTTACCTGTATTTACAGTATGCAAACCTAAGTAATGTATATTAGAGCTGATTTTCTCTATTCTGTTTATTACAATATACAGTACACTACTGTATAAACATTTATAAAAGTACTAAAAATGTGATAAATGGTACAAAGATGTCATTAAAACAATATCTAAAGACACAAACTCACTAACAGTACAGTATACTTGAAATATTGGTTAAAGGGCAGCTCCATGCTTATTGACCAATTTGCTAGTTGCAGGAATGGAACTTGGTCGTTAAGTGAGGAGTGTCTGTATTTTTACCCTGAGGGGGACCCCATTATATTAATACAGACACTACTCACTTAATGACCAAGTTTTGTTCCTACGACTAGGTCGTTAAGCGGATTGGTCAATAAGCGAGGATCCACCATATTTTTACCCTGAGGGGGACCCTATTATATTAATACAGGCACTCCTCACTTAACGACTGAGTTTCGATCCTACGACTAGATAGTTAAGTGAATTAGTCGATAAGGAAGGAGCTGCCCGTTACCAATATTTCGAGCATATTGTACTGCTAGTGGGTTTGTGTCAACCATCTTCAGGTACTGTTTAAATGTCACCTTTGCACCATTTCTACCATTTTTAGTATATTTATAAATGTTTATACAGTAGCATACTGTAATAAACAATGGAAGAAATCAGGTCTAATATACATTACTAAGGTTTGCATACTTTAAACACAGGAAATCATTTTTATTTATTTTGAATGAAGAAAAGATCTAAAGGAAACTCCCACTTGATAACTTTATTTGGTAGCACTATACTTAAGGCCATGTTTTTAGTAATTCATAAACACATGCATAACAAATAACATTGCATTCATCAAGCATTATAAACTTGCCTATAAATATTGATCAAAAGGCATAACACATTATAATGCACTATAGATACCTTAATAGATACCTTCTTCCGTTTTTGAACGGAGAACACGTAAGTTGCAATTATACAAATGATTGTAGCAAATACAATCCATACTATTTTAAGTTCTTTTGTGACATGTTATTCAGAAACATAAGTTAAATACAATGACTGCTTTTTAGTCTTATAAAGGTAGTGAAAAATGCTAAATGAACAACAACAGTTTGCATATAAAGACAACTTTTCACAGTAGTGATCAAATTAGAAAATGAATGGCATTTTGTAATTTACAAAGTTACTGTTTATTCACAGTAATTAGTGAATTGAAGTGATATACAGCATTTCCTCAGTAAAAACTCTCTCACAACACAAAATAAATGGTTGCAGCTCCTCAGTCAGTTTAAACAAAACCCACATATGTGCTCTTGTTTGTTGGAGTTTTCACATGTTTTCTTGACTTAGTAACAACCGTGGGATTATCGTATCATTTTCATATGGATAGTGCTATTTGATGGTCAGCAATGCTTTGAGACTCAAGCACTAGAGTCAGTCACTCTTGTTCATTTTATTCTTCTTACAAAGCCCTAAAATATATTTAGTTTCTACTTATATATTTGAAAGTTAGACCATTCAAGGTTTCTGGGGGTGTTTTTAAATGTTTCTATGACAAAAAAATCACAGTTTTTTAAATGCTTTGGCAAAATTCTGCAGAGGGTTAAACATTACTCCAGAGGGTTGAAATTGTTTTCCTGATATCAAAAATTTGCATTTTAACTACTTCAAATTCCAACTGTCATTGAAACTAATTCTGAATTTCTTAATCTCACTAGCTAAAATAAAATTTCTGGAAGAACTGGCATTTTAACTAGTTGAAACTGATTTTCCGCTATCAATAATATGCATTTTATGTAGTTAAAGTCATATTTCTGATGTCTGAAATACTCATGACTAGTTACGACTGAGTTTCTAATATGAAGAACTTGCATTATAGATAGTTAGAACCGTGTTTGTGATATCCTCTAGAAATGTATTAAAGCTAAAAGGGCTTGCCATGTTTTCGTCCAATTGCCATTGTCTGCATTTGCACTTACTTTACATCTTTAATTTTATTTTGCTGGACAAGACTGCTTTTTACCTCTGACCAGAAGTATATATTTTTCTGGCAAAGTGCTCAGTCTCAAACATTGTACTCAATAATGTCCTATTTAACTTAAATAAACAAATACATTGTACTATATAGTGATATAAATATAATGTAATGAATTTTTAAAATATACATTTTTAAAATTACACAGAGGGCAATATGTTTTCATTACTTTTAAGATGTAAACTTGATTTGTCAAAAACTGTGAAATTGTATTGTAACTGTGGAGTTTTTCTAATAATGGGATGTGAAAATGAATTTTGAAAATCCAGCAAAATAACAGAAATACATACTAGTTGTAAGGTGGAAAAATATAAAAATACATATAAGAAATATATATATATGTTTGTGTTTATGTGTGTGTGTGTGTCTCATTTTGTTATCCATCATAAAATGTCAAGAAAATGATGGAAATCATGTGAACATTGTAAATAGCGCAAAGAAACAACTGGCGTACTTTCTTTGTATTTTGTATACAGAGTTTGCATTTTCAAAGAAATACAAAGGTGAGCGAGTTTTGAAGACTTCACACTTTGTCTTTTAGCAATGTGGCTTTTCCATCCATCCATCCACCCATTTTCTGAAACTGCTTGTCCTATTCAGGTTCACAGGGGGTCCACATCCTATCCCAGAGGCTATGGGCACAAGGCATGGAAAGACCCAGGATTGGGCCCCAACCCATTGCAGGGCATGCAGTATGGTTTTTAATTTAGCATTTTTAATTTTGAATTTAGAAACCCTGGAAAACACCAGTGAACGGCCAGTGGAGCCCAGGGGAAAACTGTCAGTGGACACAGAGGAGTAACTTCCAGGTCACATCTCTTAGTTATCTTGCCAGATGCCGAGCATTAGGAACCATCAGGGAGAATGTTTTTACATGGAGTCGCCTCATAAAGCTGTCCAGGTGGTCGTAACAGGCTCTATGGCAAAGCACTTTGAGATAGCTAATGATTAATAAGATGTTTTAAGTTGGACCTACTGGTATCAGAGAGAACAGTTGGGTTCCTAACGGACATGTTTCTCTGCCAGGAGGAGCTCGTTCAATAGGACTAACAACCAATGAAGGCCTTTGGGATCAATGCCAGCGAGACGGATTCCACTCAAGTGAGTCCCAGGCAATATATATTGGGCGAAAAAGCTCATAAAAAAACAGTGGCAGGAATGCTCAATTTGTAAAGCAATAAAAAGACATGATGCTAGTAGAAATATCAACTGTGGTGCCCTTCAAGGCAACGTGTATTATATGAATGTGCAAAGGCTGTGAAGTCACTAGAGGTGAGGCACCAACATAAGTTATTTTGATTGCATCTGCATTTTAGCACAAAAGTACGGAGTAGTAAACCTGGCAGTTTCTATGCATGGCATATGGTTTGTCAGCCTCATTTGGCTCATGAGCCTGAAGAGAACACAACAGGAGAAGCCTCTGATTGACCTCTTGTTACCACAGAGATTTGAAGGTTCAACACAAGTTGAAGATTAATTGAATAATTCAGAGATATTCAAATGGGGTTAGGTCTCAGGGTTACATTTTGTCTCCCAACTATCTCCAAGAAACAAGGCAGCTTGCTCTGCAAGATGTGAAAATAGCTGAGGGAACCCAGTCAACAAGTGTCTCCTCCGTACAGCAACACCTACCCTGCTGTTCAGAGACAGCAATGGCACCAGTCAAGTTAGTGAGTCAAAAGCATTTGTCCTGTTTGACGTGGCCACAGTAGTGCTGGAAAGGGACAGGCCTATTCGCTGGGCCTTTTATCTGCTTGCCAACAGTAGACAGTGTGAAGAGACCCAGCTCAGTTGAAGGCTGCTAGCAGTGCTTGAAAAAGCTGCGAGGAGGGGCAGTTGCCACAGCTAACTCCCAATTCAGTTAAACATCACTCACATCTATTCAACAAAAGCTGTGAAAGTACTCCTTCAACATAACTGAGAAAAGCATTCTACAAACTAAGGTTTCAATGCCTGTGATTAATTAACTAAAATTTCTTATGTTTAATTTCATTTTAGTCACAGTGAATCTATTTTGCTATGGTGTGCTTTCCATCTTGCACATCCTTGACTGTTACATTCAAACAATCTCTCTTAATAAACCCCATCTCTTTGTTTCTCTCTCTCCCTCTCTTTTCATATACTTATAACACCTTTGTGATTCCCAGGCTTTGTGTATTTGTATCTGTGACTATATGCCATGTGTTCTGAGCATGTGAGTGAGAGCACACAGCCATGGCTGACCTGGAGCCTTTACTATTATTTTTTGGCACAGGAAACTATAAATAACCATGCCTTTCTTTTCAGAAAATGTGCGAAATGCAGTCTGATATGTAAATAAGGTATTTCAACTATAGCTGCTTTGTGGGATGCAGCCTGAATCGGAGGGCAAACACAAAAACAACATCATTGTGTTTGTATGAGTGCTGGGGAAGGGACTGAAAGGGGGGCGGATGGCACTTAAAGATGAGGGTTTTTAAGTGTAATATTTCCCTGGCATTCAGTATAACTATCTCATTTTTGGGCCTTAATGGGTACTGTGCGACAAATTGTATTTTAAAAACGAGTGAAGAGAGCTACTTTATTCATTCCCATGAAGAGATTTAGTACTTTTTGCATATTCCATCTTGCTCTCCATAAATGTCACAGACACATAGGCATAGACAGGTGAAATCAGGTTTTGGGATCAGAGCCCAGGGTCTGCCAGCATCCAGTGACCCTGGAGCTGGTAATTAAGGGTCTTACTCAAGTACCCAATACTGATATGATTACTCTGCTGGTTACAGGATTCAAACCCATATGGATGTAGGCACATATTTCTAACTCACTAATCTTCCCACACAGAAAAATACAATTCAGAGCAGGAGTAATTTACTTTTAACACCAATAACAATAACTTGTATTGAGGTCTTTCTCTGTAATCTGTGTGCACTCTTTCTTAGCCCCAACATGTGTCTTTAGGTGTCCCCCAGGGCTCAGAATTTGGTCCCACCCTTTTCTCTATATGTATTAATGATATTCAAAAAGCTGTTCCTAACGCCCAATGTTTGTTTATTTGCTGATGATTCCATTCTGTATGCCACTGGTCTATCTACTGACGTAGTGATAAAATTACTTCTGGATAATGAATGTGGAGCAGGCTTTTACTAAATTGAATTTATCATTAAATACTATTAAGACAAAAGTTTGTGGTTTGGTTGGAAGGACAATGCATTTCCCCCCACTTTGGACATTTTTACCAGAGATTGAACCTCTGGCAGGTTATGATTAACCCCTCAACTATGGTTTTTATGTCAGAATTTGCTGCAGTCAAAGGTCAAGACAAAACTGGTTTGTCTATATCAAAAGTGATCTTCTTTTACATGTGCCTTTACATACTTCCCTTCTTTGATTATGGGGATACATTTTATTGATTTGCGTGCAATGGAATACTTCAAATCTTGATACCATTTATCATTCTGCTATTCAGTTTGTTACAAATTTAAAACACACCACTTGCATTATTTGGTTATATGGCCCTTTTTACAAACTCGACATAACATCCATTGGTTTATTCTTATTTATAAAACTCTTCTTGGATATTCATCTCATATTTAAGTCAGTTATTTTAGCTAATATCGGTGGTGAAGTACAATACATGGTCTTCCCTTTACATCAGAGTAAAACCCCCTAAATGCAACAGATCTCTAAGCCTGCAGTCATTCTCCTCTGTTGTGGCTAATGATTGGACCTTGATAGAAAAAAAAAATTCTAACGCTGGATAAATTTATATTATTTACTGCTTACTTATGGACATTGTTGATAACCCTTGCAGTTGTTTTATTTCAGTTGTTCATTTGTTTGCTCATTTATTTATTTGTTTGTTTGTGTGTTTGGTTGTCAACCCCCTTTCTTTTCCTTCCCCTACAAGTATCTTCTGGCACTTCCTGGGCTATAATTCTAGATAAGAAATGGTTCTTAATGCCTTGCCTGGTAAAATTAGGGCTAGATGAATATATGAAATTAACACTTCTGCACACAAACATGTTGGGTATTGAACATTAAAAAGAGCAAATGGGTATTTCAGTTTGCTACAGTAACTTCCTAGCACAAGCAAAACTTGTGGATAGAACCACAGCACAGCCTGGTCTGACTTCCTTCTCTTTGGTTTAATTTTCCAATCGAGTTCCTCCACAGAGTTAGGAGAAGTGGGTTTTGTTCTGGTTTGATACACCATTTAATGAGAAATACTGAGAGCTTGTTGAAGTAGTTCTCTTATTATTCATTGTAAAGATTTAAAATGAGGGGTCCATTCACTCTATTCATTATACATTATATATATTCCCATATTCCATACTTCTTGAACTTTTAATTACCGTACAGTTAAAAAATTGAAGTTTAGTTTAGAGAGTTTAATCAAACTATTATCTTGATATCTTGGTGCTTGATTTTGCCGACTCGTTTAACCTAAATAAACTGTTGCGCATGGCACACATTTCCTGATTTTGTTCCTTTTTATGTCTGATTCTTCATTGAGAGAAGCCTATGCATTTTTACTGCGATTTTGTTATATTTACATGATACAATGAAGAAGATATTATTATTTCAAAAATTAGTTTTAAAAAAGACAATGTTCACAATATAAGCATTTTAAAACTGGCAAACAATGTCGATATAGGCTTTTAGTTTTAGTAATAACAGCCTGTAGGGTGTATCCCGGCCTTCTGCCTTATCCTGTCTGCCATAGGCTCCAGGCCCCTAGTGATCCTGAGCAGAATAACAGGTCAGAAGATCAATATATGGTTATTTTATAACAATTATGTTAATTAATAGTTTATGACTCATATATTAAGGTGGTATACTTCAGAAGTCACACAGTAAAGAGAACAAAGAGGAAAAATAAAATTATCATGAAATCTGTGTGCATCAATTATTGTTTACTATTGTACCTAAGTACATAGAAAAAGACCTTCTGTAATTATGCTTTAATATGTTAGCTCCAGATGAATGGTGTTAATGAGTTCTATTTGAAGCAGGCTTTTTCTTGTATTCCTTTAAGAAAGCGAGACACAAAATGTTGATAGTCAAATAATGCGGTCGATCCTGACACGCTGACATCTTCACTGCATCCCGTTGAAGATGAACAGAATGATCAGCTGAAATTTGCACTTGGTTAGCTTTCATCCCTGTGACACCCACATCTCCCCATGAGGTAGCACAGAAGAATGGGTCCATGGCAAAGAGCCAGTGCTAGGGGTGGGATGCAAAGCTCTTCATTCAATGCTGGATCCAGTATTTTAACTTCTACTGTGAACTCATTCCAAACACTGACAGCAGGCAACTGTACGGATAGTATAAATTCCCCTCTATATTCCACTTTGTCTATGTGAGATTGAAACACCAATGGGGAGCAAAGAATCTCATTTGCCAAAAGCTAATTCACAAATTTGATTCTGTAAATCATAAAGTTATTATAGATCTATATCTGCTGTCAGCTCTGTCATGGTCTCCATAACCTCACCCCTACAGGAATATATATTTTTTTCCCAAATATTATTATCCATCCATCTTCTAACCAATTATCCTGGTCAGGGTCATAAGGGGGGGCTGGAGATTAGGCAGTATAGGGCACGAGCAAGCTTGTGGTACAACCTGGACAGGATACCCATTCATGGCAGTGTACATATGTGGGCACTATTGACAATTCTGAAACAAATTAGCATAACTATGTCTTTTTACTGCAGGGGGAAACTCATGTGACACAGGGAAACTGAAATATTTAAGCTTTTATTATAGTTATTATTACAGTTTTCATGACTTTTATGACATATACCTAAGTTATCTATCAGCTAACTTAGGTTTTCTCTTGGAAATACAGGTCAGAATGCTTCAGCAATCTTTACGGTTGACATTCATTCGCTTTTGTCAAATGAGTCAACAACCCCTTTTATCAAGCTAATCCCAACAAAAAATTGTGAACATTTTACTTTTTCAGATTTTTATGGCTAATTGAGAACACTTCTATCCTTAGACCGCAATAATCTTCAGTGTGTAACCATTAGTCCTCTTTCAAAAGCAGAAATAAGCTCTAGGGAAAAATCCCTGTGTTTTCAAACAAAATATTCCATGTTCATATGGAATGTAAAGAACATATAGAATTCTGAGCACCTTGTGTATGTATTAGTAATGACACATCTTCAATTGTCTCTGTCACTGTTTCAGAGCGTACAGTATGAAAAGTATGAACTGCAAGGAAAAGCCTTAAAAAAGTGTTACTGACCTTGAAGGCAGGCAAGCAAGGTGTGCATTGTAAATCAGGGATTATTGAAGATATTACCACTGAAGGCAATAGCACCATCCTGGTTTTTCACTTCATTCAGTGTCTTAAATTTCTAAGGTTTATATAATAATAATAATAATAATAATAATAATAATAATAATAATAATTATTATTATTATTATTATAATTATTATTATTATTATTATTATTATTATTATTATTACATTATATGTCTGAGAAAAACAAGCACTGTTTGGTAATAATATGAGCATAATAGTAAAATTAATACAATGTTACTTATAGTCAAGGTGTAATTCATAGGATGATTTTTTTTGTGGATCAACTACAAAGAAATCATAGATGAAAGCAATAGTAATGAGAACCATATTTGAAAAATTCAAAGCTTTTCATTTGCAAGAAGCATGTAAAGGTATCTATAACAACTTTTTTATTTTTCATGTTTGTTTTCATGTCCTTGAATCTGTTTGACTTAAGTGTGTCACCAAAAACACCTTAAAGGGGATTTTTACAAATAATTTCATGCAAATGTTGGAACAAATAAAGACACACATCATTGTGAAGTGCAAAAACATACTGATCTATATTTGTGCAGCGTAAACAACAGAGCCTAGATTTCCCTCGTGTTGCACTATTTAAATACAGGACTAATCTTTCTGTTCTTTTCTGCACACACACACACGCACACACACACACACACACAATATCTCTCTTTGTATTTCCATTTGAATTAAATTAGATCCAGAAGTAGATGTTGATATATAAAAACACACAAACATGCACAAACACACGCCACTTCATCACAGTAACCAAACAAGACAAATTCTTATTCTTATCATAATTCAGGTCAGCATGATTTATCTTTTGAACATTCCTAGTGTTCTATTTTTCTTAGAGAATCTTCTACAGTGTGAGCTTCATACTATTATATTTCTGGTGTCTTATTAGTCTGTGTCTCTTTCTGTTAGTTTGTGTAATTTGTACAAAGCATAGTTCTTTCCACATTTCTTCACCATTACAACGTTTATGAAAATTTCAACAGGCACTTTGTATTTGAGGATGGAAATTGGGTGCAGAGACTTTACATCTGCATTTATTCATCTGCATTCAGGAAGTGCATTCATCCTTTTTTTGAAATGATAAATATATTTAAGGCAGCACAATTTTTATGGCATTCGTTTAAAGGTAGCAGAAACAATCATAATCACCAATCAAACGGCAGCTTAGAAACTGATGACAAAAGGTATATTGGGTTTAGTACAGCTCATGACAAAGAGGCCAGCCATGTGATGGATATAGTAATGTCTATCACTTACTCAGTTAGGTAGTGACAGTGTGTAGTCCAATAACATAAATCTTATCAAATACAATGAAAAAAGGCATCATAGATTCAGGCTCGCCAGCCTACTGTTAATAGATACCCCCATGTCGATACCGATTTGTATAGACTGCAACAGGCTGTAATCTTATTCATTTTGCAAATGGATGTTGGAGCTCAAAGTTTTCCAGCATCTTCATTATGACCCTCTGACAAGTTGGAACATAATACCCCAAGTAGTTTAATCAGGTCTAAAGAACATGATAGAAGTATCTGCTTTAGATTCTTGTTTTATAGCACAATCAGGACAAAGAACATTTTGAATAGGACAGTGAAGGACTGTTTTTAAGGCCAATTTCTCAGGACTGACAATGCCTATTTGAGTCGCAGCTTTTGTTAAACCCTTCTTAGATTAATTGCTAATGCTGAATTGAGTGTTCAGTGAATCCCCTCAGCTTCAGCAAATGCATGCCATTGTCTTTTATTTGTACAAATCTTTTTTATTGTTGCTTGTAACAGGAGGGAAAGCATCTCGGTAAATGTGCTATTCATTTCCCGTTTTTATCCCATTGTTTTTCCAAAAAAAAAAAACAAAACCTTTGTAATGGTTGTGTTACTTGGAAAAGCAACTTTGATGCACATTCACTACACAATTCTACCCCACATCCTATTAAATGCTCCATGAAAACACATTTACTCAGAGAGGAAAAGCCCCAAATCAACTAGTCTAAACAGAAGAAAATCGTGAGTGTCTTTTTTTTTTATTCAAATATTCTTTCAATTTGCGTTGCGTACAGTGTGAGGACTTTGACATATTTTGAACCTTTGTAGCAGGCTCAAAATATAAAGCTGACCTGATGTCTTGAACCTAAAGCATGGGAAAACATGAGGGTACATTAGAGAATAGTGGCATTTATCACATAGAGAATAAATAAGCAAAGAAAAAAAAGTAAGTCAAAAAATGTGGATTACTTCTACACTTTTATAAATGTGGTTAAAAGAATATGTGGAGAAAGAATATTTATCTCACAGCTTATAATATAATTAACTCCTTTTGTTGTCTTCCTTTTTCAGATTTATTTTCCTAACTGTCTGTCTTACCCCCTGAGACTACTCTGCATCTATGTACCAATCTAATAATAGAGAGACTAAATGCTGCCTCTCAGAGGACAGTACCACTGGCACCCAGAAACTTTGATGAACCTCACACTGTTTCTCTTGGTTAGCAAGAAGAGCAAAATAAATCAGCTTCTTATGATACTGTGAGTGAAAGGACTTTGGAAAAGGAATGCACAAGTTTACATACTGCTCTGTACTGCTTTGTCCATAGTTACAAAATTTTCACAAAAAATATTTATGATGTTGAAGAGGACATTACGGTGCATACAAATGTAAATAAATAACTTGAAAGTTAATTGTTCTATATACGACGCTTTGATATATTTATACATGCTAATCAAATATAATAAAGTGCACTCAGTCTACAGGTCAGCGCTCATCAGTTAAATTCAGACATAATTTGTCTTTTGAGTGACCGTCCTTCTGACAGGTCTAACTCCAGGTGAAGTCTAGTACAATTACAACTCCAATTCTGTAGTGGGATAATATGTCTAGGAATCGATGTGTGTAATTGACTAATACCCATTGGAATGGTGGTGATTACAGTGGTTAGCAGGCTCCCAATCTTATTAGGGAATAGTACTTATTTTAGAAATACGGCAATAAAGCGTAACTTAAGTTCCTCATTCTGATACATTATAATATCAGTTATCATCCATCCATCCATCCATCCATCCATCCATTTATCAATCCATCTTCTTTCTCTTGGTCATCTTAGTGTGTGTGTGTGTGTGTGTGTGTGTGTGTGTGTGTGTGTGTGTCAGTGTGTGGGGGGGGGACACTGGAACGCTTGGTGCACACTGGATAAAATGCAGGTCCAGTCAAGTGCAGGGACCCTAAACACACTAAAGGGAATGCCAGTACATGTAACATTATGTCTTTGATTTTTGTTTTTGTATGGGTCAAATAGAATAAATCCAAACAGTTATGATCATTTGACAACTTTGAGATAACAGGAACAACTTCAGGTACTTTTAAGGTTTCTATAAAGCCTTGATAAATTCAATTCAACATAGGCAAATGCATAGTATTCCCTCAGGAATAGGTGTAATGCATCTCAATGCCTTGTCCTAGAAACCTCAAATGGCTCTAGAAAAAAAAAATAAAAGCATTCAATCAGATACTTGGTATTTTATTTTTGTGTACCTAATTTAGATGATTTAATTAATATAATTGATAAATAACGAATTAAGGATTAATGTGTATTTTTCCCCCAGTCAGCTACTATTGTAAACTCTGATGGCCCCTGTTTGTTTGACACTCAGAAAGAAACTAGAAGAAAAACAAAATGTTAAAATGCTAATTTTGCCTTTTTCTGATTCTGCTGAGCATTGTATTGTTGCTTGATACATTTGTTTTATTGTCTCAGCTTTGAAATCCAGAATTGTTTTTGCACCTTGAAATCTGATTGGGTCTTTACAAAGACATGTGTATGCAAATACCTAAAAAATAGTCCTTGCTTGAGGCAAAATAAAGAAACCGTTCTGCATTTAGAATAGTGCACTGTATCAGTTTCATAAGAGAACATACATTTATAATCCATCAATACTCAGAGGAAAAAACTTTTGCTTTTCAGATGAGATTTCTTACTCCTCGTTATACATACTTACAGTAATATATCAAGTAAAGCGTCTTCTTGACTGATAAGAATGTGTACAGTATTTGTTTCTTTTCTACATCAAATCAAATTACCACAAATTTAAATTTATGATTTGAACTTACTGTATGTTAATCTTCCTTTAAAGGTGACTTGAGATCCAAGGCCCGTTTAATCAGGTTTATTTTTGGACAATATTACATTATAAATTAAGAATAGTTTATCCTAGGAACAACCAGACATTCAGGGAACAGCTTGTTAATATTTACCTAATTTTCCATTTAATCTTTATATATTCAATAATAATATATCCAAATTACAATTTCAGCCATAATTTATACAGTAAACATTCTACTGTGATGGTACTTTTGTCTATTAAAGAGGTTTCTTTTGGTTAGTCTCTGCGACTGGTTGTTAATGTACCAGGATGTCATACTTGGCTGTCTAATTCCATGCTGAAATGTAACTGAATAGTCTGTCTTCCTGTGAACCTTTCCTCAGTGGGGTAGCTCTGTGACTTGTGCCTGCCACAGGAAATAGAGGCGGCTGTTTTTTATTCAATGACTGTCAGCATGATGAGGTCGTTAACAGAACTCTGTAAGCCTCTCAAATTGTGCCACTGAATTGCATTTGACAAGTCAAGGGAAATTATTTGATTAATGAACAAAGTCATTTCCCACTTGTAATTAATACTCGAGCATGTAAAGTCATTTTTTGAAAAGGACTGAAATATTCTATTAATTCAAGGTGTTTTCGTGTGGGAGAAACGCCGACCAGTGAGACTGGCAGCCCTTTGAAATGATACATTAATCACTGTATACTGTAAATGTCTGTGCTATTAGGAATAGTCACTTTACATTAAAATGAAGTACTTAAACAATCACCTTATCTTTTTCATTTTTGTATTCTCACTAAAGTGTGCTTATAGTCACTTGAACTACAGTATACACTATATTGTAAAATAACAAAATATTCTAGCCTTTATAAATTCTTCTTCATTATTATTCTTTAAATAAAGTATTACGGTTTTGTGACTGATTAATTTCGGCGACTCTGAATGATTCTTTTAAGCCGTTGCACGAAGAACATTACATTTGTACTGCCAATTGATTATTACATCTAGGAAATGGAAATTGCAATGTAAAAATCAAAAAGTCCAATTTAATCCAATTAACTAATTGGAAAGCTATAATGGAATCGTAAGCATGGCATGACAATCTAAGGCACTGACCATTTCATTCATTGATTAACCCACTTTTCCTTTTGCTGGTGAGGGCTATGATGGCGGCATGTAAAGCAGGTCAGACCAGATGCCTTTTTCCATGGTCACTGACAGGAGCTCCTTCGGGGATCCCTGGATGTTCATAAGGCAGTTGGGAGGTCCCTCCTGTGTGTCCTGGCTCTTCCCCGGAGCCTCTGCCCAGTGGGAAGTGCTTAGAACGGCTCCTTGGGGGCCGTCCAGGTAGCATCCTTATAAGATGCCTGAACCACCTTCAGCTGACTCCCCTCGATCGGATTTCAAGGGTCCCACCGGATCTGAATCTCCTCGGCCTGTTACACTGTGACTCCAGCAACTTTGCAGACAAAATTCATTTCATTATGTACTAACAATCTTGTGTTTTTTGACATTACCCATAACTCATAACCATAGTCTCATATTATGACTTAATTCATACTTTACTATTGCAGAACTCCGCAGTGCCCACAAAACTGCTGTCAGCTAACTGATCCACCTGTCAGCCTCATGTTCCATCTTACCATCACCATACGACTGAAGGGGCATGTTAACCTGAAGGGGCACGTTAACCATGCCAGCATGGCTCTCAAGTTTCATCAAAAAATTGGAATGAGATCACATCTGTTAGGGGCGGAAGGTGTGTCATTGCGTGAGACTTGAAAGCTCTGCCTACCACGATCATCAGATCTTGTTCTGCCGCTTCCAACTTGTCTGCACTCCAGCTGTGAGCGCATCCATGTAACAACGTGATTGCAGCAGGATCACATGTAACTTATTTTGGAATTTACCCGGAAACAACAAATGCTATTTTCTGATTGGCTGGTAGGTGGCTATTTAAGGCTGTATAACTCAGGACAGCTATGAACTCGGTGGAAAACTCCACTCTGTATGCCTCTGCCTCGTCCATTAATTCTATAAAACGGGGAACCTCAGTGGGCGTTATCCCTTCTCAGTGTGAGAAACACAAGGTGTGAGCATGTGAACTGGTTAAAATGCATGTCTCACGGTCAATGCGTGTGACTTGAGAGCCCTGCATGCCAACTCGACAACATCCAGAGCTTTCGACATCTCCACACAAAGTTCATTCACACCTACAGCCCTTCCACCACAGAGGCCTGTCACCACTGTAGTGACTTTTGCTGCGATGATCCACCAGCTGTTTCCAACACTGTCTCCTGGTGAGAAGGTATACCCACTGGGTGAAGGACTTTCTCATAGATTTCTTTCCACCACTCACCAGTGTCCCCAGAGTTGCTGATCCGTCTGCACCACAGGTGAAGACAGCCTATGCAGGGTTCCATCTCCCCCTCTTGAGGTGCCAAACGGTTTTCCAAAATATTTTTGGAGCCATCTGATAGTCCCTCTCCACAGTCCGTCCAAAGTCCTCCTACACACAAGATTTCTCTTCTGCATCTGCCTTCTCTGTGGCCCGCAGGAGACCCCCGTGTAAGCATTTTCTTGAAGGCCTCCATCTTCAGCTTCATAGCTTCTCTTTCCACAGATGTCCACCAGCAGGTGTTACGCTCACAACTATGATGGACACCACCTGCCTCTCCCACTAGTGTCTCTTCACATTGTTAGATCGGTTGTTTATCAGATTTTCTGTTATTGTACTTTAAGATACTGGTCTGGAAACTGTGTCTGCATTGTTTTGTTTTATCTTTATCAAGCACTTTGGGATAAATGATAGATAGGGTGCTGTATATCAATAAATATTAAACACTGACAGAACAGATGTATTAAGACGCTTTGATGTTTATTTAGTATTTGTTTTACTGAACTTGAAATATCACTTCTGGTGATACATATAAGAACCTCTTTGCTTGGCAGTGTTCATTTATAGTTTCATTTATTATAACACATACTAGTAGTTCACCTGTCAAATTCTTAGGAATTTTGGAACATTCCTTCTTACATGCAGTTCAGGCAAACTGGTAACTCTGGTTGGGCAGTAATGTATGGTTGTGTGAATGAATGTGCATTTGTATGAATATTGTGATGTAGTTCACCTCCAAGCTGTACCTTGGCTTTGTGTGCTTTCAGAGAGGTGCCCCATGTGACTATAAACCTATTTTATGGTTTGTGAAAATGTCTCCAGTCAAGACAATGAACAGAATCATGTGACATGGTAGCTGGCCTGCAAGGAATGTGTTTATTGGTTCAATTACACAGTGTAACTGGGACAGGGTTGAGGAGGAGCCAGCAAGGCATTAATGTGTATCAAATAGAAGAATATCAAAGAGAGGAAAAACAACTGAACACTTGTGGGAGTGGGTGGAAATCAGGTTAGTGAGTAGAATGGTTCTTTAACTGATGTCATTCTGGGTTCTGGATTACTGAGGGTGAAACAAAACAGAACACATATTGATGAGATTAGGGGCCGTGAATCAATTTGGATGAATCTGGTCACCTGACTCATCACTCTCGCCCCAGTGCTTATTAAAAATGTAAGGCTCTAACAGAGTCAGGAATAAGCAATTCGATGTATCTTTCTGAAGGTCAACGTGCTTCTAGTTAAGAAGAGTTTTTTAACCTAAAGTCTAAACTGTACTTACATTATTTTTTATTCCTCACAATCTAGAAATTAATATTTTCCCAGACTTGTTTTCTAGTTTTCCAACTACACTCACCTAAAGGATTATTAGGAACACCGTACTAATACGGTGTTTGACCCCCTTCCGCCTTCAGAACTGCCTTAATTCTATGTGGCATTGATTCAACAAGGTGCTGAAAGCATTCTTTAGAAATGTTTGCCCATATTGATAGGATAGCATCTTGC
>JAODJW010000002.1:24154441-24169151 GCA_026777045.1 Hyperopisus bebe | reverse complement strand
TATGCGTGTGCCACTGTAAGTTTCCAGCTAGAAAATCTCTCTTCTGGGAACAAGAGCTGCCATTGGAAGATCCGCACAGATGATTTGGCATCAGCCAATACTATTGTGAGGCTTAATTGTTTGAGCTCCTCAGAAACTCTCAAAATTCAAATGAATTAGAACAAATCATGTTATACAGATGGAGCCTTCAATTTGCCTTAAGATCTTAATCTAACATATATATCAATGCTTCCAGCTTCTAAGCAGCTGCCCTGGTCCGGGTCAGCGGGGGGGGGAGCCACTGGAATTGATCCCAGGCAGCACAGAGCACATGGCTGGGGTAAACCCTAGAAGGGATGCTAGTCTGCTGGAGGGCAAACTCACATAAACACAACCACAATCTATGGGCAATTTACAGATGCTAAGTAGCCTAACTGCATGTCCTTGTAGTACAAGCGGATTATCTAGAGGAGACCTGTGTAACGCGGGGAGAACGAGTAAACTGCACACACAGGAGGAGGGATTCAAGTCCTGAAACCTGGAGGCGGGAGGCAACAATGCTGCCTGATTCACATAGAAAAGGTGGCCATTTAATGCAGAAGGACTCTACATCTCGGGCTCTGTACTTTGAAAGCATAGTTTGAGTAGGAAACTTAGTCAATCATTTACTGCAAAACATTAATTTAATTTAAACTGCAAACATTCTCAATACTAGAACTGAGACTACACAATACTACATACTGTTCATACCTGGAATTAACATGCGTCCTAGGTCATCCGATCACAAGTGGGCAGCACCAATTACAGGTGTGAACATCCCCAATCCGGACTGAAGCCACATTCAAATCTGATCGCTCAAACCCCACTGGGAGGTGGTCTGGAGTGCATATGGCCACATTATTATAGCAGTGTGAACGCGAATGTGTCACAGGCCACATTGACCGCCTACTCAGCTGACGTCCTCATGTGGTTGTAAGTACATTTGTACTCATTACACACAGAAGCCGTATTTAACATGTGATTTATGTCAGAACATAAGTCAGTGCAAAGTGGGCCACTGTATAGTAAACTGCACTGTGAACAGCACATCTTTCTCCCTACAACACCAAAATATACGTTTGAATTTGCTGGGAAGTTGGTTTAATACCAAACCGTCGCGACCCATTCACATGGAAACATCGTCAAAAGTGTCCGTCATTATACAGTAACACCTTTTTAACACATATTTGTACTGTGTTGATGCAGCATAAAAATGCCTACAATGTGAGAAGTTGAACTTTACTGTGAAATAGCCTAATAGCCTATAGTTTGATTTAAGTCATCACATTCGATGTGAAGTAATATTTCATAATAATGACTGTCTAATGAAAATCACAACTTCATTAAGAAATACAGTTTGAAGATTATACGTAGAAGACAAACATTATGAAGTATAATACCTTCAGGGAATTATTTAAAATTAAAAGAACAAATTAAGTATCTATCTATCTATCTATCTATCTATCTATCTATCTATCTATCTATCTGTCTGTCTGTCTGTCTGTCTATCTATCTGTCTATCTGTCTGTCTGTCTGTCTGTCTACAGATATTTTTATGTATTTCATTTTGATTATTATCTGTACATTAATATCTGCATTCTGTACAAACATTTTAGGTAGTTTGGCTTCCCTGAAATGCACAAGGAGGTTTTATTGTTCTTCTCCTACTTTTAATGTTCAGTAGATTCTGCATATGGAAATGATTTATGTGCTTATTTAAACAAGTTACAGGAAAGTGAGATCTGACTGCAAGCGGTCGAGACGCATACGGAGACACATGTTAATGGCAGGTGTGAATGGACGTATTTAGCGCTGTCCACTTGTGATCGGATCACCCAGGACACGCGTTAATACCAGGTGTGAACAGGGCCATAGATTCACCTGCAAGAAGTATGCAACAAAGTGAGAAATATACTATATCATAAACTATGACAATGTAATGTACATTTTAATATATTTTTTCATCATGTAATACCTCCAATAATGCCGTATACAAATAATCTGTATAACACTGAACTGGTCCAGTAAAATTAATGTGATGGGAAAGAATGTTTACAGATGACTTCGTGATGCTTTACAACGTATAAACTCCAGCAAAAAACCATTTGGAGTAACAAAACTGGGGTGTCTTTGATAGCTCAACTACTTAGTACTTACTTAGGTTGTCAGAGATAATAACAGGCATGGTTAAGCAATTCAAAAGCAAGAAAAGGAATTAGAACCCAAACAAGATCAAGTTGACAGTATTCATATCAATAGGCCATGAGGCATCTACAGGAGAAATGTATTACTTTTCAAGTGTTTCTCTGTGTTACTATTTTATGCAAAAAATATACACTACACCATAGCTAAAGAGAACTGCTACTTCAAGTCCAAGCAATTTGATAATGTTTGACCTTAAAAATATATACATGTTATTATTAGAAACATAATATATATGTAAAGCCTTTGTATATAAAAGAAAGGCATGCATAGGACCCAGGTCTGGATCAGTCCCAAGTGTAGAAGTAGCTACAGAGTGCTCAGGCTGAGTATAACAGAGGAGATAACAGGTAAGGTGCAGCTTCATCCCCAGGCTGTCAGAGCAGCTGGCCACCGTCCTTGTGACACACACTAGGCAGCTGTACACCAGACAAGATTCATCACATCACCATGCTCAATGAATCATTCTTCTGATACCCGCATAGAAGCACTCACACAGGTCCACGCGTGCGCACACACGCACACACACACACACACACACACAGGTTTGTGATTATATCTTTGTGGGGACTCCCCATTCATTTCTCTGGGAAAGACACAAATCCCAACATGATGACCCTAACCCCTACCCAGTCCTAACCTTAACCATAAGTGACCAAACATAATACTGACTTATGCCATTTTTTAATTTTTTGATTGTATTCACAGATCTTTGTGGGGACATGAAAAATGGTCCCCACAATGTTAAAATAACAGGTTTCTATCACATTGTGGCCAACATAATTCACATATAAACCTAATCCACACACACACACACACACACACACACAGATATTTAACGCCAGATGGAGTATGTGCTTTACATGCAAATTTTTATTTTAACTCACTGGCTGTTTCAGATATTGTGCTTTGAAAAAAACAGCATTAAATAAAATGTAAAATGTCATGTTGTGGATGAAAGCCCTACATACTAGGCAATAAGGAAATGACAGTTTTATTTCACCACACTATGGCTTTACCCTGATTGGTTATCTGTTTAATTAATAAAAATATGCCCTTAACACTTAATTGAAAGTGCTCTGTGGTGACTCGTGCAACTGATATGTTTCATGATGAAAATCATGATTCCATATCTGGAGATGATAATTATTGAGGAAAGGGCTATAAATGAATGACTGAATTGCTCTGCACATTTTGGAAGATCATCTTATTAGATGCAGATTAAAGATCTGCAATTAGACTTAATATCCTGTTACAAATAAGGTGATTACATTATTCACAAATTGTTTGCCATTGTCTGAATGATCTTCCAATTATTTGATTAACTTTTAATGATAAAGCAATGGATTATTCCTGTGACATTATTTCTGTGCTGCGTGTAAGAAGCACACATAAAAGTTTTTACACCTTATTTCTGTATCAGAGAACACTAAAACCGTTTGGTCATTGAAATGAAAAGCACCCTTCTAATTGTTAAGCAGTAGAAATCTGACCTTGGGAGATTAAAGCTATTATAATCGCCAGTTCAATATATATATATATACATTTTATTATTTTATTTCAACTTCTGAGATCCATATGTAGGTTTTAAAAAACAGTGACATTGGATTTTCAAATGGCAGCCTTTTTGGTGTGGTAAAAAGGGCATATTTAACTGTTTGACAGTCAAGAATGGTTGTTTAAGGGTTAAGTGCCACTTAAACCATGGACAGTACTTCCATGTGGTAATTTCCCAGTTTGTAGTGCGCCAGTTCATTGTTTGTCTAATCTGCAATGTTTGTGTTATTTTATGTTAGGTAGAAAATATGGGTAGTAGTCTTCCATCTGTCTCTACTCCTCTTAAATTATTGATAACTGTACAGAATTTTTTGCACTATTTAAATTATTCCAACTCTATCTTTAGCACTGTAATGTCTGTCCTGGCAAGAATGTTGCACTGTGAGTTCAGGTTCCACTGTGTACTGTATATGGCTGAGGCGACAATAAAGCTTTACTTGACATAATAATTTCAACATAATACTAATCAGCATTATTTAACTTCTAATTTAGACTTTCATTTTGACATGTGAAATATTTGTTTCTGTACTGTATATATTAGACACTCCATCTGAACACCATGCTGTTATTTATATACATACAGCAGTTTCACAATTTCTCATAAATTGTTCAGAGCAATTATGAGAAAAAGAAGAAGAAAAAAAAAATAGCGCTTTACCTTGGTTACTGTAAAATTGGGGTACTTCCTTCTGGGGAGCTATTCTACACTCTAATAGTAAATGTTGGGTAGTTGCATTCTTTCTGCTTTCAACAGCTGTAGAGAGACCACAGGACAAATTATTTCTTGATACATGTGCCTGTCAATATTATATTAAATCTATCATCTACCTGCGGAATAGCACAGTGAAGTCAGACACATTTTCCTTTGCATTTCAAAAAATGAATACTGGCAATATTTCATTTTATGAATTCTAATAGTCTAACATCATTTTGAATGGATGTGAAAAATATAGATCAGAGATCCTGAAATTTCCCAGTGTGGTGTTCAGCTTGTGAAAATTCCTGTTATATGTTTATAAATATTTTGCCGTGCTTTTTATAAAAATATGTATTTTCACAAATACTCACAACACAATCAAACCCAACCTAAAGTGAGAAAATCACAGCAAATTAGAAATGTTCCATACTTTCTCATGTTATTACGTTTTTGTAGCAATGTAGCAATAAAGGAGAGAAAACAAAAATTTGGTATCTCAAAATGAGCCACACAAGCAAATTTAAATGAAAAAAAAAAACTTCTTAAAAGAGACATTGTGGACTCACTGAAGATATAGAAGAAAGCAGTAGCTAAGCCAAATGCTGATACAAGAGACTACGCTTACTGATTCCCTTTAAGGCAACAACACTAGTGAACACAACATCCATTCCCTTTCTTATTGCAAATTATGAAACTCTCATTTCAATAGTGTTATAAACCAAAAGTTATTTTGTATAAATAATTTTATGTTATGGTTATTGGTGCTTTAGATACAGAATCAGAGCAATCTTTTGAAATATCCCAGCTTGTAAGCTTCAAATTACTATTTGCTGTCATATTTAAAAGACATTTCGTCTTGACAAATAACATCATTTTATTTTCTACTTTTATGTTTGACCTTAAATACTTTCCTGTGTAATGAACATTTCTCTTCCTGCACTGCTTAGATGTGTGAGTGTGTGTGTGTTTATCTCCTTGTAAAGCAACCTTGTGTTTATGAAAAGTACTATATACATTATTATTATTATTATTATTTTTTATTATTATTAATATTATTATTATTATTATTATTATTATTATTGTCTTGCAGTTTTTGTGACCGATACTCCTGAAATTTATGGACTGACTGTTTGAAACAGTGTTAGTTCTCTAATGTAACCATAAAAACTCACATTTTCCAATGTTAGTAAGTCAAGGTTGGTATAGTAAGTGATTCTTAGTGAAACTGTGTTGGGTTTTCAATCTTTAATTGTGATTTAGTTACTTGAAATGTAAAGTTTTCTGTATGTGGTGTTTTGGGTATTTTGTGTGCGTGATGTGAGACACACACACACACACACACACACACACACACACACACACACACACACACAGAAGTTGGTCTTCCTATCTAATTGGGGACCGTCCATACATTTCTATGAGAAAAACCCTAATCCCAATCACGACGCCCTTAATCCCTACCCATCCCTAACCTTAACCATAAGTAACCAACCCAAATACGAGATTTTTTGGCATTTTTACTTTTTTGATTGCATTCACAAATTTTTATAAAACTGAGGTTATCCAAATGGGGACCTCAAAACTCACTCAGGTATTTACCCCTGCCCACTTCTTCTGCATTCAGTTATGACCACAAGTACCGATTGACATGCTATGTTTTTAACAAGTCAACGTCATTAACATCATGTGGGGGTAGTAGAAATGTTTTGGCTGTAATCCCAAATTATGTATAAACATATATTAAATAGACATTGCAAACAAACATCCAATAAAAGTTAACATGAACTGATCACAAAACTAGGCAGTTTATTCCCTGCTGTACAGACTTGACAGTGATAGGACCCATGTGAGGAAGCCACGACTTTTATTCAAGGTCCAAAGATAGGAACAAGGTCCAAGGTCCAAAACCAGGTAGCAGTTAATACAGGCAAACAAATCCAGGCTGTAAACTAAATTCAGAATTCAGCAACAGGTAGAGGTCAATACAATCAAAAAAAAAAAAACAAGAAAAGCAGGATAGGAACCATCTGCAGATATCAGATCAGGACACACTCAGGAAGGCAGAGCACTCAATACTACAGAAGGACATGGCCAGGTGTCGCTAAGCCTTGCTGATTGATTATCTTGATTGGTTGCAGCTGGGTCTGATTTTCGGGGGAGGGGAGTGGCTGGGCAGTTGTAGAGCTTGATACAGATGTGACATCTGCATATGTAACATTTATCAAAAAATTATAAATAAAGTGCCAAAAAGTCAAAATGGGCAAAGAATAAATCACAGAAAATAAATGTCTTGTTTGGTATTACTGTATGTTGTTCAAATATATCCAGAGGGTCTTGATCATATTAGCTCATCCTCCTACTCATGAATTCCCCTATCTAATAGCAAGAAAACTAAACTAAAAAAGCTATTGAAAGTAGCTTTATGCCAGAATACTGAAGTATGTTCATGCATCAAGGAGTGAATGAAAAATGTATGGAAGTGTTTTTTGTATCCTCAGATATACAAAATGAGCAGTTACTTTTATCTAACTTGCAGTGTTGCAGTTCTTTTGTGTCTCTCTGTATCTATCTCCGATACATGCACATTAAGTAATAGGAAAATGGTAATGTAATATTGGGAATCAGTCAATCAACAACTAGACCTCCAATATATTCTTAGACTAAGACTAGAATAAGATCATGCAAAACATTTCACTAGGCACTATGCAGGTAAAAGCTGTACATGTTTGTGCAACTACTCATTGTATTTAGGGCACAGAAAAAGGAAAGAAAAACAAAATGACTTTTCAATCTTGTTTTATATGTGGGAAGTTCACTCAGCTTATGAATGTACTTTAGTATTTCTACATCTTGAATTCATATACCAAGCTCAAAAATGTGAACTGTAGTTCAAATGTAAATAAATTAATAAATTACAGTTTTCATTAATTGGTTTTCAAGAGGTTGAAGAGCTTCATCATTGTCCATCTCCATATACTCTGTGCTTCACTGATACTGTTTCATGACATTCTGTTACCCAGGAGCCCACAAACAAACAATCAAACAAACAAATAAATAATAAAAACAAACAATATTTGAAAGAGATATGTACTGAAGTTTATTAAAGTTGCCTCAATAAAATATGATAAACAAACATGCAAACATGTTTTTGGCATGACATGAATGTTCTGTAAATTGCATATTTAGTAAATCATGTCCTAATTGAGAAATGTTCCTGAAGCTTCTTCTGCACCTGTTACATGCCAGCTTACTCAGTTTGGTCATACATGGACCACAACTTTGGTTCAGTTTCTCCCAGTTTGCTATCAACACACCTACAATGATTTACATGTGTACACAAACACAGATGAGAACAAACATGCATGCAAGGGTAAGCCTGGTCAAAACACTGAGCAAAACCTGAGCTATGGCAAAACAAAGAAAAAAGAAAACTTACAGTGAATGGAAATGGTGCTTATGCTCTTCTGGTAGTGATGACACAGTACAGTACATGCAACCAACCTCCATGAAACAGTATACAATATGTGCAGCCACTGTGCAATTTCACCACAATCCACATATCTACAGTACTGTACATGGTACTATGTACAATGGGGAAGGGGACAAAACACTAGTATAATAAGAATAGCAAGAAATGTCTTTCTTTCTCTCTTTTCTGTCCTGTTTTACTCTTTCAGCAGGAAATATCCCCCACCAACACACCAATGCTCATAATATAGGAAGGGATCTGTCTAGCAGGAGGGACAGGGGAGAGAGAAGCCACCACCCATATAACGAAAAAACAGACGAACAATTCTACAAACAAACAAATAAATTAAGAAACAAGCAAACATATAAATAAATATGTTACAGATGTAACAGCATCTTTATATGGAGTGTGAAGCTTTGTCACAATGTCAGTACAGTCAATATTGTGATTGTCTTTATTTTTCTTCATTGTGATAGATTGTTTCAGAGCTCATCAGTCAGCAGGATGTAGAAATGTAACCTATGTCTCGGCTTGTAAAAATGGCTGTCTTCATGAACAATATAGGACTAATGTTCTCTTCTCATGTTATGGAATCATGGCTGAAACCTGCTGTACTTCAGCTGTATTCATTGTCATTATTCTTAACTCCTACAGTCACTCTGACTTGGTGATGTGGAGCTGCTTAGCTGCAAACTCAGCTCCCGTCTTCGATTTATTCCTTGTCTGCACATGGTAATAAGGTGCTCTACTGGTAAAATGTCTTCTTGCCGTTTTCGGCGCTCACTCATTATCATCTTGGGATTTTGCATCAGCCTGGGTTCTGTCATTGGGGACTTGCAGAAACATAGTTCATATCATTCCTGCAAACACAGTAATAACAATTCGATATGACGGTGGAGTCATTGTATGGTGTATCAGTCATCAAAATACATTGCTGATATAGAATTAAAATTTAGTAATTGAAGTTGTGTTGTGTATAGGGATTGTCAACCTGTTTGTACACAGACAAACGAGTCCATGGCAGGACTCATCCGTGTCTGTGGTAGGCTGCGTTTTAATACCATGTCCGTGACAAAAATTGGATTTTGATCACAGTGTCCGTTAGAATTTGCCATGGTGTGACCTCTGGTTTTGTAGTCATTATATTTAATCTCGTGCTGCTACCAGTACAAAATAAACATTTTTTCACTTGTTTATAAATGATATTATTTCTCTGTGTTTAACTGTATCATCACAACAGCCTTGTGTTTTTGGCTGAAGTCCCTCTGGGTATATTTATGTTGATTAAATATGTTGAAGTGTTCGAGATGACACCAATCTGACAGCAGCAATGTTTCTGCTTTGCACCTCTTTTCTGCATTATGGAGTCATTTTACATTATATGTATGGTCTGTTATACTAAACCATCCAATAGCATATTGTTTTAGTGAAATGCATAAATGAAATTAAAATCTTGAAGACTTAAAATATCATGAAGTTTATTGCACAATTGACACAATTCAGTTTTAGTGCATCAACTGGAGGATGTCAAAAATGTGTCATTCTTAGGGTTAAAGGACATATTCAATTCATGTGCGGAATTAATTAATCCCATAGTTTGTCTTTAATTATATAAAAATTAGTGACAATTAAATCGTTCCGAATAAACCACTGAACTATGGTCATGTTCAATTCTCTTTCGTTTTTCCATAAAAGCACTGCATTGGAATTGGAAAACAGAAGTGCTGACGTCACTTTGCACAGTAAAACCAAAATCTCAAATATATCCATAATCAGTTGAAAAAGGCAAGCGCATAAAAAATAAGAAGTCCATTTGCTTACTTGAAAGAGCACATTAAAATATAAATACATTCTGCATCAATAAACTTGCTCCAAGGTCTCCCTGAACTACTTATATGTGGTGAATGCAGCATTGTTCAATATTAATTAGCACAGTTAATCAGGGTAAAACTTTCTTTTTATCATTCCTATTGCCAATATACCAACCCTGCAAAAGTATAACAGGTAAATATTCCTTATAGAATTACCAGTAAAATAAATAAATAATGACATTTATTAACCATTGTTGTCATGTAACCTCTCTGATTCGCATAACTAATAAGGTTTGAATTGGTCAGGATTTTTATTTTGCATAATTTCTCCAGGCAATATCAATATAAATCATTTTTAATATACATTCTATACTAATATAACTAGGCCTTACTGAAAACATTAATAAACACAAGGTAGATTTTCCTTAAGGTTAAATTATCAAAGAATCTGAAGAAAAGAAAAAAAAAACTTTTGCACTGGACTGGGGAAGGTGTGGTGGTGTGAAATTGTCAAACAACTGAGCTGGTTCTCATTTTACAAAAGATTTTGGGTGATCGTCTTATGCATTGTCTTCAGCAACAGTGTCAGTGTTGTCTTATTATACCCACAGTGATGCTGTTGGACATGTACAGTAAGCATTATTATAACACATTACACAGCACATATTTCACATAATACTTAGCATACATTGTGAGCATGTTATGATATAGATGAAATACCACACTCGTCTTTCTTCATTATTGTTAACCTTTCACATTGATGCCTTTCAATGTTAGCACAGAATGCAAATTACAAACTGTGACAGCATCTAAAAAAATCAATAATGCAGAAAGATTGGGAGAGAAAATAATATAATTAATTTTAAATATTCCATCCATCTTCCAGCCATTTGCTTATGCTGATCAGGGTCACCGGTAAAATGTATTTAGCAATTTAGTTAATGGTTTTAATGTTATGCTTTCTTACAGGATTCTTGTATTATTATCAATCCTGTATGCAGTATAATACACAAAATTCAGCACAGTTTCAGTGTGTTTCCAGTAGCCATTGATACTCACAATTAATATATTGTTCATGGGAACATTACAGAACTAGGTTGGGTGTTATTCATTAATGAGTGAAATGTCAGCAAATTAAAGCATAAATGCCTGACAACAAATTGATTACTGATTATTATTGTAAACTTGGTAAAGAAAGTATAAACAGAACAGCTTGCTACATATATACTGCCTACATTGCTTTAAAATGAAATGAAAGCATAATTGCACAGTAATACATCTTGAAGATGCAAACTGGAATTGCAGTGGAGACTTTGAATAATAATATACTTTTACACAGCTCTCTGGTCACATAAAGACTCAAAACAGATTGCAGGTAAAATTTCCTTCTGTTCAGAGATGTCCATTGAAACAGAAATCCCCATGCAAAATTGTGTGACCATTTTCCCATCAGCTTACAGAACATATATTTATGCAAGCCACTTCAGGCAAAGGGGGATTGGGTTCTGGAACTAATGTACTGAATTCTGGAAAAAGTATGCAATGCGTTGACATAAAGTACAGAATTGCCATGTAACATATGTAGGTTGTTTAAAATATTTTACACAATGTGATTTCAGATATTTTCATTTCATAAACATGTTGCTACAATTTTTTTAAGTATTAAGTCTAGCTTTTTTATTATTCAGAAGAGCAAACATTAAACATTCTTTTTGAGTGGTTATTGAAATAAGAAAATTTACATTTAAATTGGTACCTGTGAAGACAGTCCAAGAGAAAAAAGCTTTTTCTCACCCCATTATCTAGTCTCAGAGTATTATGTTGTGTATTATAGTAATTCCTTTCTGTGTTCTTTATTCTTTTCTGCCACTGTGGGTTGAATTTTGAACATATCCTCACTTGGTAATATGTAGTTTCCTTGCATAGATAAGGTGTCCATTGTTCACATTTTTATTAAGTATATTTTAGTGCACCAAAACTGAGGACTAGATAGTAAAGCTATCACCTTCCAGTCATCACTACAAGATAATCGTAGAAATCAAGGGTTCAGTCAGATGTATAGATTTTATTAATTTATTTTTTTGCTCCGGATAAAATTTGTATTAATTAGGAAATAATGGACTAATATTCTTTCGACATCTTATTTGCAGTTATCGTTTGCTGTATTATCTCATAAAATGAGACTATATAAATAACTGGGATACATAGCTTAGCATGTAAGAAAACTTAGGCCTCAACTCTCAAAAGACAAAGTCTGGCATTCTGCATGTATTCTGCATACTTACATCTTATCTTCCTAATGCAAATGCCTGTGTAAGAAGAAAGTTACATAATCGCAGGAATCATGAAAACACTGAGAAACAATACAATTGCAAGGCCACCAGGGAGAGCAAGGTACACAATATTATAATAACAGTTGTAGTATACAATAATTTTGTTGAATGTAAACATTTGGAATGGTATTTTAAGCAAAATCTATTCATGAAAAATGGGGATATAACTTATACAGGAACACAGTATTGCACACCTCAGTTTTCAGAAGACAGTTGTGTAAATACAGGTCTATAAGACATAGGAGGACACTGCAAATTGCAGTTGTTGCCACATTAGAAAGGAGTAGTTCAGAAAATCAAAGACAAATCAGCACTTGATGTTGGTGTGCTTAAAGCTTTAGGGTCATTGATCTGGAAGATCCTAGCTCTGGAAAGCCTGTGTGTGGTTGATTACTAGATGGAATGCTGCTTTGTCTCAGCTGGAGCGTGTTGATGGATTGTACATGGCTTCCACAGAAGATAATATAAGGGCTTCTCCAGATCAGCTATTGAGGAAGACCACATGGTTATATACTGCAGCGTGAGCAGCACCTAACCAGAAGGGACCGATGGATCTCTGAAGGTCAGGTGATGCCTCTGTGTAGGGAGAATGCTTTCTGCCACCAAGGGGGCGTTTTATTAACTACTGCCTTTCACTGAGCACATGCAGCGCCTTTGAAGTGCCTTGGTTCTTTTAAGCAAAGAATCTAAGGTTATTCTTTTGAATTACACCACAACAGTGACTGACTTTAAAGGTTAAAATACAGCAGACTATGATCAGAAGCATACATATTAAAAGCTGAATAATAGCTATCCACACAAGGATCAACAGCATGTATTATATACTGGGATCTTAAAGTAAAAAGGAAAAAAATGGGTTTAACTTCTAATTATATGTAGTAAATCCAAAGTAATTTTGTTGGTACTGATTAGAAGTACTCAGCTTTATTTTGGGCAGGACCAGGTGTTGTATGAGATAATAATGTACATAATAATGTAATAATGTAAAGTTTATTACGTTTAGAAAGAAAATCTAAGGAATATTAATTTTTCAAAGTAAATAAGGAAACCCATTTTGCTTTATATGAATAATAAAAAAGTCTATTTTCCACATCTATAACAAAACTATTTCATGAATCACCCCCAAGTTACTGAATATCCTAGATAGTGAAGAGTAACTTGAGTGACTCATGAAAAAGCAGTAACCCTTTTATGTAGTCATTTAGGAATTATATCTCTGTTACTAACAAGTTATCAGTATGTTTGATTAATATGCTGCATATACAAGCAGGGCTGGTCAATCCTGAGCCTCCTGGAGCAGCAGCTTCTGAGGAGGTGCTGAATTATTATGTCATAGTTCATCATCTTGAATTTCACTGAAAGCTGCAGTCTGACTGCATGCCTTGCATGTGATAAATAAAACCCTTGAATCCTTGACTTTTGCTGGCGATGATGCTTGCCCAGGCTGCCATATTGCCTAGGTCCAGTGCTGGCTACCAGTTCCAGGATATCAGTAGGCTTCATACATATGCAGGTTATTTTGTTCATGTCCATTGTTAAGTAATATCAATACCACTTTAGTATAAAATGTAAAACCACGTTCAGCTTTTTAACATGTTTAGATCAGATTAGCTGCTATAAGTCCTAATTAATTTTTTGGCCCGCTAACATCACTGTGAAGCCATGCTTTCACGGCATTCATGCTCTCTGGGAAATGAACATAAATTGCTTCAGGCACCCAAGACAGATTACACATCGCATCTTTGAGCGCGACGGATTTTACATAATGTCACCTGTTCAATAATTGACAACTGACAAATGTAGAGGACCTCTTAAAATCAAGATTGACAGATTGGCAAGGTTACTGCAAGGCATTGTTTTTTCGATAGAACATATGCAAATCAGAGCTCTTGCAGTGGCTCCTCTGAGAAGTCTGCAATGGATAAAAAGTGAATTATTTCCCACCAGAGGTGAACCTTTCAGGTCTAGAAATTAAAAATCCAGAGCAAGATTTTGATACAACCAACACATTCAGTATAAAGAGTCACATTTACAAAGTACACACACACACACACACACACACACACACACACACATATATACACATATATATTAGCCATACAAAGTATACCAATGGTTGAGTCAAAAAATACATTAATATATTGGATGGTTACTGCAAACACTGGGATGATTTTCAGAGAGGTTTTGAAATGGCTAAACTGACACACCTTGATAGACATAAATATTTTACACCAACATGAAGATCATTTAAATATAAGTTTCTTTGACTTTTGCATAGTTTTTTTATTTTACTTTATATCTAGCAAGTAATGACAACGTACTGTAATCATTATTATGCAGCTCCTAATATATTTTTAAACTAATTTCAATAAAAAATTATTCAAATAGAAATGCAATTATATAAGAAAAATTCACCACCAAAAACTGACAAAAACACAAATTGCTACAGACTCTCTTTGAAGTAATATAAACAACTAATCTGAAAATATAAATAACCAAGCTTCATATATGTGCCATAACTAGTAAATACAGTTTAAGTAACTGAATGGTGATAATTGTTTATCTTATATTCACTGACATTTTATTATATTTAAACAGCAGTCGGGGGGGGGGGGGGGGGGGG
>JAODJW010000002.1:24142874-24154360 GCA_026777045.1 Hyperopisus bebe | reverse complement strand
GGGGGGGGACTGGAGTATCCAGAGAAAACCCCACAATAACCCCACATGTAAATTCCAACACACAGAGCCATGGCAGAGACTCAAACGCTGGTCCCTGAGGTGTGAGGCAATAGTGCAAACCACTGCACCACCATGCCACCCCCAAACAATTGCCAACTTTTGAAATGGTACATTATGTACATTAGTACACCTATCAGATTTTATTATTATAGAAAGCCTATTGAATGTTCTTTCAGAGTATAAAAGTGGTTTTTGCACAGAGCATTTTACATCAAAATTACTTTTCCACAGTGATTGTACGGTACCCTGAAAAGCATTTGCCCCTGTCTGATCTTCTTAAATGTTGCGATCCGGCACTGGCAGGATGTAAGAAAACGCACATAAAAGGACAGCAGCAGATTTGAATGATAGCTCCCACAAGGGCTGTGAGTTGGTGTGACTCTGTCAGCCCTGGGAATTGTCCTAAGGAGAGACAGCTGAACCTGCCTACTTGCTGAACAGCGGAGACAAAAAAGGCCAACCTAAGTAGACTCAGGTCAGGCTTTGCCACCGATATGTTGGCTGGGGATAATTGGCCTGAGAATAATGGAGGGAGAGAGAAGAAACATCACCCCCTCTTTGTTTTCTTTGTTTTGTAATTCTAGAAGCCAGAAAGAAACCACATCATTAGATTCCATAACCTAGTGCCTAATCTGAGCAGTGACTATATGCAGAATTCCCATTCTCTGAGCAGGGATTATATATGCAGAATTCCTATTCTCTGAGCAGGGATTATATATGCAGAATTCCTATTCTCTGAGCAGGGGCTATATGCAGAATTCCCATTCACTGAGCAGGGACTCTACGCAGAATTCCCATTCTCTGAGTAGAAACTCTACACAGAATTCCCATTCTCTGAGCAGCAACTATATGCAGAATTCCCATTCTCTGAGCAGTGACTATATGCAGAATTTCTATTCTCTGAGCAGGGACTATATACAGAATTCCCATTCTCTGAGCAGGGATTATATATGCAGAATTCCCATTCTCTGAGCAGGGACTATATACAAAATTCCCATTCTCTGAGCAGGGATTATATATGCAGAATTCCCATTCTCTAAGCAGGGATTATATATGCAGAATTCCCATTCTCTGAGCAGGGACTCTACACAGAATTCCCATTCTCTGAGCAGGGACTATGTACAGAATTCCCATACTCTGAGCAGGGATTATATATGCAGAATTCCCATTTTCTGAGCAGGGACTACTGTATATGCAGAATTCCCATTCTCTGAGCAGGGACTCTACGCAGAATTCCCGTTCTCTGAGTAGGGGGACTATATGCAGAATTCCCATTCTCTGAGCAGGGACTCTACGCAGAATTCCCGTTCTCTGAGTAGGGGGGACTATATGCAGAATTCCCATTCTCTGAGCAGGGACTCTACGCAGAATTCCCATTCTCTGAGCAGGGACTATATATGCAGAATTCCAATTCTCTGAACAGGGACTATATATGCAGAATTCCCATTCTCTGAGCAGGGACTATATATGCAGAATTCTCATTCTCTGAACAGGGACTATATATGCAGAATTCCCATGCTCTGTGTGCAGACCTTATTTAACTAGAGTTGTGGATTTATCTGCACACCGTGTTGATTTTATGTCTTATGAAAACATCTCATTGGGTTTTATGTTGGGTCTTCGAATATAGCTTTTCTGCAGTTTTTTTTAGTCAAACATTCCTATGTATGGATAAATCACCTGATATAATCCTGTACAATTTGTTGTATCACTTTTTGCTGTGTTCTAATAATAGGGCCATTGACACTGACCCCAACTGAGGCAGATTATTGGATGTCATTCTAAGGTTTTATTGTGATTTTCTTTATACTGAGATCTTAAAGTGATCTTGGCAGATAACTCCTGGCAAGAATCACTGCGTTAAATTTTCTCCATTTGGTCCTCTCGTGCTTTTCGAGCTTTAATGCCTTACACTTAATGACCTCAAAATCCTACTGAGAATGACGGGTATCGATAGCTTATTTTCCCGGACAGGTTCATTTTTTTCACAACAAAGTGTATCTTACATCTGCTTTTTCCACATCAAAAATACATATATGTTTACTTTGCATACCAAACAAATATATGGAAGTTTTATTTAACTATTTACAGGCATTGATACACCTTTTAAATGTATCTATCTATTTAACATAATAATTCTCAAACACTACACACAGATTAAAACATAATTTTAAAGATTGTATATATATATATATATATATATATATATATGTGTGTGTGTGTGTGTGTGTGTGTATATATATAGATTTAAACACACACACACACAGTATATACTAGATTTCTATCGAGACTGGCACATTTTTTAGTATGGTGACTTCAAAATATGCTTCTGCTTAAAGCAGCATAATTAATGCCTGGACAGAGTATTCTTGAGGGGATGTGCTTTTCTCTGCATGGTTTAAATGATGCAGGTTGCCCAGCATCCTTTGACTTTGACTGATGCTTTATTCACTAGAATTCACAACCATGAACATTTGTTTGCTAATTATATTTCTCTTTCCTTTCCCACCTGGCTTTCATTAATTTCGGTGACAGAGATATCTTGTTCTCTCACCCCTTGCCTCATTCTTCAACCCCTGTGTTCTTGACTCGCTGATCAGTGGAATCACAGCAATACATCAGAGAATCTTTTGTTTGAATTACATTTTCATAAAGGCTATATGATTTTGCTCTCCGCAATTTAACTATCTTGCAAGTAGCATTTTTCCCCCCAGTTATCTATTACATATCCCGTCCAGGCTGTACCCCAGATAAGTGGTTGGAGGATGGAGGATATGGTCACTCTAGCAAAAATGTATATACAACAATTTACTCTACAACATGTTCTTCAAAAAGATTTGTTGTGACTGTCACTTATGCACTGAAAAAAACTGGTTCAACCATAAACATTAAAGAGTGTACTTTAAATGAACAATCTACAGTATCAATCTATCTCATTTTCAGCTATTGGAATGAGAAAAAACCCATTGAATGAACAACAGCTTTGTTTAAATGTTTGGTGTAGGAAAAAAAACAGTACATGGCTTAAATTTTATTTCTTTATATTGGAAAACGTTAGTTTTGGCCCATTAATCAGATTCTTCCTTGTTACCAGAAGCTAAAGGATAAATATTTCTTTATTTATTTTTTATTTATGGAGGCAGACAGACTGCCACTGAATGACCTCTTGTGGAAGGTGGGATGACTGTCCCCGGTCCTGGCAATCCAGTTTGATTTGGATGACTGTCCAGCAGTGAAGATACGCTCCCTATATTGGATACTTGAAGAAACAGGGAAGGGGAAAAAAAGCAGAAATAATATATAATCCAGAAAAATCAAGTTTGTTTTGCTATCATTTACATTTAGCATACTTTTTCAATTGCATTTACATATTTTACTTCCTCCATCCTTTAATTTTGGTGTTCCCATTATTTTCTGTTCTCTAAACATCTGTTTTTTATAAACTTAAAAGCTAGATTCAGATACTTATGTAGCCCATTTGTCAATGAGAACTCTAGTAGTACAAGGTTTGACATGCTACAAAGTTATGCATTGTTACTCTATATTCTAGTAGAAACGTTAAACTCTGAAAACATAGAGGGTGTGCTCCAGCCTTGTGCACAGTGCTTCCAAAGATAGGCTTCAAGGCCTCCCTTTGATCCTGTCCAGGATAAGCAGTTGGAAGATGGATGGATGGATGGATGACACTAAAATTTTGTTTCCCAAAGATTTAATATTGAAAGTGAAATTGCAGAAATTTTAGCTTTGTCTGAATCCAGACCTCTTATATACTGTAATACTACGTAATATTAAACTTTGGCTGTGATTTACTTAAATAACTTTTCAGTAATAATTGGTTACAGGTCACAGGTTGAGAGATGAAGGACTTGAGGACAGGCATTGGGGCAAAACAAAAGGGGTTACTGAACTTAAAGGAAAAGACTGTGGGGATTAAAAATGGGAGGACTGACAACTAGGGAGGGCATGGACAACAGAAGGATTTGATGTCAATGACTGGACAGCAGACCACAAGACTGGGAAGCAGGCAGATATGCGACTAGCAAGGGAGATAAAAAGAGGCAGCTGGGAGTGAATAACAGGCGTGACTTAGAGTCAGCCTAGGTAGGAGACAGGAGGATCATGTGGACATGGTGGGCAAGACATGGCATTATATTTACAGTATAAGGCTCAATGTGATATATTAATCATGCATATCTGTACAAAGAATAACTGAGAAACTACATTTGTTAATTGGGATATAAAGTACTGCACACTACTGTATACTTTGCACATATTGTGATTCATATAGAAGAAAAAATAATGTACCTTTCTATTCACTCATTTCAAATACAAATAGAAGAATCAAAACCAAACATAACAGACTGAATAAAGGCATGGAAAGAAGTAATATTATAAGGAAACTTAACAAGGAGGGAATTAATTGCAAACAGTCAATAAGGAAAAAGCAAATTGCAAAACAGAATGCAATTACTGAAGACTTGACACTGGTTGCTTTCCTAAAAGCAAGGATAGTTGCTATATATTTGCAATATGTTTCAGGTTTGCAGATTCCCAAGAAACCTTCTTGTTTGAGTTATATATTATAGTAGATGTTGTCCAAAAGCTTATAACAAGAAATGTGTTACAGTGTAGTAAACAGGGAGGATGATGTATTATATTTTTATTTTTTTAAATCAAGACAAATATAGTTTTATGGCATCAGGTGCCCAGCACATTCTTTAAGGAGACAAAGAATATATAAGTCATATTAAAGATTTTTTAAAAATTAGGTTACGCTGATTGCAGTAACTGGAATCAGGAATATTAAATGGAATAAAAGCCAGTTAAGGGTCACTTTTAAGGGAGTTTTAATTCTTAATTTATTTATTTAGTTATTGCTCACTACCTGTAATCCAAGAATGATTTATGAGAGATACTTTTTGAAGGCACTGTGTCAATTTTTGAAACAAAATAATAATTTAAAAAGTTAAATGTTTTAAAGTTTTATTTAACGAGGATGGGCCAGGAAATAGTAACTTAAACATAAATGCAATAGTAAATATAAAATCTCCCCAATTACATATAATACAAGGCCATTTAACTAATTTGCCTCAGAAATGTCTGTATGACAATGCCATATAGATAATAGAATAAAGAATAAAATACAGAAATTGCATCAATTTATTACACAAATGCTGCAATATCAATCATAACTCGATTTGCGTGTATGTTTTCAGACAGTTTTAGAGATGTTTTAGAGACTAGCAGAAATCCTTTTCATCATTTCAGTGGCAACCAAACGGGAAAGAGTACCACATTTGGCAGATAGAACACACGGCTGAATGATTGAGGTCACATAGGTGACCCCATAAATAAAAGTATATTGCATTCTCCCAAGGTGAGCACAAAATTATGATGTCATTATAGAACAGGGCAAGTATCCAAGGTTACTATGTAAAGTGCAATCATCTGCTTCTCTCCACCAGTCGCTCATTAGCTGTGCTGTTAACACAAGTCAGAATATACCTTGAACTTCCCCTGATACCACACATGGCCTGCTGAAAGTGGGTCTATTGCAACAGTTTCTTACTTACTGTACCTCAGACATACAGCAAGTGAATATGTGTGAAAGATGACACAAATCATTATGGCCATTTCATGAAAAATGAGAGAATGTGCTGACCAATGGATACTATGCAACATTATCTGTAAAAGACCAACATATCCTTAAAATTTCCCACATAACCAGTACATTTATAGGAGTGACTTTTGGATATCAAGTTATCTAAAGTAGTTCCCACTCTATGATCCTATTTATTTCAGTACAGTACTGGTAATTTTTGTCCCATCTAAAGGATATGCCCCTTAGACAAGATTGTGTCATGCCATAAGTGGGATTTTTTCTTAAACAACAACAGGCCTCCAGACAGTCCCTGTGAATTATTCTAAGAAAGGCAGGCATTATTATTTTTGTACTTATTAATCAGGTACAGAGTTTGACATGTTGTTTGACATGGGTCAGTGCCCACCCATCCATGTTCAATGTGCTGAGTCCACGTTTGGCCAGCAGGTGCTGCTGGCCATCCTGTTCCCACTGTCCTTGTACTATTCCCTAGTGTGTTTCCCTTCTTCCGTGGGCTGCTGCACAACTCAGTAGGTTGAGGGTATAGCAACAAAGCTATACCTCTACAGTCATGGGTTCAAGGCCAGCCTTACGTGTTTTGTTTACTGGGTTTCTATTTTCTAGTGTTTCAGTTTTGTTTATCCTATTTGTGTCAAGTTTATGTTGCTTGTGCCCCTAGTCCCACCTAGTACCCTCAGTTGTGTCAAAATTCCTAGTGTTTATTTCCCAGTATGTAGTTAATGTTTCATAGTTTTGGTATTTGTTAAGTTCCCTACTTTTCCATGCTTGATAATTGTTAGTTAAGTTTCTCCACCTGTGGCCTGTTTCCCTGCACTGTGCTCATTGGTTAATTGTCTTGTTAATTCACACCTGCCTTTGTCAGTTCTTGTTATTTAAGGATAAGTGCCTGCCTTTGTCCTGCTCTTCAATCTGCTATTGTGAATGTGCACATTTGTCTGTTTAGGTTCTAGGTCTGCTCAGTGTGATATCTGGTTCCAAGTCTTTCCTTCTTCCTTATTTGTGTTTAGTTTCTTGGTTTTTAGTTAATGCAGTATTTTTCCCAGTTTAGTTTTTTCCCCCCATTGTGGTCCTTTTGTTTTGTAGTATTGCCCTGTGTGTTCAGATTCTTTAAACTCCCTTTTTTTCTTGGAGGTGCTAGTGGATCGTCACCTTTCTCTCTCCTGTGCTATGCGGTGCCGTAACACATTTTACATTTAAATGCACCAAAAGGATCATTCAAAATATGCTGTCAGATGTTTTGATTTTCTTTAAATATAATAATCTTTGTGATCTTTTGTACAGTGATATTTGGCTTAAAATTAAATTTCAAAAATGTATCCAAGTATAATGGAAACCTTGCCTACAATGTGAATTAATCATGTGTGTTATTATGTAATGAGGGCTTTAAAACTACTGCCTGAAACCTGCTGAACAAGCAGCATCAGTTAAAAATAACTGGAAAAAGAAACAGGCCATGCAATTAATAGGAAACTCACATATTGCAATTAACTAAGGATAAGTAATGGTGGGGCAAATATGACCCAAAAATTGCCTGATACTTTCTTTTGTGTTCATTTATTCTTCAAGTACCATACTTGACTGTCCTACCAGCATCCAAGGACATAGCATTTTTTTCTAAATTGCCCTAAGAGTATGGTTGTGTGCATGAGTGTGATGGTGTATGGGCCTTTCGATCCTGTCCAGGGGATACCCCTGCTTGGGAAACCCTGTGCAAAAACGTGGACTGTCTAGGGGTCCCTGAGGACCAGATTGAGAAATAATGCCATTTGCTATAGTCCCCAGTGCCCCACCCCCCTGCACATTATAACTCTGACCAGGATAAGAGGCTTTATTTAAATACATATTTAACTGATGCATAACTGATAAATGATACGTAAGTGTGGATTTATTTCTCATGTATCACCCATAACCTCCATTTTCCAATTTATATGTCTTGGAAAACTGTAAAAACTGCTGGACAATGATAACAACGAGAAGAGCAGACTCGTATGATTACTCTTGTCAGCATGACAGCGCAAAAAATATTTGTTGTATCTTTTCCAAATAAAGCAAAACACATTGTATGGGTGAAGATCTGGGTCTCCACCAGTTAAATCAGTGCGTTAAGTCAGTGAGTTAAATCGCACTAAAAAATTGAAGGGGTGACCCTGGCAGCTATGGCAAAGGTGACTGCAGAAGATGCATGACCTTGTGAACAGAATAGCTGTATTTCATCTTTGATTAATCTTATTATCGCTTCACAAATACAGTATATAGATGAAACAACATTACAGGGCTTGGGGGGACTAGATGGGGAGAGGAGGCGTCTGGGGAATACATTGTTATCACGCTGACAACATCTAGTTTACGTCAATGTTACTTAGATCTATTCAGAGTTAACATCTCCTTTAACATATTACTTTAAATACTGTTTTTCACTAGGTTTTACAATTAAATTGCCTCCATCTTCAACCCCCAACAAATGAAACCATAAAATATTGAAACCAACAGAACCTCTTGCTTGAATAGTCTGATTTGTAAAAGAAAAAGCTATCCGAAATAGTCCTTGTATTGTGAATACAAGAGTGACTTTATTCAGATACATTCGAAAATTACTTTATTCAAAATGATTCAGTACATACCAGTTGTGAATGAGGCTCCATTTAATGAACTGTGGTGTCTTCAGGGGTACAAATAATTACAGCTGAATGCCATTGTGTTATCACTCATTAGGTGGCAGAGATTACATTCAACCCAGTACAGAAAGGCCCCTGTGCTGGGGCAGAGTGCAAATCTGCCAGCACTAGGAAGCATTATGTTGTTGGAAGGGATTACACAATAAATCCTAATGAGCTATCATACTGGGCAGGGGGCAGTCTGGCTTGTTGCCACCTGTCGCCAGGCAATGGCAGTTTAAAATATCAGGAAGGAGCCTATTTTCAATTATAAAAACAATTAAAACAAATATGGAAATGTAATAAAATAAAACTTACTTAGTCCTTAACCAGTGACTGTACTTTGCTGTTAAAAATATAATAATAATAATAATAATAATAATAATAAGTTTCAGGTTGAAAGTCAGCACGGAGACCATAACTACTTTTCATATGTCTTTTAAATTACATGTTCTGCATATATTTCGGTCAGGTAAATTTCCTTTATTTGGTGAGCAAGTCTGAAGATGTTCTTCTGGGATTTTCATGTCTAGAGTTTAGAGACAATGGAGAAACAGCAATAATAATAAAAAAAATCCAGTCAGTGGCAGTTCCGAGGGTAAAAACATCTTGTTAGTGAGAGAGGCCAGAGGATAATGGTCAGACTTAAATCTAAGAGGATGGCCACAACTGCAAAAGTAACGGCGCAGTACAACAATGACGTACAGAAAAGCATCTCTGAACACACAAGTCATTGGACCTTGAAGCTTTTCTAGGGAAAATGGGGTTGTACCCATTACAATTGGCGTACCTGCATCAACCAGAACATCCACGCCCGGTCAATTCCCACTCTGAACACTAGACAGACCTGTTTATCATCAACTTGATCTATTGGCCTGGTCTAATGTTGTACCATGTTGGACAACTATTTCATAACCTAGTTTCTGTTTATGACTCTTGCTTGCTTTCCTAGATTTCTTTCTCATGTAGATTGGACTTAGTTCTTCTTCCTATATTGGCTTAATTACATTCCTGTGTTTGGACTATTGGTTTGGGCCACAATATGAATTTTTTGGAAATATGCATAAATATTCTTTCGCAATAGGTATACCATGCCATATGCCATATGTATGGTGGCTGATTAGTATCAGCACACTACAGATACTTAAAAGTTTAATGAAACAACAACATTTGATCTATATTTACAAAAATGCAGCAAATTAATAGATGCATTGCAAATTCAGAAAATATAAATTCTTAAAACACTTTAATCAAATGAAAACATACATGCTCTATATTTACAAATGTATGGCAAAGTATTTGTTACATGAAAATAAGGTAAAAGAATTTTATCGACTCTTTCAAAATACAGTACAGCTGTTTCAAACGCTTTTGAAATTACACCACCATACAAATAAAATTACTGAACCTTGTGTAGCCTGTATGATAGGGAGGGCGATGCCCTTAATTGGGCCCCGCCCCTTTGTGTCAATTAATTCAGGTGGTAGAGGCGCTTTTTCTTTAAAAGCGTTAGATTCGGTTGAGAGAAGGATAGCACCTGGCAGGAAGTAGTTCACCAAGTTGTGGGTACGCAGAGTGCAGACGGAATCATGTGAGTTTCCTCTTATGCTGTCTTTAATCCTAGTGTTTTATTGTCACTAATGTGGAGTGTTCTGTTTGTAGTGCGGTTGCGAGCCAGCCGAAGCAGCGCTGGGTTTGGGAGAGCGCATACATTAACTTGTTTCTTGGTATAGATTTTATTTGAGTTTGTTATTACTTGAATTAGCATAGTTTTATACTCTTTTTTTTTTTATTACAGGAGGAGGCTTCGTCCATTGGTCAGCCACTGTTTTTCCGGTGTCCCGAAGTATTCGATGTATTCTCTTTTTTTTTTTTTTTTTTTTTATGTGGTGCTTGATTTCGCATGCCTGGTCCAGAGGGGGGGGTGAAGAAGTAACTTGGAGGCCCGCATATTGTATTGTATGTTGGTTTGTTTGTTTGTTTGTTTTATTGTGTTTTGTTTAGGACCCGGAGGGTCAGCTCCTATGGGGAACATTGTGTGGGTTTGTGTACATTCACTAGTGTGTAATGTATGTTGTGGAATTGGTATGTTTTCTTTTTTGTCACAACTTTTGCGTTTGTTCCCATGAGGACTAGGCTGCTGGAGGTCCTAGTGTGATTATTTGTGTTTTTACTTTAATGTAAATTCTTTTTTTATTTGAGACTATCAGCTCCAGTATCGTTCCTTTAGTTGAACAGCCTACAAACGGCCATAGCGTTTATATTGGTGGAGATTCGCTAGGGCAACGGTGGGAGTGGTGCTCCTGGCCCTGGTCCGGGTTACATTTGTATAATTCAAATACGTTATAATACTGTAGCGCCGGCGGCATCTGCATGTCCCGGGATGCCTCGCAAGCACGTGCATATAGCCCCGTGTGTGTCTTGTTCATAGTCCCTGTTTGTATTCTCTAGTGTCGGTATTTGTTGTGCTGTGTACCCGGTTGTCGGGTGTGTTTTTAACTGTGGTTGTACTCGGTTTTTGCCTGATACTCGCATGTCTTAGCCATTGTATAATTACCCGCTGTGTGTGTGCTTTACCGTCCTTAGTGTAACTTCACCGTGTCTCCCAATCCTTTATGGTTTTCGTGTTGCATGTTGTGCGGCCCCTTTAAGGAGTCACGTAAAGCACAGCTTCGTATCACTCCGCCTCCCGTCGTTTTCTTTCGCTGCTGCTGTGATTCGTCGGTTTGTTTGGCGCTTCAATATCGTACGATATTGCACATAAAATACTAGTTATGCCGTTTCATCTCGGTGGATAATTTTTGGCGGTTTATCATAAACTTCGATAATCTATATTTGTCTTTGAGAGAACTTTGCATTTTCCGGCATGTCTTCAGTGCGCGCAGCATTAGCCTCAGGTAGCGGTTGATCACTAAGCAGGTTCTGCTGTATTTCATCATCGGCAGATTTTTCATTAATATTAAACATTAGACAGTTGAGTGAATATAGATGAAAATATACGTCAAATAAAACGAGTTTCCTTTAAGACTCGAATGAGTGTGTAATAGTGTATGTCTGACATCTTAACTGGTTGTGTGATGATGGCATACTCAAATTTTAGGCTTTAAATCAGGAGTGGCCAGACTTATCCGTAAAGGGCCGGTGTGTAT
>JAODJW010000002.1:24119678-24132916 GCA_026777045.1 Hyperopisus bebe | reverse complement strand
ATAGACACACACACACACACGCACATGTCGGGTAAACATGTGTTTCTGAGGACCGCGCATTTATTTCTATCGGAAAAATGCTACCGCTAACTATGATGACCTTAACCCCTACCCAGCCCTAACCATAACCATAAGTAACCAAGCAAAATACAAGAGTTTTTGCATCTTTAGTTTCTTCATTGCTGTCACAGATTTCAATTAAATTGAGTTTTCCCTTATGGGGACCAGGAAACATTGTGTCCCCATAAGGTAAGGTATACCCGCTCCCTCTCTCTCTCTGACACACACACACACATATGTATGTATGTATGTATATATATATATATATATATATACATATATCTTATGCTGTTTTACAGACTGTCCTGATCCATTGTTGCATGAGAGTGATCATTGTCACATGAATGCCAAGACAAGTATAAAGCAGTTTACCATACTTTGTCTATGCTTATTCTTGCACAAACAAAATTGTTGTTTGGGTGTCAATCCCAGCTGTCGTTCTCTGAATTACGCTCAGTAGTCATACTTTAATCCTCATGGTTGACAAAGTGTATTGTCACACCAGTCAGTGGATTGTTTTGACAGGAGTCTGTTAGCTACTGCCGTCTTCTGAAATGTTTGAATGAGTGCCAAATAATCATTATTTTCTTAAAAAGATTTGTCATTTTTTAGAGTAGGTGATACACAGAGTCAATAATGCTGTAGCCTGACAGCAACCGAGGTTCATGACATGGTCTATGCAGTATGTTCCAGGTAGTTTGACTTTATGTCATAGTATATATAACTGCACATGCGTTGTACAATAGGGTCATGGGGGGTCTGGAGCCAGGATGCCAATTCATTGCAAGATACACCATGATACACTCACACTCAGTCACGCATCATGGGTAACTGAGGAACAACACAAGCTTTTGGACTGTGGGAGGAAACTCGGGTAACATTTACTATAGCATAACATAAGGAAAGCTGAGAAACACAAGAAGAAATTATAAGCCCACACATACTGAACAGGATAGGGTGGATAAAAAAGGAATCCCACTGTAAGTATACAGCAGTCCCCCTCTCTTAAATATATTGGGAAAGATTTCATATTTCATCTGTTTTTGTTGCACTTAATTCGCAATCAAGGAAATCTAGGAAAAATGGCCTAGAAGATTCCAGGCACCAATATCAGGAAGTGCAGCCCATGTTTTCTCTATGTGGACCTTGTCTATCAGCACACTTGTAAGTCTGGCACAAGGGGTCCTCTCGGTTATCAGTGAGAAACATGAAAAAAGGCTGAAAACAGTGTGGGTCACTTAATTACACCCCAGGGGCTTAATTTAACAAGACATGCCTCTCCAAGGCCTAAGGTTAGAAGGGATGTCCCCCACAGAAAGAGCACTGTTTCTCTGTGCATCACATCGTTATCACAGTGTATGCTGCCATTACTACATCTCACTCCCTTGTGTGCATTTAGAGCAGCATCATGCTGACACCTTGAGATGGATCAGTGGATCTTCAGAGGAGAAGGAGAGAGGTGGCTTCCTGGGTGAGTCTCTCTGGGACCTGCAGCTGTATCCCATCTCCCCATTCACACTGCCCTTACCTCCACACATCACTTCGAGACCTTATCTTCCCGTAGACTAAGAAATGTGCTAATGGAGTTTTCACCCTTTAGTCTGTGTTGAGTGTGAATTTGCCATCATGTCTGTGAAAACAGTATTGCTAAGGCCGTGTGGAGGTCACTGGACATCAAATAAGGAGAGAGGCAATGTTTCTGACAACTGGATCCAGCAGAGAATAGACAGAACAAGTAGGTTTTAAAATTCACTGCATTTTTTGTTGGCTGGCACACAACATTCTTCATTATTTCAAATTCAATATACAATCATATACATAATTTTACACACACACACACACACACACACACACACACACACACACACACACATATAGTGATTTTTTTACACATGCACATATATTTAATAGTATTTTTTCCCCACCAGGTTCTCGTGTGGAATAAGGAACTGTGTTCATGTTAGCAATAATTGCGAATTAACCTGCTTTACTTTTCTCCTTGAGCAACACTTGTTTATTTATAATCACTGTTAATTTAAATATTTTAAAAGGAGAAAATCTGTCACATGGTTGTGTGATGGCTAAGTAGGTACCAGCTTGCCATGACAGTGTAACATCCTTTATAGTGGCCCAATATACACGTGTTTATGTATGTAAAAACCCCCCCCCCCCCCCCCCCCCCGGAAAAATGTAATGCATTGGCAATTTCTGGTGATTCTTTAAGTGTTCAAAGTAAATAGCAATCACTCAGGTTGCAATCAGAATCATCACACTTAAAGGAATACATTAATGACAGCTTCTAGTCATCTATTGTTATTGATTGTGCTATGAAAGCACAGTGGCAGTGGATTGACTCCTTAAGCTTATTTCGTCCAAAAAATATTTCATATTGCCATAAACCTTAACTTAAAATGTCATGTGCACAGATGGTGGCTAATGATAATTTGCTTGATCTACAACATATGCATAAATCATTAAGGTCGAATTAGGAAAGCATTTTAAACATTGTATCCTATTTTGAATGCTTGGTACTTTTCATTATTCTTTCATGCAAATAAGCTGAGTAGGTATTAATTTTTTTTTACCATAAAAGTTAGTTCCATATATTTGTATGAGGACCAAGAAAAAGTGAATTTGCATGAAGTTCAGTTTATCAATTAATTATGTGCTGTAGGAGTTAATTCAGCTAATTATTTCAGCTACACCCTGTCTGCATATTTCAGTCCACACAGCTAAGGTAAAAGGGAAAAATGTCATTTGGCATGACTGCATGTCACACAAAACATTCTTATCTTACTGTATCAATCAGTTCTTGTTGCATAAGGCGACTTTAAGGTTACTGGCCATCATAATTTGCATTGATACATTCTTGAGTGTTAATGGCTATTTCTGTCAGTTGCCATGGAGTCCTTATATTGGAATTCTAAAGATCCTTTGCTGAATTGTTGATGAAGGGGCAACCCTGGCTCTGGGGGTTTTTATTGCATTATGTGTCCGGCACCTACTAGATTAATTATAGCAATCATTTGGGAATAAAAACTGATGCCCTACCAAGGGCGTTAGTTTTGGTTTCAACAGTGGTAGGGACCAAATCAACCCTGAACATCCTGCCCTCCTAAACATATGTAACTCTTCCCACAGTAATGGTAGGAGTATGTTCATACCATCCATACCAAGATCTCGGCCCATGCTCCCTGCTTTGTAGATATGAATGATTTACTGATTGTGCCTTTTCTAATTGCTAGTTTGTGTTTACTTGCAAAGTCCAGTTGATGCTACTTTCTGTTGAGACTCAAGAAATTAATTGACTGCTGGGGCTCAAAGAAAATCCACAGACTCAACGGCCCATTCTGTTGTGAGTTATGGGGTTAAGAAGTGAAGTCGCTAGAGTCCTTATATCTTTTGCTTTTTTTTTCTTGCTTTCTGATAGTGCCGGTTTGTGAAAAACAAACAGATGTGCATGTTTGTAATTGGTCAGGTACTATTCATCCCACCCATTATCTGCTGCTTAGGGTTGGGTTGCAGGTGCCGCAGTCTAAGCAGGGATGCTCAGCCCTCCCTCTCCTCCTCCAGCTCCTTCAGGGGAATACCAAGGTGTTCCCCGGCCCAACAAGAGATACAATCTCTCCATCGTGTCCTGGGTCTGCCTCGGTGTTTCCTCCATGTTAGACCTGCCAGAAGCACCTCCCCAGGGAGCTGTCCAGGAGGTATCCTGGACAGATGTCCAAACCACCTCAACTGGCTCCTTTTGATGCAGAGGAGCAGCGGCACTATTTCAGCTCCTCCCAAATGTCTGAGCTCCTTACCCTATCTATAAGATACTATATGAAGGAAACATGAGATCAGTTGTACCTGTGATCTCATTCTTTTGGATACTACCCAAAGCTTGTGACCATAGGTAAAGATAGGAACATAGATTCACTGGTAAATCGATAGCTTTGCCTTCCATGTCAGCTCTCTCTTTAATACAACAGAATGGTACAGTGTCCACATCACATCATATTCAATGGCCTCATCAAACTCCTCTCACACCCAAGTTTTTGCCTCAGCAACTGCCAGAGCTGCATTCTGCTAGGCCTGCTGGTAGGGAGCCCACCAGACAACCAAGCCCAGGGGCCTCCTTTTTCAGGTACTATATCTATGCAATACCAGTATTTTAAGTACATGCATTCAGTTATGTTAAAAATTTTGCACCACCCGTATATGCCTCAGCAATGAAGAAAAATAGATCTAGCATTAAAAAATAAAATTAGAAATTAAACATGATAAGATTTTTAATTCATTCAAATATTAAAACTCACAAAAAAAGAAACAGTTTGTTGTGCCATTCATTTTTCAATACTTTGTATGTGAAGGTATGTTTTACAATATTTTCATTTTAAATTATACACTTTTTATTATTTGGGGCCCTAGCATGTAGTACTGGTGCTGTATTTAATTTACTTTTTTTCTTAGTTTCTTATTTTTCTGATTCTGCTCTAAAACATAATGGCTAGCAAATTTATCTTTTGCGCTATATGATTTATTTCACCTTGTTTCCCGGTTTACACCACACAGCAATGCCATTCTTATTTCACAAAAAGAGCACTAACTCATGAATACTGCAGTCAATTGTCATCACATTTGATTGGCAAGTATAGGAAAGCATTGTGGGATAGTAGCAAAATGGGCACCTTTCTTTCCATTGGGGGTAATGAAACATGTAAACATCTTTGGAGCTGCTTTTATGATCCAATGGAAATGTTCCAGATTTGATCTTTGCCTCAAAAGACTCCAGTATGTGTTCTGTACCTCAACAAATAGGGAGTTTGTGCTGTTGATGCAAAGGTTGCAGGTTCTAATCCCAGGGGCAGTGAGCGGCTCAGCAGGCTGAGTCTCTGGGCCTGTCAGAAGATCTCTAGTTCAAGCCTTGGCAGACCAGTCACATGTCTGTGTCCCCTAAAGCAAGGCCCTTAATACCCCCCCCCCCCATCTCCAGGGGTGCCACATGTCGCTGACCCAGTGGTTTCCCCCACCCCTGAGAAAAGGAGAGCAAGATGAAGAAAGAGATTAATTCCAATGTGCTTGTGTGAATTGGCGGCTTATCCTTTTTAGTGTTTAGGTGCTGTACAGTGATCTCTTGTCTCTGATAGGTGCTTTATAAATAAATTTTACTTACTTATTACTTATATATACGGCTCTGACTTCTAAGACCTCAGGTATGTCATTGTTGTCCTGTATCACTGCAGTGATACTTACCTAATAAAGTGAAGCCACTATTTAGTTATTTTTAAATTGCTTTAAACATAGTAAATAGGACATTTTACCATGAATGTTTTGTTTATCATGAAAAACTGCATGCTGCTTTCTAGCTGGACTTGTTAAACTAGGAAATCTGTACTTGATATCGATTCAGATTTTCCCCAGCTAGACCAACAAATTAGAAAGACATTATTCAGCAAGTTAGGGAATTAAACATATTAATTAATTGTGTCTATATGTGCATACCTCTTAGGTGATAAAACCTTGTTTCTATTTTCTTGGTAATTTTTTTTCCATTCCTGTTTTTACCTCCAAATTGCCTGCAGTGGTCTGAATGCGAGACCCGTAATGGCTACTTTGGGTCAGTTTCAAGGTTTCTCTGCACTACACTTTTAGAACACTTTTTGGATGTAAATTTTGACTTGTTAATTTTAACCAGTTCTTAAACCCTTGGCGTTGATGAATGCTGTTGTACCTTTGATTTTCTTAACCGTTTCTTTTCGCGGCTTGAAAATGGCTGAATGTTTTAGTTTCTTTTCTTTAGAGAAAGGGGAGAGCATCTCCCAGTCTCACATACTGTTCCCTCGTACTGCTAAGAGAAGGTGTAATTGGTAATACTTGTAACAGGAGACTTTCTTAGTTACCCAGTAGGGATTAGAGGCGCTGCAGGCTCAGGTGTGAGACCTAACCCAAGTTAGCTACGCAGGTAATTCAGACAACAACTGCCATGGCAGATCTGCATACTCTAGTAGTCTAAGGGGATTTCATGCAAGGCAACGTTACATGGATTCTCTAATGAGAACCGTTCTCGTTCTACAAAATGATTGGGGAAATGTCAATCTTTCTGCTTAACAGGACGTGACACATTGTCCCCTGTGCTGCGTTTGTATCTCAGTTATGTTTATTCTCAGGTTGGCCTGCTCCTCACTCAACGGTTCTCTTGCAGATCAAGCAGTATTAGTCATCTCATTGGTTGCAAGATGGCCCCAATGAGTACGATTCATTGACCTGCAGCAGATGTTAAATAGGCCTGTGTGGGAGATTCCAATTAGGTTTTAAGTGTTATCCCAAGCCCCTGGGACCATGCGCAGCCCTGGCCTGTCTATGTACATTGCCACTGTGGATTTCATACCTAAATGGGAGCAGCTGCAGACAGCAGGATTTCAACTAAGAAGTAAATAAAACCAGTCAGAGTCTGTCTACATGCAGACACTGTAGGGACAAGTGGCACAAGTATTAAATCAAAGCAAAATCGATTTATTTATTTTTTTATCATGGCACTTTCATGTTCAGAAATATTTCTGCATCTAACTTTCCATGGAAAGCAAAACATTCTGAAGAAAGAGGTGGATGGTGCTAAACCTTAAACTGTATTGCAATAATCTATCAATTTATATATCTATGTGTCTCCCTATCTATCAGTCTGTCTGTCTATTTACTAAACTGAAGTGTCTACTGCACTTCCGATTGACTGGGGTATAACATACATTTTGGGTGAATGCAATTAAATTTTTTTGCAGCGCCTGAATATTGAAGAAACTGTGCAGTTAATTTTGATAGGAATGGAACTGTCAAAAGTTAGTTTATCATATTCATTTAGTAGCAAACATTTACAGTTTGTCTTGAATTGTTTAACATATGTAATAGCGAAGTGACACTACATCACTACTTACAGTGAACATTTAAGAATATCTGACTGGGTCAGATCTTACTTCAGCAATTGTCAGGAAGCTTCACCAATATCTTTATCCCCTCACATTTCTCGAAAAGGTTTGAATTCCACTAACAGTGCTAGATTTTTACAGATGTACTACAGGGTCAATATGAACTTGTTTCATATTTACATGGCAGCTATTCAGCACAGGACTGCAAAGCATCTGTGCCGTTATTTTCTGTGATTTGTTGTATATAGTCAGATGCTGTATTTGTAATCTTTTATTTAATCTCCAGTAAGCTCACAAGTAAGAATTTTATTGTAATATATGACCTTGATCTTCACAGGGACCTTGAACTTTGAACACAAGGCAACATCGACCATTCAAGAAAGCACCAGAAAACAATAATAATTAACATACATAAAAGTACCATCCATCCATCCATCCATCCATCAATCCATCCATCAATAATTGCTTATTCAATACAGGGTCACAGTAAGCCTAGAAGCACAGGGCATAACACACCATGGATGGAAAGCTGTTCCATCACAGAAAAACAAAATCACACATTGTGGGAAATTTAGTAACACCGCTTCACTTATTCTGATTTGAAAGGATACATGAAGCAAAACCAAATGTCATAGGTGTGTGAAAACTCTTTATTCTATACATTATTTTGAAAGGTTTCTGCAAATAAAAAAAGAAACTATCATTATATATCTGGAATTCCAACTTTTCCGACAATTGTAACAGTAGCTAACTCTATATTTTACATCTTTACCTTTCTGGTGGTTTTTTTGGTTGTCCACATTACGTCTTTGGCTATTAAATGTGATTTTGTTTTGTTTTTCTTTTTGATGATTTTGTATGTATTTTTTGTGCATTCTTTGTGGCCTCACAGTGAAGACAGTGAGGCGCTGTAGTGCTGACCATGAAAAATATACTTATAATGTTTTGGAATGAGCATCACCCTTCTGTCCTCACTGGCCACGTTTCCTCCAGGGCACCTGTATAAAAACCTTCGGGGGATAATGCATCAAATAAATATAACTCACTTTTTCCCACAATTGAGTGCAACAGATACAATCTGCAGAAATGCTAATTCAGCTAAATCACAAAAGTGTTTTGTCCTACATTTTTCTTCCATTTACAAATAGTAGTAAGAAGGTCCCTGGGGGGGGGGGGGGGGGGGGGGGGGGGAGGTCTCATTGTACTGAATTTGACTCATTTCAGATACACCACACAATGACCTCAGTCCCCTTAGTTGGTATTTCCAAAAAAATGAAAGCAGACAAAGTGCATCTTAAAACAGACTTGTTGCACTTACTGTAATAGCCATGCATTAAAATAAAGAAATGTGCTAATGCATTAATTGTGATTCACCAAAATAGATTTTTAAATATTTAAATGAGAAATACAAATAGTTTACCTCCCCGAACTAGCCTACTTTGCATTATGTGCAATATGACTATTGCACCAATGCTAATGAGTACTGATTTGCATAAAGCATTTACATATTTTGAAAAGCATTTGGTTTTGGCTAAATGCACATTTTATCATGGATATTCCATCTTTTTACAAACCCATTGGTCACTGAAATAATTGTTTTTTTTTTTAAAATACAAATTAGCATGATGCTATACAAATGTAAATTTTTGCTCAAGAACATTATTTGAATAAATATTTATGTAGTAGAGTGTTTATAAAATAGATATAAAAAATATTTCATAAATATATATTTACCGAATTATGCTTGATGGTAACAAATTAAAAATGCATTTTTATTAAATTAATATCTATTCAATAATATTTATTTTAAGAAAATATATAAACAAAAATAGAATATATTGTGAATTACATACATTAATTATCAAAATGATATTTTCAACAATAAGTGATTCCTTTCCCTATACTGTTTTATTGTTTTATTCTGTGATACTGCCACATCAGACTAAATAACTAAACAGGTTTGCTTAAACAAAGACTGACAGTATTTAGGGACATAACTGACAGAAATTGTAGCATAAAATAAAAACACGAAGTATAAGATGTGAGAGATAAAAACAGCTATCTTGTTTGCATCAAATTCCTGTCTTCCAAAGAGTGGTTGTCTTTTTTGTCAGCTGCCCTATTGAATATAATAGAAAATAAAGGTCTTTCCTGACTTCTGGGATGTGACACTCTTTTAAAATCTTGCAGAGCAATGTGACTGACAACCCCAAAGGTGTCTAACTTGGGAAAAAGAAAATGTCACACTTCTACATTTTGTGTGGAAAAGTCAAGTCCTTAATAGAGACCCTTCCAGAAAAAAAAATCAGTGTTCAGTGTTTTCCTCCGCTGGGAGGGAAGGCAATATTTTAGCAGTAATTTTCTTCTCCCCAACCCCCTGCCCCCCACAAAAACACACAAACAGAATTTCCCAACTTCATTCAACGGCATTAAACAATTCCTGTTGTTTAATGCAGTTGATCTTCATGGAAATATATTATTTAAACAGTCAAAAAGCAAGTGAAAGTCACCTCTGTGGGCTATACAGTGCTTAGTTTTCTACTTCTCTAATATTTACCATTGCCAGATTTACCGGTTAATTTAGTTTTTTTAGAGCTTTTTTGCATTGTGCTCATTATTTCTAGGATAAGCTCTGGATCCCTGTGATCCATCACAGGCAATCAGGTTTGGAAAATCAATAAATGGATGATTCATACGTGAAACTCAGATATTCTTTTATATCAACAGATCCACCAACAAAGAGAGAGAAAAAAAAAACTAGATTGCTTAGACTGAATTTAAGAGAAATAAAATTACGAAACTTCACTGTTACCCTAAAATGAAAACTTTGGATCTAATTATCTTGGGAAGCCACGTCATTATAACTAATCCGATTTATCCACCACTTTAAAGCCTTCATTAGTTGTTTTTAAAAACCTAGAAGGTTATATTAACATGTTTGTTTTATGGGGAAATATATGTTGAAGTAGAGAGAAGCCTTTGGTTCAACCTAGTTCTAGTCATTTTGTTAAATGATAGTGAAATACAGGGACATGGCCTTAGGCTTAATAGCCTCAAACGGCTTAATGCTTAATAGCCTTAAATGGGTAGAAAATGCATTTTTATGGTGTCTACATTTCGGTGAAGGTTTTTCTTTTTTCTGAAAAGATATACCATCAGTATACTTAATTATAGGCCACCCTAAAAGCCATATGCTAATGTTCTTACCTCTTAAACAGAAAAAATATATTATGGACTCACACATATTCCAATGTTATAAACATTATGCTACACAACTTCAATGTACTGTATACCTCTTTTGTATTCCATTATAATGTACAGTTGTTTCATGGAAAGGGTAGTACGTAATCTAGATAAACACAGAAGAACAAAACACAAACTCCTGAATTTGTTTACATTGTTAGGTTGACTATTTTGGATTGGCATGTGTACTTTTCATCTGCGTTAAGTTGCCCCCCATATGTTTCATATTTCACTCAAACTGGTCTCAATTGTATGTGCCGTGTTTGTGCCGGATTGTGCCGTTAAAACTATCCTTTGTGCTGCTTTAGTTTCTGAGATATAAATGTTTGTTTACATGGTGACGTCATCAGCGTGAAGTTAGCCCCCTATTTGCGTCTGATTTCCGACAAACCGATCGCAGTCGCGTATGCTGCGTTTGTGCTGGTTTTTGCTGTTAAAACTGTCCTTTGTGCTACTTTAGTTTCTGAGATATTAATGTTTGTAAGTTTGCCCCCCCTCCCTGCGTCTAATTTCGACCAGACCGATCGCAATCGTTTGTGCGGCATTTATGCCATTAATACTGTCCTTCAGTGCAGAGATATTGCTTATTTACATAGTCACATGACTCCGCCGTTAAGTTAGCCTCCCATTTGCCTCATAACCGGTCTAGTTTGTGGCGTTTAAAATTGTCCGTACCGTTATTTTTTCTGAGTTATACCTTTGAGTTTATGTCTTTACATGATCGCCGTATAGTGCTCAGGCTCATGTTTCTCATGTTAATAGAAGGTGGAGCGTTTGATGACTCCGTGACAAAGCTGTACGTTCTTAGTCAGCCCCGCCAGCCAGATTCCGCATTTCAGGATCGTGCTGAATAAATTCAGATTCTCAGCAGCTAACACCCATATGCGTTTAGTATGTAGCACTTTGTATTCATTTTATGCTGCTATTTAATAAAGGGGCGCTGCATTTTCACGTGAGCAAAGCCATTTTAGAAATTCAGAGGGGCTTAATATTTGTGAGGTCTATACTTGTGCATTAACTATACACACATACATATGTGCATGCACCTCGTAAAGTATTGATTTTTTTTGTAGGGTAAACTGCTGATTATAGCTGTCAAGTTATATATCGCCTGTGTTTCACGCAAAAATATGCACAGATAATGTAATCTGAACGTCTCATCAGTGGCACCAGTTGATCCTAAGGTAACAATACGGTGACAATGATAATACAGGGAGCATTCCCCTTTTTTCGGCCAGGATAACTGAAATTTACACTATTAAGTCAAAATTGCCTAAGACACATGCTGGTAACAGCATGTGATTCTAAAAATGTAAAAAAGTGTGTAAAGAGAAAATTAAAGGGGGGTGCATTATTCGGCAAGTCTGATTTCATAGCTGCCGAGATTTGCATCCCCCATTTTTCTTGAGGTGCATGCAGTTCTCGGCAGGCATGCAAAACTCGGCATAACACCGGAGGTAACCCTTTCCCTTGTGAACACCGGAGTCGGTGACACTAGGAGTGCAGGGGAGGAAGGAGGACAATGTATTGTAAAAATATAGCGAAAAATATGTATGCCTGTATGTATGAATACATGAATACAACATGTATGAATTTTTTGATTAGTTCATAATTCCATATATGTTACTTTATAGTTTTGATGTTTTTCTACTTATTCCAAAACAGAGGATAGTATAAATAAACCTTTTGATTGAAGGTGTGTCCAAACTTCTGACTGATACTGCTTATCTCTCTTCCTTTCTCTAATTTATCTTGTCTACGGCAGCAGGTATCTTTCAATAACCAATATGCTTAACCTGACCAGTAAAACCTGGAAATGATTCCATATGGATGGATGGATCCATATGTCTATGTGTATGTATGTAGGTTACGGTTTACAAGAATAATGACGTCAGCTTTCATCAGTAGGTGACAATTCTCTGCCAGTCCCTACAGCCAAAATAAAATAGAATATTTGTATCTTTCACTTATGGCCTGCGGATGAGCAACATTTATCTTTTAAAGCATGGCATGTATAGTATCAGTCAGCCACAGGAGGTATATTGATTTCTATAGATTTTTCTATATGTTTTTTTTCTATTTTTTTTCTAAAGAAACTATGTACTCTATGAATGAAAAAAATATAGACCATATTCCTTTAAATTGTGATTTTACACAAATGGAATAAAAATGATCTAATAAGTACAAGGACAAATGTATTTGTGTATATAAATATATCAAACATCAAATACTTATATATGGTTAATACCAGTACTAAGATACTGTTCTTGCCAATTAGCCAGTTTGTTCAACATGAAAGAGGTACAGCAGGTGTAGGTGGCAAGTTAATTTACCCTTGGGCCAAAAGTTGACATAGCTTCTACAGGTATATCCTCCCATAAGACAAGCAATTAAGTGCTTATAGGGCATGAGGATTGCTGTGTAGAGAGGTAATATTCCTCTTGCATGGGTAGGGACAGTCACTCATCCTAACTTAATGAGTCGTACTGAAGAAAAAGCTGTGTGACCACACCTCTTCCAAAAAAAAAAAATGTGAATGTCAAACAGAGACAGCCATGATCATCACATCACGTCAAATAAAATAAAGATTATGTTCTATACAGATGAAGGGAATTAAAGAAATTAGACACATTCAATGGAAATTGATTGTATTTTTTACCATGTAAAACTTTGCCTTGTGCTGTGATAACGGATACATCATTTAAGCCCAGATACCTCACAGAACCACCCAGACTGTCAGCATACCTTTATAGCCATTTTTTTTTTTTTTGGTGGGGGGGGGGGGGGGGCACAGTGCAACCAAGCATTACGGTATTAACAAATTCATTTATGAATCGGCGACATCGGCAGGTGGCTTGGTACCACCGACACACAGTCCCAGGTAGCCTGCTTCTTGGCATCTGTAGGCTATTCCAGCGGTGAGCGGAGCTGCTTACAACACGCAACCACCGAAGACATCCCTCCGTCCCCCACTGACTCTATCCAATGAGAAAACAGAGGGAAGAGAGCTGTCATCGTTTTTTTGCCCCC
>JAODJW010000002.1:24096791-24115405 GCA_026777045.1 Hyperopisus bebe | reverse complement strand
ATATTGGGTCCCTTTTTATACCTGCACAGAGGGGACCTGGTCAACAACCAAAAAGCAAATGTTAGATATTACTGCAAGATATACATAATATGCCAGTCAAAGCTGAGATGTAATTACCTTTGACATAATCTGCAATCAGTGGTTTATGATCGACACTGAAAGTAATTATATTTAAATGAATTATCTGCCGCACTGCCCCCATATTCTTGTTATAATATTGGATCTTAAAAGTGATGTGGAAACTTAAATGATTAATATTTTAAATTGTGTTTTTTTGGGGGGTATTGTAAGAGGATGGCATGGTGGCAGATAGGACCTCTGCCCCCCCGAACCTGTAAAGCACATCCTGCTCTGGAAAATGCATGGATGGGTATTGTAATAACATAACCAGAGCTTATATCAAGTATGACAATGATACATTTTTAATATCCAATGTTTTCTAGTAATACCTTTAAGTCAAGGAATCACCTTTAGTACTCATCACCTTTAGTACTCATCACCTTTAGTACTCATCACCTTTAGTACTCATTGTGAAAGTGCAGTTATATTTAAACGTGGCACCTGAAGCTGCACTTACTGTTACATTCAAGCATCTTCTTCACTTTAGTGTATTTAGAAATTGAGGCTTCCTGAAAGTGCCTAAATTGTTTTCAAAAGCAGGACTCTGATGAGTGCCCACAGTGGTCTGTGAAGAGGGGGCAGATGAACTTAGGGGATTGTGTCAGTTTTACCCCACTTTATAATTATTTTCACTACTGACTTTCAGGGGAAAAGTTACAAAGTCACAGCTACACAGGCTAAACTTACAGACTCTACATACATAGAACCTGAGTCCACAACTCTAACCATGGAAGAACTTTTATGTAATCGTTTACTTTGTCTTTGTTTCCCCTCTTTTAATTGTGCAATTCACAACAAGTAAATCCTGGATCCTTTTCCCATTTCCTCATTACAAGTGCACAAATTACATGCAAAGCTTCATGGGCAGATATTTTGCGCTGCACCTTCCATATAAAAATTTGACAGACTCCTTGTTTCCTTTTGTTACTGTGTTATACTGCAAAGCATAATGACACCTTTGCGCAACCTTGTGGTACTCCATTGTTTACATTACATGGCTTTTTTATTTCTGCTTTATATTCAGTCTCCCTTTATATCTAGGAATGCTTGCATAGAATTCGACTAATGACCTTAGTAAGAAACAATGAATGAAACTGTGCCATTGGCTTGCAATCTTTCTTCTGATTCTTATTGTTCCATTAGAACATGCTTTTCAGATGCTTTTCATAAGGTCATTTAATCTTTATGAGTCATACAGAGGCACAAAGCACTGAACAAGATGTCCTGACATTGTCCATCATTCACATAGAATAAGACAGGAGCCCTCCTTCAAATCAACAGGCCACCTTAAATTTAGGAAATACGTGATTTGACTTTTATAAGAATAGGGAAAAATACAGTAGCAATATTAATGTAAAATGATATAATGCCCAGAAAAATCTTCACAAAGATGTTATATTATTTGAGCCAGTAAACTTACGGACCTTTTTTGATCATTACACATTTTGCTGTTGGCCTTCAATCTATCCAGCGGGGTTCCTCGGTGTGTGCTAGACTGCGCTATGCGGCAAAAAAAGCTGGAAAACGTTCAAACACTGTTTTCTGTTGACAAGTTGACATTAACTGAAGAAGGCTGCCAGTGAAATCTTGAATCTCTCGCCTCTCCTCAGCCAGCTCCATAACATGACTTCTTTGCAAAACATTAAGCTATTTTTTATTGATGCTTTGACTGTTTACGGCATACATACACATGGAACTCTAAAAACATGACCAAAAAACCTTGAAAAAGGATTTTCAAACCAATTCCTTATATAACTGTTCCTCTGATAACCCCCATCCTGGACATTTTACAAAAGTACCACACTGGCATTTACAGCCTTATGAGTGGGCAGCATCTTGGTTAGAGAGTAGGGCAATGTCATTAAGAGGTTCATGTCATTTTAACCACATTATCTATATGCAAGAATTTATGCTGAATACCATATTCTATGTTCATTTTAAATGCACACTTTCTAGAATGTTTACATTTAGAATTTACAATAAATTTTACTTTAACAAAAGCTTCTCATGATCTTTTCGAGACAGTTTAAAATATTAATTTTAAGCCTCTGTTAGGTCTCATAATAGCCTTGGGTATTATATTTAAAGGGTGATGCAATGATTAATTTCTCTGGCCTGTCAGATCTCTGATTTTAGGTTCCCCTTGGAAAACAAAATTTATGAGGTCAGCTGAGGAATGACGGCACATAGCTGCCAGTTTGTGGGTTAGACTGAATGTTTTATTGTTTCCACTGAATGAATGATTGTTTTCCTAGTTTGATTTGTTCATATTTTACTTACTAAGATTTATAATTCAATGTCAGGAACATCCTTCTAATTATATCCCTTACATTTCCACTATATATTTTGATCTTTGTAATAAATGCCTAAAAGTATATTACCTAACAACCTAGCAAAAATATAACTTAATTATCAGCCTAAGGTAGGAGAGGATTAAGTAGCTAGGCAGACATTATCAGACAATATAATCCGCTGCTTAAACTAATATGGATACAGGCTGCAGCAGCCCTCTCACCATGCAATGTAATTATAAAGCTAAAAATATATATTTTTTATTGCACAAGAATTAATATGAGTTAACAAAATCACCCATGAAACTAGGATCCTGACTATCATAATATTGTTTCTTGGATTCATTTTTGTAACAGTACTTTCAAGACTTGTTTGTTTTTATGTTCTGGGAGAATAATGGACAGAATAATGGAAACACAATTTAACTATAGAAAAAAGGAAGAGAAAAGTAAATGACAATTATAAACACAGTTTCAAAGGTGGTTCACAATAGTTTGAATGTCAATAAGTAGCATATGTCAGCTATAAAAGCAGACTGGCAATCAACAATTTGACTATCAAAACAACACCTAAGAGAATACAAAATAGGCCAAATACTCACTGCAAGAACTACAAGTGCATTAGTAACAAAAAACTGAAAAAATATTGTGGGTCAAAAAATAATGACAGTGTATATCAAACATGGACTGCTTCAACAAAGAGAAGCAGTGGTCTGTCAAAGCTCGCCAATAGAGATAGACAGACACTTAAAATAGTCATTACACAAAAGTATTCTAAGATCTACTGAAACTCTTTTGAAGGAAAATGGTGGACCTTAGGTCCATAGTGCTAATATATTGTTATACTGTTGTATCTGTTGTTCCTTATGACTCTGATCAGTAAATGCAGGATGGAGGAGAGATCGTATCTGTCATTCCCCCCGTTCATCTTGTACTAAATGCAGACATTTGTAAAGTGTGACACTGGTTCCACAGTAAATGCTTTTATGCAAAGAAAATAGTTTTCACGATTTTATTTTCTATCTTTTATTTTCTTTAAATAAATTCATATTGATGCAACAAAAACTCTACAACTCTAAAATAAATACCTTAAAAGTAATAACTTTAAATATTGCAAATTAAATAGTGTTTGTAATCCCAGAATATAAAGTGTCAGGAAATGTAGCTGATGTCCAAAACAAACACTGACAATTTGACTCTCTCATGGAGACCAGTGAAAGTAAATTGCATGCTTCTCATACTACTGCAACCAAATTAACCACTGGAAAGTTCTCAAAGTTGAAGAGGACATTTTGTTTCAAAGGAGAGCACTGATACCATAAGCAAATAAATGAGTAAATAAATTCAACAAAGCTGTTTTTACTGGAAATGTCTTGAGGATAAACAAATCAAAATGAAACAAAAACATTCTGCTAATTCAGGGATGGGGAACCTGATCCATGGAGGGCCATTGCGGGTTTTTGGGATGGCCTGTCAATCAGCCAATAACAGTGAGTCCCCAGGGCTGGAGTCGAGAACCACTACTTTATTATTGGCTGATTGAGAGGCCATCGCAAAGACCTGCACCCACATTGGCCCTCCATGGAACAGGCTCCCCATCCCTGTGATAACTGGTAAAGTAGAGAGATTAAAAATATCTGACAAACATTTTGAGTTACATTCAGGGGCATCATTAGGCCTGTTTCAGACCCCAGTAAAGACTCAGCTCTCCTATCTATTCATCTCTAACTACACCCCTGGTTACCATAATCAATGCTTTTGAAATAGAATGATAAAATACTGCATATTTCATTATTAATTATGGTCAATATGCCAACTACATGTAGAAAAGTTACACAGATTCCAGTGTGAACTGAATCTGACTTTGAATTTGCCTTGAATCCAAAATGTTGCTGCTCATACACTGAATATAGAATAAATGAAATAAATGGAATATATACTTCCAACATCACCCCATTTGCTATTCCTGAATTTGTCATATTTGTACTCTGCCACTTCTTTGCAAGTGCTTTTAAATGTTTAGCTTCATACGTTTAGGTAAGACTGCATGAAAACACGTTTTCTTTCATGTAGCATATGCAAGCACCCAATTCAACTTCTTGGCATTCCAGAGATTCTGGGGGGCAAACCAGTGGGGACGGGCCATTACACAATACACACAGGAATACAGAATGTCAAGAAGCATGCAGACAAAAACCATCATGGAACCAGTGCCAAAGCATTAGCTGGCAGTTAGCATATTTTTATGAGCAAACAAAATCTAAAATTAGCTTTTTCTCTGACCTCTTAAAAAAAAGTCATTGCACAAATTACAGCTCTTTACATAAAATGGCCACTATAAACAGTTTAAAATTCCAACATACATATCAAATGTTTTTATTTCTTTTAGACTGGTGTAGTTAGTACACCAAAGTTTTCTGTAATTTGTTTGCACATCACCCATAGATTAATCATACAACAGCAGATACCTAATTCCAATATCCAAGCATTATCAATCCGTGATCCAGATTTTGTGCCATGACTGCATAACAGAAAAAGGCAGTTTTTGACAGGAGTTTATAGTAATGGTTTAATGTTTGTGAACTACTCATTCACATGAAATGAGTTCCTGACTGGAACTATACAATTGTGTTGATTTCCTTGCACAGATTTCTTGTTTTCGTTCTTCTGCTTGTCCTTAGAATTATTACTTGAAAGCTTCTTCCCTCCTCAACTATAGCCAGTGAGAGCCAACAGTGAGGCATGTAAGGGTGTGCTATAAGTGAGCCTGTGATTGGCTGGAAACTAAACCTGGGACTGAATGTACAGTATATGACTACAGTGAGTGAATGACTGAAAGTCTTAGTTGCTAAGACTAAGACTATGTGCGCTATAGGCTGTGCCATCTGTTTGTGTAAGCACACTCTATGATGTTCTCACAAAATCGCCTCACTACACATTTTTCATGTTTCCCTGTATTTAAGTTACGAATTATTGTATCAATTCTGGTAAGTTGAAACTATACTGCACATACATTATTTATGCTTTAAATAGGCTGTGTATTTATCATATTGTATCGCTGGTGAGATGGCTGTGCATAGTGAAGCCATTAGCATACTCTGGCATGCTGGCAAACCTTGTAAATATCCCCTGAATGTGTGTGTTATTGTAAATATTTGTGATGCCTGTGTCATGTGTGAATCCTGTGCGATCCTTGTGTGTCACTAGTTATTGTGTAAACTACCCACTGTTTGTGGGCCTTACCGTCCACTGTCAGACCTCCCTGCTCTTCCCTGTCAGGTGTGTCGGAGTTGTGGTCAATGCTTGCCTTCGGCCCTTTTAAGGGCTACAATAAAAGAGCTGCCTTTGTTTAAAACTCCTCTCGTTTCTGTGCCTTGCTCAACACTGGTGTCAGGATTGGGATGCAGGAAGTGGCCCCACTGTCACTGCTAGAACGGGCTCTCCACAACATTGTTCTGCAAGTCAGGTGCACCCTGGCAGACCTGCAGGAACCTTGAGAGGTGGCGGTTTTGCGGCGAAGACTCGCGTCCATAGGCATTGCGACAGGAAGCTCGCCCAGAGGCCCGTATCAGAGCCACCAGCAGACAAGCGGAAAGTGCTGCAGTGAAGGGGGGAGGTGTCACCCCGTCTTTCAGAAGTGCCCGTACCCATGCAGTGCGTCCTCAAGCTACCCCTGCCAGCCTGCCAGTTATCCATCTGAGACGACATCGGTGACCGAAGAAGGCGGGTGCTATTGCAGACTCCGATCGCTGACTGGCCAGCGTATCACTGCGCAGAAAATATCGCCGGGGTGCTCGTGCTTGTATCTCATACGCAGTGATTTGTTTCATGTGTGGAGTTCGGTAGAACAAAACAGTTCCTACGTTGTGATTTACTACGTCTGCTGGTTTACTAAAATGTTAGTGAAATTTTGAGTTCCAAGCAAGAGTGTTCTGTCAGAGTAGATAATAATACAAATGGTGTAATCTGGCAAATAAGGAATATTAATAGACCATAAAGGTTGACAGAGGGCATGAATAGATGCTGTAGAATCGGGGCGTCGACTGTTCTGATGCTGCATAACAGATGCTAGCAGTTCATACTGACTGTAACAAACATGGCTGGGTCTATGATTTTATAATCATATTATATTATTAAATGCCGAATTATACATACTGTTACAATATTGATTTGACAACATCAATGTGAATCTTAGCATTTAAAGAAAAAATTGAAAATGCTTGAAACATCTCTGAAAACGTCAACTTCATGCATAAAAAGAGGATTATGCATTTGCGCTGATCTTTAAATATATTACTTATTAAAACTGATACTGTATTACCATACTAATCAGTGTAGACTTGTCAAATTGCCATGACAACCATTTGGCAGCATTGATTTTCAAGATTTTTATAATATTTATTTATGTATCTATTTACATGTCTATCCATTCATTCATTCATCTATTTAATTTCATTTTTTCATTCATTCGTCTGTTTGTGTATTTATTTATTTATTTTTGTATGCCAACTCTAGACAATGGCCTCTCTTGCAGACCTTGAATGACATTGAATGTGGAGAGAAGTATTGCTTGAACAGGTTTGCATGAAAATAGTATACCACAATTCCCAAAGGAGACATTGACTGCTGCAGTATATTGCAAAGACTGAAGAAATAAAAACACTATCTTTAACTTGACCAGATTTCCATACAAAATCGATTGTTATTGTTTCATTTGTACAGAACATATGGGTGTCGGTCTTTAATTAAAGAGAGACAAGAAAAGACACCTTTACTTTAAACCTTACCATTAAAAAAAAAAAAATCCAATCGTCTTCGGTCGACTGGGATTGATAGTTAAATTGTTTTACAACATCCTTGGACAGAGAAGGACATAGAGTGAAAATGAATAAGACCAAAATGTAAAAGACAAAATCTATGAATTTAAAAAAAGAAAGAAAATATCCTATTAGGTAGATGCTTTATTTATTTATTTGTTCGTTTGATTACTATATTTTATGTGTATTTATGTATATAAATACGAGTTTAATTCTCTGCTGTTTCACCTGGATTTTGTACTACATGTTTTTTGTCAGATCCCTGGTTCCCTGTACAGCAGCATCAAAACTAATTATTTTATGCATATAAATAGCATAATTGTTTATTTTTTTTAACGAATTACTTTTCATAAACATTGATGCACCAGTATGAGGAATTCACTTCACCTTTAAGAATGGACTTTCAAGATGGTGTGACCAAGGACAGGCTCCTTAACCATAAAAAACGATGGATTTAAGTGCAAACATAAAACTTAAAACTTATAAGGAGAGTATAGTGGTATATATAGCTGGAAAGTAGTGAGTAAAACGGGGTAGCATAAAAAAATATGACTGATGTGCATATTAGGGATTAATCCTAAGACAGGGTTTCTCAACCTTTCCAAATGGGTGAGAGATTGCCACAACCCAGAATCTCATATGTGGAATGCATTTTAAATACAGGAGACCTTTAGAAACTGGTAGACATCATGCAACAAAATTGACCAATAACTGTTTTGAAAGAACTGAAATTGTCAACCTGTCTGTATGAAATTAAACATTTAAATTATAGCAGTAGCTACCACTACAGGGTGCTTTGTTCGCCAGTGGAATGGATGACCACTATTTTATTTAAGCAAACTAGGTCAAAGTCATTCTTACAAATTAAGCAGTTATTTATTTTACAGTGGCAACCAATGCTAATTAACTAGTTGAATAACTAATGTTTTTTTTTCTATAGCACCGTATAATAAGAACCTGGGTAATCAGGGAAAAGCATAGTTGGTGATTCAATAAATCTTACACTCAGAGTTTGAAGTTTCTTTAGCACAGAAAAAACATAATTCTCCACATGCTATGCCCTCCACTAATAACAAAATTAATGGTACATCACTGTGTATACATACTGTACTGTCTCTCTGCTTAAACCTTTAACATGGTTGGTTCTAATCAGTCTTTTATAGGGGTTGATCAAACCCAACACTTCAAGCACCATCCTGCTGAGTGTATGTGTTTTACCAAAAACATTTCCCACAATTGGGGTGTTTTTGGGGAACAGCCTGCCTTTTATAAAATTAACAGTCTCCAACCTAACAGGAGCAGATCAATAGTAGAGGTCTCCGCAGCCCAAAGTCTCGCAATGTTATGTTACAAGTTGAATTTATTTCAACAGCCCACTTTTTATCATTGACATGGAGTCCCAGAGGTGGGGCATCCCATAGTTAACATAGCCCTTCAGTTCCAAATATACTGAGTAATACCAAATGTAGGAAATTTAATTAGGCCTTGCTACAAATTCACCAGGGGTCCCTGTGTCAATAATTTAATCTGTATAAACCCATTAAAGTAAAAATCAAAACTTGTAATTTAAAGGCTCAGCTCACAGTTATTTAGCTGAACTCATTAGTATGTATAAGGCAGATTTTACTGTCTGAACGCTAGATGCAGGTTCTTTTTTCATTATTTTAAATCCATTTTAAATACATCATGCAAAGGACAGCCCTTCAGTGCCAGCCTATTTATGTATGTTCTGCTGTTCCGCTGCTGATGCTGTTATCTTGTGCCTCTAAGTTTTTTTGCATTTGCAATATTTCTGGCTCCATAGCTACTGCCTGGCAGAGGAGATGATCACAAAGGTGGTTCACCCAGGGTAAAGTTTAGCTTGTTGCTCTGTGACCATGCTGACCCCTGTAAATTCTCCAAATGCAGGAACGTAGACTGCATAATCTCTGGTAGAGGGAGACTGCGTTCGTGCTCAGTTCCTAATTTTCCTCTGGGGATCAATAAAGCACCATCTTGTCTCATCTCATCGTTTATCCCATTTCTGATTGCAGGTGGAATTTTGCTTGATTGAGATCTGTAAGCATTCAGAAGCAGCTTCAGGTCGGGAATGACCTTGCAAAGGATAAAACATATAATATTTTGGAAATTTATTATACTTTTACGGATCAAAAAATTTGATTAAAATGTCTCCACTAAGTTAAGTAAACTAAGAATAGTAATCTTTGCTGTATTGATGTTTGCTGGAGCCAAAATGGAAAAGTCTTTAATTTTTGGGCAAATGTTAGACGCTGTTGTGTAAGTGTTAGATCCCGAAAATGATGAAAAATGATAAATAATAATGTATTTTTGTTTATTTAAAGTAGTACATTGAGCTTGCATGTGCTATCTTTGCGTTGATCTCAATAATGATCTCAATAATAAAGTCAATATCAGATGGACTGAGAGTGACTTATACCTACAGTGAAGAGTGTCGAAGCACTTTGGCTAAAGGGAAGAACGGAAGCTGCTTTAGCTGATGGCAAATGGGATGTATTGTGTAAAAGAAGGATTAAAACTCATGCACATATGTTGCAAACATATGAGTCAATGAGTGGGAAGTTGTCAGCAGGGTACAATAATTTTTTAATGGTTCCCTGTCTAATTGTAATTTGTAATTATATTTTAGTAGTAGGTTGGTGTAGTCTGAAAGGGAATCTAGTGGTCCTTATAAAAGCAAAGGCACAGGCTATTAACCCATCAGGCGCTAAGACAAGACCCTTTCAGACCCTAAAGCTCTCATATAAACTAGGATGCAGTATGTGAGAGAGAAACAGCAAGCTTCTTAAGCGGAACAGTGAAATTTAAAGCAGATGTGAAGAGTGTCTCGGCACAAAGGAGCACATCGCCCCAGAGTTGGATCGAATACCAAATCCATTAGAGTTAATGGTGTTCAGGTGTCTATATGTAATAAGGCAGCTAGAACAAAGAAGTTTGGTGTTGGAAATATAAAATAAAATACGTGTGGTCATAGATGGTTCGATCAGAACCAGCTGGGTTAGGGGGAGAACATCAGGAAGCCAAAAATCATACATGTGACATTTACAATAGATGGATAGGTGAACTAAAAGCAATAAAGGAACTCCTAAAAAGTCAAAGGAAACATACAAGTTGACTGCAGCAGTCAATATTCTGTTACATAATTTATGAACTGAGCTCTGTTGTGGAATAAACAAGCATTAGACAGATTTAGCACTGTTTACAAGATAAGTTGAGTGTGCAACACCTTGTCCGTAGCATGGCATCATGCATATTACTGCCATCTACTCAGTCAACAATGTCACATTGCCCAAATGCTATTGATCCCTGTACTAGATGGATAATACACAGGAGAAGCCCTGTGACAGCACCAGGGTTGCGGACTCCAAGGTGACAGTGATTAAGGAGTAACAGTAAAGCTCTGTGGTAAGAGCCCTACAAGGATTCGAGCAGCAGATCACTTTATTGCCATATCTGGAACAGAAAGGGAAGAGGCAGGGTGACATGATCCACAATCAAGCAGGAGCATCACAAATGGAATCAGCGTAATATGGTGCATAATTCAACCTGAAGGTGATAATGACAGAAACAGCAAAATAATACAGCGCCACAGCAGATACCAGTGCCGCAGGCCTGCTAACGAGTGCCGTCTGCAAATGTAATCACCACCACAAGAGGATTAACCACCCTGTCAATGGGGCAGAGCTCTCAGCGAGAATGAAAACATGAATTTAGCAGTGAGATTGACTGGATAGCAGATGCAGATGGGGTGCATGTGGCAAACAGAGGGAGTTGCGATCCAGCTGGAACGAGAATTAAAGTAATATCAGAAAAAAACAAAATGCATTAATGGTATATTAGAATTTCAGTAGAAATGTATTTTTTGGGATTATTTATTTCATGAAAATGTAATACTTGTATAGAATCCTATATTTGGCACATTGGTGTGCAAAGGGAGTACAAAATGTTAATTCTGCGATAGACGTAATTAAGTTTGTTTCCCCTTGGGCAGCACTGCGTCTCGGTGGGTAGCACTGCAGCCTTTCTGCTCCGGGGCTGGGGCTTTAAATCCCGCTTTTGCTCTCTCTTTATGGACTTTGCATGCTCTCTTTGTATTGTATGGGTTTCCCCTGGGTTCTCTCGCTTCCTCCTGCAGTTCAAAGACACACAATTACTGATTTACAGTCACATGCTAATTGGCGCCTCTAAAATTGCCCGTACTGTCTGCTGTGAGATGCCCTGGCATCTCGTCCAGGGTTTACCCCAGGCTTATGCCCTGTGATGCTTGGGACAGACTCCAGGTCCCCCTCTGACACTGAGCAGGATATGTGCTTGGAAGATTGATGATATGAGAGAGGACTTTTTGCCTCGTTGGCTACTAGAAATAGGCTTCACACTGACACCTAAGGAGCATGCCAAGGATGGGTATTTTAACAAAAAACCTGCAACAGTGGCATGGTGCCTCAGTGGGAGTGTCACTACCTCAGACCTCCAAGGTTGGGGGCTGAATCCGGCTGTTGCTCTCTGTGTTTTCCTTATGCGTTTCCGCTGGGTCTTCCCCTGCCCCAGGCCTCCCGGGATACACTTCCAGGCTAATGTGACTCGTAAACAGACGAGTAGCCATGAAAGATAAATAAAAATAACTTGTGAAAACTTGAAAAGCCCACCTTTCATCAAATCATCTCACATGGTTAATAAAATTTGCATGATCACAATATAGGCTGTCCCCGGACATAGAACGTCTGACTTACGTACAATTTATGAACGGGCTGCTATAAAGGCTATTATATGAAGAAAATTGGGTTTAGTGAGTGAATGGTGTGTGAGTGTGCCCTGCAATGGGCTGTCCCCCCATCCTGGGTTGTTCCCTGCCTTGTGCCCGTAGCTTCTGGGATAGGCTCCGGACCCCCAGACCCAGAGGGATAAACGGTTTGGAAAATGGATGGATGGATGGATGTTGTTGTTGTTCCTGCTTACCTAGAAATTCAACTTAAAGACAGAATTAGGGAACAGATCTCATTCATATTCTGGGGACTGCCTGTAATTATGTCATTTTATGACTATAAATACCTACAATAAAATCAACTCTCTGTGTCAAGATATATGCAGAAATATTCCAGATACGAGAATTAAAATTGTTATTGTTGTGAATGGTGATACTGTTGGGGTTATTATGAAAAATTCATTTCACCACATATCACAATTTAATTTGTGAGCTGGAGTCACACAGCGTGTCATAATTAATAGGGCTATTCACTTGTCGGATTGTCTGCTCATCTGTGCACTGCAGAAATTGTGTTAATTTGCTTGCCCTGATGGTGCAGATGCTGTTGGAGTTCCAGCAGCACTATAAATGATTATCCAGGTGGCCCGGGCTTCCTCTTCATTACGCATATCGTGGCAGCATCAGTGACTCCCTGCAGCCTTGATGTGAGTTTTAATCCAGCGAGCCATGCTCTAAAAAGCATTAATCAATCCCCTGCTGGATGTAGAATGGATCCTCAAGGTTAATAAATGTGAATTTATTAATTAACTGATTACATTTCTCTCAACAATGAATAGCAGTAATGTTTGCATTCCTTGCTCCAGTTGGTCTTCAATTTTATCATTTTTTAAAATCGAAATAATAATATTTCCCTCCATCCATTTTGTCTGTCCGCTTGTCCTACGTAGGGTCACAGAGGTCCAGAGCTTATCCAGGACAGGACGCTGACCCTTAGCAGATGATATTTTACGAGGAAAAAATATACGCACTATATTGATCAGAGACGGCTGGTTCATAGAGGTAGAGGAGGTAGTACTGTATTTTCTCTCTTTTTGAGAATAAATCATAAATCATGAAGTAATTTTGAAATAACTCATAAAATTTTATTGCAATTATACAATATCTTTTTTCTCTTCTTTAGGAAAAAAATATCTTCTTACCTCCTCAGTGTTTTCGCAACCAACCACCACTAATGTTGGTAGGCTACAGCAAGATTAACATGGATGCGTGGTGAGTCAGAGGTGCAATTTTCAGAGGAATCCAGTGCATTACAGACTCCACGAAGAAATATTATAATCATGCTTGCCACATTACTGGCACAGATTTTACAAATGGTAACACCAGAAAAAAAAATTAAAAATGAAAATGGAAATGCATTATAGAAATCTGATTATTTTGGGACTGTTATAAGAGAGTGATTTTGTTCCGGCAATAGCTTTATTTATTTGTTTGTTTGTTTATTTATTTAAAGTGTCCAGCAGTTATTTGCATACATTATTGGTATTATCAATCATGCCCAGAAACTGGGAGGGGGAATCTTTTGCCTGTCCTTAGACTCTATTTAGACTCTATTTAACATCACTGCTCAGCTAGGCGATGCTGAAGAGAGGAGAAGGGTGCAAGTTGCTTGGTCTTTGTCAAAAGATGCAATCAGTATAGGTCATTTATAACATCCTTCATAATGCATGAAAGACAAAATTCAAGGTTTAATATAGTCCTTGATTGTTGTGCTTTGGTGTCGACGTTATTTTTAGATTGATTTTTATAATCATTTTCAAAGGGAAACACAAAATGAATTTCTTATGAAGGCCTTATGTGAGGTTTTTTTAATGTTACACTTATAGTAACATAAGGTAATTTGCAGCAAACCCAGCCACAGCGATTTATTAAATTGCCTGAAAATCCAGCAGAAACACAAGAAGCTTTTATATGGTCATCTTTATGTCTGTAAAATGGACCCTGACAACCAAATATCATCTTATACCACTTTTCATATTGCCATTGTACAGATCTTGCAACTCATAAATTTTGAAATTAGAGCTGCAAAAGTTGAGTAATGCAGGTGACAGTTACACATTATAGTGCATTTGTGTTACAAATGGTCTATGTGTAATGACCTTTAAAAGAAAGCATATTTATGCACTTAAGATTTTCTATCTATCTATCTATCTATCTATCTATCTATCTATCTATCTATCTATCTATATCGTAATATGTAGTATTGCAAAATACTTCTCATCAAAAAACTTGCTACAATGTAAAGTAAAAAAAAAATAAAGCTGAATGAATGGCCTATATGCATATACTGTGGCATTTCACTAAGTTACCCCAAAAATAGATATCCTAATTTATTACAAGTAGCAAACTAAAACATGTGAGGAAATCATTAGGGTAATAAAGATTGTAAATAGTGCCCATGTCATGACAGAGATAAAGGAGAAGGGAAACTGAAAATGATCCCTCACACAATATTGACAGCGCGGCAGAGACAAATGTGCAGCAATCCAATAGACTATCCAACAAATCACAGTAATGGTGGCATGGAGATAGTAGATCAAGTAACATCTATGCACTATAATACTGGTGGAACAATGGCTGACATAATGCAGGCCAAACCTTCATGCATAAATGCTGAATTCTTCAGCTGAATTTGTGGGTGCAGTGATGGAGAGCTAATTGAATTGTGGAAATACAACACCATTATCAAATGGTCAAAAACCCCTTATTTCCTTTTGCCAAAAAAAAGCAGATGAAACAAAACTCCATCCATCGATAAATCTTCCAGATACTTATCCAGTAGATGGCTCACTTAAATGCATATTCTTCAATTGTGTCACAATCTCAGAATTACTAGGAGGATGCCAATGCAACACTTCATGTGGGATTCAAACCCAAACCCTGATGTGTCAGTATTACCCACTGAGTCCCTGTGCTACCCAACCACAATAAATAAATGTTTATATAATAAATAAAAGCCTACTTGGTCAAAAAAGATAAACAATTTAACTGCAGAATATTAAAAGGAGACATATATATTTTAACAACAATATGGGTTGTTAACGGGTGGATGGGGCGGGGGGAGGTGGTGGTGGAAGTTAGGACAATTAAAAAAATTTAAAACATATTTGCATTGTTCTGGGTTGGGGGCCCAATATGCTGCTTAGTATAGAAAAGATTAAGACCATTGAGTTTGCTTTTTCACTCTCATTATTTGCTCAGTTGAACTTTTTTTTTCAGCAATTTAAATCTGATATGAACTGTACATTAAAATTTAAAATTAGATTAAAAATTAAACAGTGACACATGGAGTTGTTCACTCATATATTAGAATATAGAGTATGTAGTGAAAAAAGAAATTAATATATGTAATTTTTTTGGAACAGAACTTTACATTGTGGGGGGTCACAGCTATAGTGAATATTTCACATGTTTATACAATTGAGACCATCGCAATGATTATGTTTTGGAAGAAGGTTAAGTCTTTCAGTGCTGTTTAATGGTTATTTCCTGCTAGGAACAAATAAGTACGGTAATTTTATATTCAAGCCTTGTTTTGGTGTCGTACTGACTGAAACCATTGCATGAGCCTCAAAGCTAAGACACAGGTGAAGTGAAACTCATTTGTTCAGCAATGTACAAGGTGAGCTTCTATACACGGAACGTATAGTTGTTGCATTTGTAACCCACATTGTGAGTTAGACTCAGGACAAAAGAGGTCTGTGCAGTTTAGAGGGAAGCTTTTGAATATTCATTGGCTGTGTGAGAAAAGAATCAACGCAGGGCCAGTAAAGCTTCAATAAGCATGAAACACCAAAATGAAACAGTAAAATAGATTATATGGAATTAAGCATTTCACACTGGCTTCCTTGTAAGGAAAAGAAGCAAACTGTCTATTCTGACATAAGGCTGCTCTTTGCTACAGCTGCATTCCTTCTCAACATACGATCATTGCTGGTGGCAACTTCCTCCCTGCCATGCTGAAAGGCCTGTGTCTTTCTGTCCCCCTCAGATGATGGCTTTGTTATTTGTTTGGAATTAATTCCCCCTGCAGTAAGAAAAACTGTGCGGTCCGGCTTGTACATTTTTTTTTCGTTCTTTTTTTTTAATCTCTCTTGAGGTGCAGGATCAGATAAAATATATTCATATTCTGCAGAAACACAACCCCGTGGCAACTTAAAATTATTATTATATTTTTCCTGCAGTTACTTGGAGAATGAAAATAAATAATTTCAATTGTTTGTGTAAACAGACTTTGTCTGATTTTTTGAGGCATTATGAAATATGCTTCAGTCATATAATGCATTTTGCACTGAAGCTTACTTCACATAAGCTGCATTTTAATTTTCTGGAAAAGACAGCCTGCCAAATAAAATCAGTGTTCTCACATTTGGTTGGATCAGCCGGCATGCTGTGCTCATTTATTATTTCATTTGTTAATTTATTTTTGCAAGAACATCAAGAAGCATTCACAAAATCAGAGGAGTGCCTGGATTCGTCATCGGTTTTGTGCCGCACTTAGAAGAGGAGAGTGTAACTGCGGGAGGATACTTTGATAGCGGGTGAGAGAGCAGTGGTGCCACATGGTGAGGTGGGAAGCTGAGCTGACATGTGCCATCTTAAGATCCCTTCTGTGACAACCAGCTACAATAATGATAACCACATTGAGATAAAGTAGCATATTTTTAGATAAAAATAACAATCGTAAACGTACAGTACCACTGGGAATTGACCCGGCCGCAGACCCTGAAGCACCACAACTTTTAAGCAATCGAGTGGTAAATGACATTGCAGCCCAATAAGATCACAATAGATCACAGGCCTGGGGAATAAAATGTCCCGGTAGAGTGGCTTTCATCAAAATCAGGAAGGCTCAAGATATGAAAAGGAAATAAGCAATATCATATGATGATGAATATGTTGATGTAATACTTCCCACACATACAACACTGTGGTGTGTATTTGTGAATTTATCATTCTCTTTGCATTCTTTCTTCTTCCTTTGGTGCTTCTATTAAGCTGTAAAACTGGACACACAGCTGCTAATATCCCTTTAAGCCATTTCACATGAGGAAAATGGATCAATGTATGGTTTTTCAGAATATGAAGTATGCTGTGTTTTTGGGCCTGGAATTTCTTTTCATATCAGGTCTTCTCACCACTTACCTTGATCACACTTCAGATTTGAAGTCTGTGGATAATTTTAACTTTCTTGTTATACAGCCATTCTGGTGAACTTCCTGTTTTGGAGCATTAACTTAGTGCCTCCACTTCTGCACATATATGTGTAAGGGGACATATAGTGGGTGTTGTATTTGGGATCTTATTTGGGGGGACTCTATTTTGATAGGTGTGCGTCAACTGAGGTGTGCCCTCGGCATTCAGTTGTGGTTACCAAGGTTATTGGTCTCCCGGATGTATAAATGGCGCAGAAGTGTAATGGACGGGGAGTTTGGCCGAGCTTTCTGTTAATGGTGAGGAGAACTGGTAAGACGTGGTCCCTAAAATTTAAGATGTTTCTCTTTCAATGGTAGGTTCTAGAAAGGGGGGGGGGTTAAACCGACGGGTAACACTTCTGATTGGAATCGATGGGTGTTTTCCCGGCTCTTATCCTCGTCTATGGCGAAAGATGTTTTTTAACTGTTGTAATTATGAGAAAATGTTTGGAACACCGTTGCATGGTCTTGCTGTGCTTTAACAACTAACCCTATGGGTGAGTTTGTTTTGTGTTTGTAATGAAGTGGTTAATTCGTAATCAGTGTTTGGTTTTATCGTAAGTGTGTGTGTACAGTATATATATATATTAAGTGGCACGGACGCCGTGTGTGAGTGCCTGTGTGGGTTGCCTAATGGTGTTCAAATAAACATAGCTGTATTTTAAGTTTCTGTTGTGTCCATCCTCACCATATCCACATTGTCTCTCAAGTCAGTAGAACAAATTTATGTAGTGGGGGTATATGCTTGTTTCGGGAGTAATTAGCTTTTGGATCTTTTATTGGGATCTACTTCCGTGCGAGCCCGTACATATGGCCTAACATTCTACTTCATAATTCTCCGCTTCTCAGTACAGAAGTTATGTTCAATCCAGCACCATGTGTGAACACTGGAGCAAGGTTCTTTCTGTGGATTGAAGAATTTTGTTATATCCTTGTTTACTCACCAGACATAGGGCATTGTCCCAGAAATCTTGAGAATGATACAGGCAGTTTTCATATTTGAGAAGGACCAAAAATTGTTTTCTTTTCAGTGAGCAGTGATATTAACATCCTGTGTTTCTGCTAGGGGAAGTATGCATTATGATTTCAGTATGCCCATTTTGGTGTTTCGTTCAAGACTCAAGAGTGTGATTTCCTACACAGTTTTATGCTTTGAGAGATTCTGGCTGCTGCTGGGAAGATTCACTACTTTTCTGAGTTCTAGTATTTTGGGAAATTTTGGGTGAATTTTGGATGAAGCGCGAGATCCTTATAAACAGGTTTGTGCTCCTTTACATACCGATAGCGATCAACAACATTTTTGGCAGGACCTCAGGAATATCTTTTAACTGAGACCCGATAGGCCGTTAGAATTGGTGAAAGTACAGCCTCTGACCACATCCCACTGGTTAGAATCGGTGAAAGGACAGCC
>JAODJW010000002.1:24075956-24095316 GCA_026777045.1 Hyperopisus bebe | reverse complement strand
ACCTGTATGTGTGTGTGTGGATTAGGTTTATATTACACTGTTGGGGACCAAATGTGTGTAATTACAGACCTGTGTGTGTGTGTGTGTTTGTGTGTGTGAGTGGCTAATAAAGGTCACGCCCCTCTTGGTGCTTCTGTGTCATGTTGCTTGTGCCCTGTCCAATGACAACACTAATCGGTCACAGCATTTCCAGCAAGCCTGGCTCTCTTATAAACCTAATATCGGTCACACCTGCCACTCTTCTGCAAATTTCATGCAAATATCTTTTAACATGGATCAGTGTTGAATTAATTTCATAATCCCAGTACAGTCATGTTCTTGCTATAGTGGACTTCCGGACTCATGGACTCCAGGCACTCACAGAACAACAAGGCCCCACCCCATATCAATGGCCAACAACGAACGGGAATGGACCCTTTCAGATTTCTGGGCAGATCAGCTCAGACCACCTCATTAAGAAGGCAATTCTGAGGCTGGATTTCCTCAGGCAACTGAAGATGCCCCTCGTATACACAGACAACTCCATATAGTGAGAATCATGATGTTTCATCACACTCTAGTATAGTCTAACAGATTCTTTCACTAGTAAAAGAATTCAGAAAATTGTCACTATGTCCTCAAAGATCTGTGATTCTACATTCAACACACCTCTTAACGTTTCTGCTGCTTCCCTCAGGTAGATAACTCACCACAAAAACAACACACTTCAAGGACAATTTCGTCCTTGGTGCTGTCAGACTCCTCAACAGTTTCCCTTGCTTGTAATCAACAATTCAACATTTGCACTGTATCAGTGTTTAGATTTTCTTCAACTCAGATCCTAACAACCTGTTTGTACATTATGATTGCACATTTCATGTGATGCATGTTATGCATGTGTGTTATCTGCATTTTACCTGTGTCACCTTCAAGCATTGGCCTACTTAAATGCACACAAACCCCTGTATCTATCGCAAACCTTGCATTTATTCCTCTCTGTCGTGTATTTATTCTAGGTCTATGTTATGCCCTGATTGCTAATTGTCTGTTGTAACGTTACCTCCAACATTAGCAAGCTGTTGCATCGCAAGTTTCTATCTGCCTTGGTCAGGTGGCAACAAAGATTCTTATTGTATAATTTCCAAATACCACACACAACCTCCTGCTACCAGCTTCTACGTGGCAGGCAAGCTGAAGAAAGTGACCAGCCGGAACCTACTTACTGGACTTGCTTTTAAAATCACATTCTATGCCAAAATATCTGTTGCTCATAGAGTCAAGAGAAGATGCAAAAGGTTATGTCAAATGGGTAATTGACAGTCGCCACATTCTTGATTGTAGGTTTAGAATTACTATATAGTGTTGACGGAGCATGTTCCATAATCATCATATAGCAAGGGCAATTAAGTAATGTAATCTATTGTTTGTATAGCAGAATACCAAAAAGTCAGAATACAAATCTTATATACTAGACAGAGCTTTCTGCAATAAATATCCTCCTGAGACCCCACCCATTCATTTATGTCCAATGTAGTGGACATTTTGTTTTTGCATCTATCTTTTCATTGATGTAAGGACACATATTTATTCCTGTTATACACTAAAGAGAACATGCTGTGAAATTAGAAATAAAAAAAAAAACTAAATTGTAAGATATCTTATTTCCTCCAAAGACAAAAAAACCTAAAGTCGAAGGACACTTTTTTCCTTGGGTCTCAGGAGGATATAAAATACAAAAATGTAGCCACAGTAATTTATGTTTGAATGAAATATTTAAAAGGCAAATTTCTTGGAAGTTTTCTGGCTTCCTCCTACATTTATGTATTTTGTAATATTTCACCTATTACTCCAGGCTAGCATGCAGCATAGGTTTTAAGGATATGGACTAATCAACTGAAACTTGTCAGGCCAAGTCTGAGGAAAAGCACTGCCTTTGAGCAAAACACTTAATCTGCATTGTTTCAGACTCCAACAGCATTAGTGGCTAAGTTTCTTTGTGTAAAATGGACAGCTAAGCAAGTAAATGCAAGCTCATTTTATACAGGGATGATATGTATAAGAATCAGAACACAATAGGTACTTAAGTAAATATAATATAAGAAAATATATATATATATATATATATATATATATATATACACACACACACTAATTGTGGAATATATGTATAAATGAATACCATTTTTGGTAGAATGTTTTTTCTTTCTTATATTAGATTTGTACTAACACTATTATACTAGTGACTCTGCCTGCCAAACTGTACTTATTACAGCAAATACCTTCATTAAATATCCCCTATGTTCTGTTCCACTTTAAAGAGTAACCACTCTTTCAGAACTACATTTTCTCTGCCCTTCTCTGTTGTTGCACCTATTTACAGTTACACTTTTGTAAATGTGACAAGCTCTGATATGTATGTATTCGGTGTTCAGACTCGGCTTTGAAAGACGCTGCTGCTTTTCTTTGTGTTTTTTAGCTCTAAGTGAATGCCCCTAATGATTGCTAGTTAGTTAAAACAAATAGGCAGCAGACACTGGCTACTCACACAAATGAAATATTTTTCTCAGTATTTTCTAAATGTACTATTTGGGTATGACATTGATTTTGGGATCTAGAAGGTGAAATTATGTGTTGGCTCAGTCCCCCACAGTAGAGGTCTTAATTACAAATATGCTTTAAAGATGTTTAAGAAATAAAGAACAGAAAAAAGTCAATTAGTCCTTGGAGCAGTGTCTTGTGTCTCACTCAGGTTACTTTAGGCAGTTTTATAATGCCAGTTTTAACAAGTGCCGCTGGGAAATGATTTTCAATCTGCAGACCTATTCTGCATACATAGAAAGTCTAGTAAGGAGTCCACAGAGGACCACCTCTTTGGGAAAAGTGATGCCAAGTGCTGTACAAAGGACATTCTTTAATTGTTGCTTGGAGACTGTCACCTAAATGAAACTGATTTAGAATAAAGCAGATTCTCTTGTTGACTGCCGAATGGTAGGAATGTGTTTTGAGATGTGATACGGCACTGTTAAAAATTCCAAATCAGAACTAAAGGTGATAATACTCAGGGCAACATTTTCAGCGATGTTGCCTGGCAAAATTGCTGGCAACAGGAAACCAGGTGAGACACGGGATGACTATTCAAGGCAGCAAACAGCTGGCAACAACCAATCAGAGAAGCACAAATCTATTGCCGGGGAGACAGACCCCAGAAAGATGGATGCTGAAGCTTCAAGTTGGTTACATGATTGGCAGCTACTGTAACATTCTGATTGGAAATCTCAGTAAGTTGGTCACTGAGATCACCATAGCCCAAACAGAAATTTGTTGCTCATTCTCATTCAGAAAGTGCCAGAACAATGTTGCTATGCAAATTGCCAGGCAACACTGCTCAAAAAGTTGCCCTGCGTATCATCACCTTCATATTCAGGTCCCAAATCCAAGTTTTTATGCCTTTAAAATCATGTTACCACTTAAGTTTCTCTAAAACACATTTTAGTCATTTGATATGATGGTATGATAAGTAGTTTTGTGGCTTAAAAAGGTAAACGACATATAATGTATTCCACAACATCACCTTTGTCAAGAAAAGAGGAAAATTTTAATCTAGAAATTCAGATAAACCAACTTTCCTTCAGTCAGCCAATAAATGGGACATGAAAGTTGACCTGGTAAGCAAGCCCTAGTACCCTAAGGTTGAACAGTCCACTATCCTGAGGCCAGATGTGGTTATCTGGTGGGTAGAAAGTCATTATAATAGAGGAGACCATACTGTGGGAAGCAGAGGTAGAAAGTTCAGGTCCAGAAAGTACATATACAGACCAAGATTCAGTTTCACCAAACCAGTTGAGTATAAAGAGTTACATTAACAGAATACTCAACCGGCTGGTTGAAGCAAAACCTTGGTCCGGATTTATGCTTTCTGGACCTGAACTTTCCACCTCTGCTGGGAAGAAGAATGTGGGGAGCCTGTAGAACAAAGACCAGTAAATCCCAGCAGCTGGTAATGGAATGCACAGACAAAGGTTGGCAGGTCTGGCTGCTTGGAGGTGGGATGTTGGGGATGTCTGGCACAGTCAGTGTGGAGTCTGCTGACCGGGATGGGAGTTATAGGCTGAAACTGAGGAAAAGCAGGCCGGAGGTTGGGAGAGGCTGTGGTGAGAGCCTCCTATGGCTCGGGTACAAAAGGGAGGAGATGATCTAGAAGGCAGGAGGTGAGGAACTGTGGGCTGGGCGCCACTGCCAAGCCACCGGCTGAGGAGTTTTGTAGCTGGGATTGAAAGTCAGGCACCACCTGATGACCTCTTCTTCTGGCTAAGGCTACAACTGGCATTCTGGAAATGTACGAAAAGCTGACATTTCTGAATTTTTCGCCACTGACGAATTATTAGAAGGTTTAACACCCTGTAATGGGAGTCGCATTTGCTAAAAATTAAAGCCACGTTGCTTTTATGTAAAACTGTGCATGAGAGAATTTCAAAGGATTATACATATTTTCTAGAATAGGATTCAGAAGAGGAAAAAAACAAAAACTATTAGGAAACAAAGTATACAGTATGATACTCAGTATTGTTTTTCATGCAGATTTTAACTAGTTAATTCTTTATACTTTAAATCTTAATACTTAATACTTAATACTTTTAATTAACTGAATGAATGTCTTCACAGCACAGTTAAATTGCTGTATGCTTGTTAAGGAGGCTATCATTCAAAATGTGTTAAATGCCACTTTTGTGGCATCACAGGCTATTTATTTCTATGAATTCTGAAATAAAATCCATCCAAAGAGGAGCGACACTGCAGAGGACAACCTCAGGGAATTTTCCATTTTGAAGTCATAAAATGCTACGGCTTCCCATGTCTAGTGGTCATATGCATGTCTGCTAGCTTAAGGTGGGTACATAACAAACAGAGTTTGGCTCTTGAGGCTGATTGACAGACAGGGGCTTTGCCAATTCCCAAACCCATTACCCATTACTTTTGAGGAAATGAGGAAATTTCTTTGCAATATAATTGGCCAGAACATGATCACTCTGTGGGTGAATTTTCCCAAAATATGACTGGGGAATGCAGGCGACTGTAGTGCTCACTAGAGGTTGCATTGTACAGATTGTAGAAATTAAGAAAAAATAACTTTAAAATATAGCTCCCTTGAGTCGGTTATACAAACCCTTTTAGCAATGATACTGCAGGGACATACAACTAAAATGCTTTAAGTTCAGCAATTTTATGTTAAAGAAATAGAAGCTGAGTGAATTTAAGTGTTGTTGCTGAATTATTAATAGTCCTTACTTTTATTAAAAATATTTCAATTCATATTTCATCAACAATACCAAACAGAGTCCTGGAAATAAAACAACATACTGTATTCGACCTTGGGTCTAGATTACTACATATCATGTACAAAGATACATAGCATCTTGTTAACTGCTATTAAATGAATTGCTGACACTTTACTTAATGCATTATAAATACCTTTATAATGCACTGTATTGGTCAGTGTAAGAATTAATAAAGCTTTACAGCATCTTCTATTGACAGTCATAAGGCATTATAATGCTGATTATAATATATCACTCGGTCCAATGAAGCCTATACTGCTATAGATGACAGCTTCATAAAACATTTATAATGAATAATAAACATGGTTAAAATGTGTTATCCCCGCTACCCTGAAAAAGGCAAGTGGTTTCAGATAATGGATGGATGGATAATGTGTTATGCCTTTTTATAAATATTTATAGCTATGTTTATAATTGGTTATTAATGGGACTGTAATTGATATGTCTTCTTGATGTTACCTTCTTATATACTATAATTGCACAAATGTACACATTCACATCTTCTACAGGGACAGCATAGTGGTTCTGTGAGATGCACTCTTGCTTCACACCTCTGTTGATGGTTTGAACCCTGTGGGTTTGCAGTTTGCACATTCTCCCTTTGTCCCTGTGTTCCCTTCTGCAGGCCAAAGACATAAGGCTCTATGAATTAGCATCTCTGAAGTTGTGCACAGTGTGTGTCCTGGAATGGACTGGCAGGGATTTCATCTTTCCTTGTGCTCTATGGCAGTGTTTCCCAACCCGATCCTTGAGGCCCTCCAGACAGGCCACAATTTTGCTCCTTCCCTACTCCCGTCATGGAGCAACAATGTGGTCTGTCTGTCAGGGAGCAAAAATATGGACTGTCTGGGGGTCCCTGAGAGCTGGGTTGGGAAGCATTGATCTATGCAATATGGCATAAGTTCTGGCCTCTTCTACCGTCTCCTGAATAGACAGTTCATGCCTTAATGGATGGACACCGTTTTCAGCTTCAGCTTTTAATTTATATCATCAGTTATTTAATTATACCTAAAATGTTAAGAATCCCTTATTTTTCTGACATTTGGAACATGATTCACTACTACTTAGTGACTGCAATTTTCAGGTTGCATGAATAACAAGGAATTAGAACCATTAAATATACAAGATGGCTAACTTTAACAAATGAAACCCATTAAAATAAATATTTTAGCAAACTTTTTCCAACAGTATTTGGTTGAAATACCAAGGTTTCTGTAATAACCTGATTAAAGAATAAATGCATGTGTGAGAGTGGTCAGAGCTTTTCTTCATTAGCCACATAATGTCAATTAGCAGTTTCAAAGAAAGTCTTCTCCGCTTGGCTTTTTAAAAGCAGCACTGGTTTTTGCACACTGATCCATGTATAGCCTTAAACAAATTCTTAAACGAGTGCTTCTTGCTTATGTACTGTAAAATGCATGAATGCAGCTGTTAAAGTTATTATTATCATCTTTATTATTATTATTATTATTATTAATAATAATAATAATAATAATAATAATAATAATAATAATAATGACAATAGCAACGATAATAATAATAATAATAATAATAATTATTATTATTGTTATTATTATTATTATTGTCACAGTGAGTTGGGTCTATTCTGTCTGCCTTCCCAGTCCTCTACTTTGCACAACCACAAACCCATATGAAAAACATCCACTCACATTGTACCACTGCCAAGAGTAAGAATAGCAACAGAGGAAGAAAGATTTTTAACATAATGCAATGGTGCTTGAGCTTAGCGCTCCACCAGACTGCTGTCTCTTCAAAAAAAAAAAAAAAGTTAAAAGAAAAATTGCTACACTCTACACCACAAAGGAATTTTAGCCAGTACTTTTTCAGAAAAGATATGCTAGTGATTGCTTGATAGTTTGATATGCTTGTGATTGTTAGATATTCCGTTGTAGTGGAACCTGCTACATGTAACTTTATCTCCAATTTAGAGTTATTTGTTCTTATATTTTAAATTTAACATTATCTTATTATGAAATAATTTCATTCTGTTTAATGTTGATATTTTGTATTGACTGTCACAGTAGTGTTCATATATGTTTTAAAAATATAGATTATAGATAAAGGTTTAAAAACGCTTACAGATATGAACTATAAGATAAATATTACTTAAAACCTACAGCCCCCTTTCAGCCACTTTTTTATGCACCCAGCACAGGCAAACAAGAACAAATAAAGTGCTGATGAAAGGTTCCTCTCTGTTTGTTTTGGTTGGTCCTGGAGGATCAAACTGTTTCAGAAGGCCCTGTTGCTGACGGCAACGACATCTGCCTAGTGAGAGCAGGCTGTGCTTCTGTGGAGCTGCCACACCATTTAACAAGACTGTGGGGATTTGAATCGTTGAGCTCTCCATGTGGAGAACTTTATCACAGTTTCTACTTTCTCCATAGAGGTTGAAATCTTTTTGATTGCACGCATACTATAAAAAAATAATAAATGTGGACATTTTCAGGTGGCCTAGTTTGTTGTATTTGGTTATTAAATTATTTATAAACACAATTTTTTAGTATTGTAGTTGTTTTGAGCAGGCAGACAACAGTGGGTATACAAGCAAAAGCCACAGAGTGGCTGTATTTATTGAGGAAGAGCCCAGCTGTAGTCAGGAGAAAGGTGTAACTTGTCTGGATGATTGTGGGAGATGGCCTCACACCGAGCCAGGTTTGTGTGAAAATAAGAGAACGAGAATGGCAGCAGATATTGTTAAAAGAAATCAAAAGTTTGGGTAAGAAGCGTACCAAAACAAAAGGACAGACAGATAAATACATAATCAAAAGGTTGTGCTAGCAATCAGACTACAGGTAGTGATTTAGGCGATACGTTCTATACTGCTGTCTGGCATAGTTAATTGAATGGTGATGCTGGGAGAGTAGTGGCAGCTGCCACCGACACCCATTGGAGTGACTTTGTTCCAGGTGGTGCTATACAAGGAAGGGTTAGGGGTACGGTTAGTCAAAGTCTCAGCATAGGCTCTGAAGTTGAAGCCATTTTTGCGATATTTCCTACATTCGGATGACTTTCTTTTGCCAGCCCTTCTTGGTGCAGCCATGAAATAAAGCAGATGTATTGCCAATAATACCCTGTGGAACCCTGGGAAGGCACACACCTAAACCTTGATGGCTTCTTTTTCTGCAGTTTCAGGAAAGCACTGGCAAACCAATAGCCTAGGAAGGGAGCTTCCTGCACCCAGATGGTGTTACTTGGCAGGTCACTGAGCCCTGCAGCCCAAAGATGATTCAGCACCCTCTTCAACTGCCTGTTCTGTGCAACATTATCATCCAGATATGCAGCAGTGTAAGCCCAGTGGGGTCTCAGGACCTCACCTATCAGTCTCTAGAAGGTGGCTCGTACACTACGTAGCCCAAAAGGAAGATCTGGTTACTGCCAGTGTCCGCTGGACTTCCATCAAGCAGCAGAGGTCAGTGGTACCTGCTGTCAGCACTTGATGATGTCCAAGGTGTAGATAAACTGGGTCACCCTAGCCTTTCATCAGCTCATCACGAATAGGGTAGCCATCAAACAGAGACACCTTGTTTAACTTTTAGAAGTTGTTGCAGAAACTAAAGGTGCCATCTGGCTTGGGAATCATCATAATTGGCCTGGACCATAGGATGTAACTCTCTTAAATTACTCCCAGCTGCAGTATTTGTTGGACAGTTTCTCGCATCGCCAACCATCACACCTTGAGGGCCTGGATAACATGGTAGGTAACATGTGTTCAGTTAGGGACAGAGACTGTACTAATCTAGCATCTCTTTTACCTCATAGCCTTAGTGGCTTAGTGAGCTGCTCCTTCAGAGTAACCTACTCCAGTGCTGGTGGTACTTTATTCAGCACCTTCCAAGCATTTTTGTACCACAGACATCACTCTCAATATCCGCCCCTCTGTCTCTTCCACATGTTTGATGACAGACCATAAGGCAGACAGGTGGACCTCCCATGCTTACTTAGCTATGTAAAGTAGGCCACGTAGCCATTAGATAAAAACGAGCTGGAAGGGAATACAATCTGTAGAGTGAAGAGCATTTATCATGGGGTCCCAGTTATACTCATATTCATGTACACCTTCTGGAGCATAAATTGAATTGAAGTGAATTAAATTCATATACTGCGTATTCAGAACATTACATTGTCTCAAAGTGCTTTACAGAATCCCTGCCCATAGGCCCAATGAGCAAACCAGAGGTGACAGTGGCAAGGAAAAACTCCCTCAAGGGAAGAAACCTTAGGAGGCACCAGACTCAAAGGAGAAGCCCATCCTCCAGGGGCTGGCAAAGGAAGTCAAATGAGCAAGATGGCAAAGTCCCAATTCACACCGTCTGAATATATGAGTCTCTTGAAATGCTAAACAAAATTTGATATTAGACTGCAGTTGCTTAATTTGGAGCAACCTGCACAGGTCTGCCATTATCTGGGAGACAAAAAGGATGCCATGGTCTGTGTACCACTTGGCTTTCCAAGAAGAAGAGCTAATTGATGAAACTTTTGGACATAGCCTTCCTGAAGAGGGTGGCCTTGTAACGTGGTCCTTAAGCACCAGGATGCATTCATGTTATCTAACTGACTTTGGTGATGGGGCCGCAATGTCCATACTAATTCATTTGAAGTGAACTTCAATGATGGGCAAAGCTGGTGTTAGCAGCCAGGAGGACATCTTATACAGTAGCTGATGGTGCAATGATGATGGAAGTTTTGAACCTGTGCTTCATGGCCTAACCAGTAGAACCTGTCCCAAATATTCAGCCCAGGGCAGTCTCCCTGGTAGGTTATTTACCACACCTACCTTCAGCTTCTGCCAGTTCCTGGTACTTGTCAGACAGTGTTCATTTTGACAGCAAATTTTTATTTAGTTTTAGTCATAGTTTTTGACTAAAATGTAATTTAGGTTCAGTTATAATTTAGTCATCTAAATTATTTTAGTTTTCGTCGACTAAATATAAGATTAGTCGACTACAACGACAGTTGATTTAGTGGACTAAGATTAAAAGTGCAAAATATAATGTTTAAAGTTTTCTTTCTATTTCTAAAAGTTATTATGTTCACCAAGATTAAATGAAACCAATGTTAAGGAATGGTGTTAAGGTCTGACTGTGCAGTACACAAATACACAGATTTCACTCTTATTTTCACTTTATTTACCTGGAAACTAAGTACTGTAAAATCAGTAGTGCCATTAGTGCAAAAATAAAATCACTTCAAAGAAAAAGTGCATAGGCTATAATGCCACCAGGCCTGCTCTCTCTGAATAGAGGGTTAAAATAAAAATATTAAGATAAATATTTGTAATATTTTTATTTGCTATTGTTTGCTGTTAAATGTTTCACCTGAAATTATCAAATATGTTCAAAGAAAAAGACCAATAATGGTATCAGGGATTTATACCCATATCAAGAAAAAAAAATTCCAAACATTGAAAACATACTTCTTTTAACAACTCTATAAAGTAATGTTGTTTGCTATATAAATCAACTCAGGTGAAACAAAAAAAAAAATTACGTTTTCAGGGTTGCCAAATCTCAAGCTTCTGGCATGATACTCATACTTTCATACTCATGCTTTTCATGGAAATCTTACGGCAATCTTACCATATTATACCATTATAAACCTACAATTAGCTACGTCAAAAGTGTATTTACATGAATAAATACAAAACCAGACTATTTACAAGGTAAGGACTGTTTCATTTGTGTGCAGACAACTCGAATTGAAAATCTCACTCCAGCCAGCTGGCCGAACTTGGCAACCCTGCGTTTAATTTGAAATGAAAAGTAAAATGCGCTGTTTTCCCCTTAAACGGCTCATCATTCCGTTTTGTGTTGTTACTTTGACAAATATAAAACGAATATGAGAAAAAAAAAGTCACGTTTTATAATATATTTCGAAATAATATGACCGCCCATATCCTACTCTAATAGTGATTGAAGTGATAAGCATCATGACCCGATCGTCTGCTCCTTCCGTGTGCCACACCCCCTCATTAACCTTGTGTGGAATCCCCGTATCATCAGCTGTTTCTGGTTGTTTTTCATTAGTCTCGTCTATTTATGTCCATGTCTGACGCCTTGTCTACATGTACACGGGTATTTTTTAAAACATACCTTTTTCTATACGTCTTGGGCTTTTTGACCACACGTAAACGGTATCTTAGGTCACTGAAAACAGAGCTTTTGCAAAACTTCATCCAGGGTAAAGATTTTAAGAAACTCCGTCTTCAGCATCGATGGACCTTTGCTTCAAGAAATATTTTCTAACTGGACCTCTTTAAATTTTAGTTGAATATACCCCTGCCTTATGCGAACTACGTTGGTTCTGATTGTATCTCGTCAATGGCAAACATTTTTATTCATGGACGAAAGTGTCAGTACACTTTGTCGTAGTCTTAGGCCTCTAAATCATTTTTATTTAGTTATCGTCTCGTTTTAATCTGAAAATAGCTCCAAAATTAACACTGTTGTCAGATATCTCTTTGGCCAAAGGACTGGGATGTGGTACTGTCACTTGAATCCAGTGGATGAGCTCTGCAAGGCGTTGTGTTTTAGCTCATCTCAGATCAGTCACATATTGCATGTGCTTGGATGGAAGAAGATGCAACGGCAGAGATACCACTCTAGCTCCTGGTTTATTCTCTCTGTCTACGCATTGGGCTGAGAGAGGAACCTAGATAAAACACTCACCAGAGATCCTATTAACACACCGAAGACCCTCCAGCATTGAGAGGTAAACTGATGTGACTGGTCAATATCAGTTTGTAAATGATGGATAGAATTTCTACTTTCTGATTCTTGGCCCCAAGACTGTATGACAGAATAAATTTGAAGAGGGCTCACCTAATTTAAACATTTAGCCTCTCAAATGTACAGTAAGTGTTGTCAAAGGATTTGGTGATCTTTCAGGCTAATGATATTGCTCTTCCAAGACTTGCTTAATTGAGACTATGAAAGCAGGAAGAAATCATGAATGCAATACATTTTATCATCCTTAGAGGTTTTAGAGAGTTTTGCTCTGACTTCCATGTCGGATGTGTTTATTTTCAATAATGAACTAGCATGATAGGTCTGTGCAAGCCAAGATTCAAACAAAGGAAAACATCTTTAGCTGTTATAAAGTCTATTGCACTTCCAGAATCCTGGTATTTTAACTTCAAGATCGTTGAGTTAGAGCCGAGGGGAAAAGTATTAATTCAAATCTTCTGTGAAAACTAGCAGTCAAGAACACTAAATTTGTCTGAGATTTGTATTTTTCAGCCAGTCTGAGTCCATTTCAGCCATGAAGGGATCTAGTTGAAGCGATCACAGATTTGACCACAAAAATGTTTTTTATGCAACCTGTGGAGAACCTGTCTTACATGTTGAATGTGTTCTATCTAAGAAAAAGAGAATATTACTAAAATTACAGAATTTTTCAACATATCATAGAGGGCATCATTCAGAGGTTCTGTATAAAAGCAAACAACATACCCAAATATTCATAGTGACACATTCTTCTCTCTAATTCAAACAAAGCTGTAAGCTTCACAGAGGCCAACTTTAATCATCTTTTATCTGCTTTAGTGAAAAAAAACTGTATTCCAGAAGTTCTCGAAGGCTAATGTTCAGAACTCAAGGCCACAGTCTGCTATCAAACATGGACCTTGATAGATATGCGGAAGGCACTTCCTGGCACTTGTTACAACCATATTTCAAGATAGTCAAGAGTTAAAATAAAGCATAACATAAGGGAATGGGAAAAGAAAACAACCAATCTGGTCTGCTTGAGGTTTAACAAAGCTGTATTTTTGACAGACAAAAACAGCTGCCAGAAAAGAATAAGCCATACAGCTTCAGAGTGAGCTGGCACCAAACTATTAAACAAAACTAGTGCACTGGCCTGAAACCGAACTTGGGCCCTCCTTCTTAACCTTCTAAAGATATGGAAAACAAAACCAAAAGAAAAACAAAAAACTCAAAGTACTTCCTTGTATAAGCTAAAAACAGATGAAATAATGGCATTCACCCCTACATTTCCTGAGAGTTACCCTAGTGAACGTGAAATATGAGCAAGTGTGTTTCTGTGACAATTAAGTCATACGTACAATAGACACAACCCAACAAAGTTTTAGACAGTGATAGTGATCATGTACAAAGTATGAGGGAGAGCACCAAAACCATCTGAAACCATCATGGCAAGATGTAGTGTGTTTTATCAGTCCATACTGGGCAGCATGCTTTTGTACTCTGTGGCCTGCTGAGGAAGTGCCATAAGTTCATGCGATGCCAAATGCCTGAGGAAACTGATCAGGATGGTCAGCTCCGTCACAGGACTGACCCTGAATAGACTGATCAGGAAGGTCAGCTCCGTCACAGGACTGACCCTGAATAGACTGATCAGGAAGGCCAGCTCTGTCACAGGACTGACCCTGAATAGACTGATCAGGAAGGCCAGCTCCGTCACAGGACTGACCCTGAATAGACTGATCAGGAAGGCCAGCTCCATCACAGGACTGACCCTGACCAAACTCATCAGGAAGGCCAGCTCCATCACAGGACTGACCCTGAAAAGACTCATTGGGATGGTTAGTTCCATCACAGAACTGACCCTGAACAAACTCATCAGGATGGCCAGCTCCATCACAGGACTGACCCTGAACAAACTCATCAGGAAGGTCAGCTTCCTCAAAGGACTGACCCTGAATAAACTGATCAGGAAGGCCAGCTCCATCACAGGACTGACCCTGAACAAACTTATCAAGATGGCCAGCTCCATCACAGGACTGACCCTGGACCCACAGCAGGCAGTAGCAAGGAAGAGGGTCTTAGCAGAATTAGACAATATTATGAACAATTCTGCTCATCGTCTTCAGGGGGCGCTATCCCGGAGCTCATTTTAGCATGGTGTGCTAAAAAACGCTACTGGGCTTGTTTCTGCTGCCATCAGATACCACAATGACTCCTCCCAACGTGCCACTCCCTGTCCAGAGCCATATCAAGTCAGGAAACATCCTGTATTACATTATAATACATTATAATACAATCCAGTGCTTTCTGTCCTAACTGTATGTGACTTGTTTGCACACAATTTCTGTTTGCACACAGTTATCTTGAAATATTTATTTATATTGACGTTCTGTTTTTTAGAATGTGTCATTCTTTGTGTACTCTGTATTTTTTTGTACTTTTCACATCTTTTTTCACTACCTTTACTTTGCATTATGTGTACGGTCTTTGTGCCTTGTCTGTTTGGCACTATATGTAAGTTCGTCTGCAAATGTCCATGCTGCTGTGTGAGCCAGAAATGCCCCCTGGGATCAATAAAGTTAATCTTCATCATAATCATCACATGCACCTTTTAAATGTGTGGACGTCCAGGGAATCCAATTCACTTATTGCAGGTAAGGTTAATGTTAGGTACCCATCACGATGACAGTGGAAGATAGAAAAGAAAAATGTAAGAGGGGAGGAAAGAAAAAAAGAACAAAATACATCCTTGTATGCAGCACACTTCTGCAGCAATACAGGAGTGCAAAGAAACATCCCATTTCCACAAAAGAGATACCTGGGACACACAGGCATTTGCTATCCCCAACTGGCAGTGCATGAAGCAAGATCTTTACCTAAGAGGACAGGAACAAGGTAAACCATCTTAGGTCCCTCTGACGGAACGATGAAGACTGCTTTTCAAAACTCAGAAAACACCATGTTAAACCCCATCCGTGGCATAGATTTCCAATGTGTCTGAGGAAAGGGGGAGAGGGGAGATGGGATGAGAGATGGCACCCAAGTCATCTGAAAGCTGGCGAGGCTTTTAATTGCTAGAGTTGGCTAAATGGAGATTTCAGGCACCATAGTTTTCATGCCTAATGTCCCTTAGTCCTTCTGTCTTCTGATTTATCAGTAATGCCAGCTGCAGCATTTCCTATTAGTGATTGTTTAGCAGGGTTCCGTGAGCAGAAACAGTGGCCCAAAGACAATCTGTTTTCATTGTTTAGAGTCTTGCAAAGGAGTATGAGAATAGTGTGAGCACAGTGACTGGGCGCAAGTGCAGGAGACTAATAACTGGCATTACCAAGGTATAATTCTAGAGTGCAAGTTTAACACCCAAATGGACTCCAAAGTAGAAAGCAATACAGGAACAAGCCTCAAGACATTAAACCTGGGAAGGACACCATACAAATACCAAAGAAACATTAGAACATAACTAAGCATTTTGTGTCAACAAAGGCCCACAAGAGAAGCTCTAATCTAACAACTAAAAAAATCAAAGCCTTAGGTATAGCACACCTCAAAGCCTTAGGTATAGCACACTGACTGCAGATAACTATGTATTGTTCGAGAGTCAGGCCATGCCATTGTATGATGGAGATGCCAATATTTATTTTTATCTCACGGCACCATTATTTGGACAGTTATATATAGGTGTACTGCTTTTTCTGAGCTTTTAAGATCATCAGGGCAAATCTCCAGAATGAATATCAGGTAAATCGTGTCTCACCCTTCAGATGCAAAAACAAATTAACTGGCTTTCATATTGTGATTGTCTGCATTTAATTAATCAAGCACTCTGCCCTCATTAAACTAGTACAATAGAATACAAAATAATAGAAATCAATTATGATAATTTTCTGAGTGGATTGAGTGAAATGCATTAATGTACTAATTCTGGTAATGAGCCTGTATTATTCACCTACATTGCAATGAATGTTGAACCTGACATTATATACAACAGTATTTAGATAGATAGATAGATAGATAGATAGATAGATAGATAGAATTAAATAAAATCAGAAATCAGTGGCATTCATGGAAAGAATGAGCAGGTATACCTGTATCAAGATTTTCAGTTAAGTGCTGTATTTTTTGCAATGCATCTATATATATATAGATATATTGATTATAGCACTGTACATGGGAAAAAAAAAACTCTCAGACTTTTTTTTTGTATTCTGTATGAATTTTGTAAGTATTTTGCTCATCCAGTTTTGTATTCGCTGATAGCTGATTGATGAAGACATTGTTCTTAGTGACTTGCCTGGAAAAATAACAGTTAAATAAAATAAAATCAAATTTGAAAAGACCTGAACTCTCAGGTCATCATTTTGGTTAATTGATATTGAGAAAAAATATATACAGTATATGTTAATGACCCAGAGAATATCTATAACCAAAAACCCATTGTTTGAGGCAATTCAACATTAACAGCAAATTGTAAAATTTAGTGCTGCTCCCCCCAAACCAAGCCTCTCTATATTATAGTAATATATTGTTGTTTCAATAAGAAACTTGGGTACAGCGCCAACCAGTCAATAAGGAAGGAAGAAGCTTTTTTTATCCTTTCTAAGTATGGAAACAAAACTCAAAAAACAGCAATTACAATCCAGGATTGAAATGAATAAAGAATTAGATTTAGTGGTGTCAGAAACGACAGCATTGTATTCCCGAATAGTCCTATCATTTGGTCTGGCTATCTAATGCGTACTTGTCCTACACTGATTAACTTGTAGCATTTGTACAAGTATTGGATGGATCACCTGGAAATGTGAATGTTAATAAATGTTTTTTACCTGAATGCTGTGAGTGCTTGTTGTGATATGTAGGTCAGAATCTGTGCTTATTTATTGCATATTCCACTTGATGTGACAATTTGCAGAATGTATAGGGTCCAATTAGGTGGTTACTTGTAATCTCCAAATAAGTCTCAAGATTAAATTTCCCCATAATAAATTTCACTGAGTTCCCCATGATACATTTCACTGACTCTCTACCGGACTACCACAGCTAAACTTTCCTATAGAATATTCAAAAATCATCTCACAGCCCAAACTATTAGAATTACTAACGTGTACAATATTTCTGGGAAATTTGCACAAAGATCCACAGAATAAGCAGATGGCTTTGTTCATACAGTATGATGGTGGCTGCAGGCTTCATTTTGTGCTCGCAGCCTCCCTCTTTTAACAGTACCAGTTTTGAATCTGATCAAATGTACATTTTAGGTGTAGATTTTCAGCCATATAATATATTTGTGAAATGGTAATCCATCAAAGATCAAATAATAATGAGTAGATTGATCCTGTTCACAAGGATAAGCCTCTAATTAATACATTATTGATCCTTTTGGGGAAATTTTCTTCACACACCCCCCAGCTTGCTCTTTGCAGGCGAGAGCAAGCTGGCTGTGAAGGGCAGCCACCCATAGCAGCGCCCAGGGATCTGGTGGTTAAAGGCCTTCCTCAAGGGCCCACAGACATACTGAGGCTGGGCTTTAACGGACAACCTTCTGGTCAGAGACACAGAGGCTTAGCCCACTGAGTCACACATGTATTTGCAATGTTTGAAAAAGATTGGAGAAATAATTTTTGAGTTTTCCATGCTGACATGATCAATTGTATGAGCTGGCCTTCTCTTTGACATCACTGTATTGTGTCGCATCAATTTTGATGTGCTGTCTCAAAATTTGATCAGGTTTAGAGCTTCAAGCTTAAAACTTATCTGCAAAGATTGATGAAGATTTGCCTAATACATTTTGAGTTATTGTGCTAATGGGATCAAGTGTCTGAAAGTACTGCTATCATTATGTGGCTTTGCTTCAAGTTTGCTTCAATCTGTCTCAAAACTGAATCCATTCCGTTTCAGCACCAATACAATGGCCCTGGAAAGTTTGAAACAGATTAATCGAAAACTTTTTGAATTACTGTTTTAATGGGATCAAGTATCATAAATGGGGGGGAGGGGCAGTTGTTGTCTTTGGGACCAGGGAAGCCTAAACGGGCCTTCTAAGGTTTAAATTTAACTTTATATAATATTTGTGAATCACACAGAAGCTTGCTATTTTTTGTGTTCCTAGTTAGTTTTTGTGTCTTTCCTTGACATAGTAAAAAAAAGTCTGGGGAATACAATTATATTGTGTGCAGTAGATAATTAGGATATTGAGCAGACTTAAGTGAACATGGAGTGAAGAACACAGCTCATAAAATTCAATCACAATTTCAATTCTGTCGTCACACCAAGGACAAATTAGCCTCATACCCGATATTCAGTGTTCTGGCTGTAATATCTTTTAAGAAAAGAAAGCAAAGTGGTTAATCACAGATTCTTGATATCCAATATAGAGACAGTGATTCACACTGATCATTTCTGTGATTCTAGCCCTTTCACTATTTTGATATTGGTTCAACATTTTGCATTCATGGCAACTCTTTATTCTCATGAAATGATTTTTCTGTAAGTCAATATTGCTGATTTTGTGTTGCAATTATATTTAATTAATTAATGGCATCCGTAATTTTTTTTATTAATTTGAACTCAATTTACAGTCAAATACAGTTGGACAACAATTTATAAATTAGAGTTCAATTTAACTTGCCAGTTCTTTTACAGTAATTCCAGGAGTGTAGCTCCAAAAAGCATAAAGCATTACAAATGCAATACATTAGCCATGCATGCATATCCCAGTCAGGGTCACAGAGGTGCCTGGAGCCCATAGATGGGACTACAGTGCATCACAAACCATGTAAAACTCTCCAAATAGTGATTGTGTATGTCTTAGCAGATACCTGTAAGAGGAAACCAAACTTGTTTCCCAAATGGGTTGTGTATGCAAATACACGATTCAAACCCTTAACCTTGATGATGTGTGACTATTGTTCTACCCACTGAGCCACTCCTTGATATTTTACAGGCAATCCCAAGTTACGAATATCCGACTTACCGATAACTTGCACTTATGAACAGACTACCATAAAGCCAACTTAACTTAAACTGATATTGCTAAGAATGGCAATTAACCGGGCTAGAATTGGATTTCATGATTAGTTGGATTACTTGTCGGATTCACAGTAGTTTGGGCTAATTGTAAGTGAACGAAGATAAAGACCATTTAGACTGAGGTACCTTAAATCTGACAAGTTATCCAGCTAAACAAAAAATCTTGCTTTTTGATATGGGTCCATGATATTGCACTTCTGTGGCAGATGGAATGAATCGTGATTAATCGAAATTAATCCACAGCAACCCTGTGATTAATCTGATTAAAAAATTTTATCGTTTGACAGCACT
>JAODJW010000002.1:24027757-24045275 GCA_026777045.1 Hyperopisus bebe | reverse complement strand
TCTGGGGTGAACTTCTCCAGGCTGGTGGTAAGGCTGTCCTCCTGGTATTGCAGGCAATCTTTGCTTCCATTTGGGAGTCAGGCACCATCCCAACTGACTGGAAAATGAGACTTGTACTCCCTATCTGGGAAGGTGATTGCCTGGAGTCCATTGGTGAGGAAAGATTTAATGATCTTGACTTTGCCGATGATGCTGTGATCTTAGCGGAGTCAGTGGAGGCTCTGATTGGGGCTCTTGATGGATGGCCATTTTCGGACGGTGGGACTGGACCATGTTGGGGGATTGCCAGGGGGGATCCCAAGGAGTTTCGCTTTGTGGTGGCTGCGGTGACGTACTGCATCAGCGCATGCTCCCCAACCTGACCTGACCTGACGGCAGAAACCAGGACCCAAGGACACACAGTGTCTAACAAGGTGAGGCTGGCCTCAACACTGTCCTTGTCTTTGGAGGTTATGACCTGTCAAAAGGTAAAGGCCATAACAGATAGTAATGACGGTGTGGAACAAGAAAAGGAGGGAACAGAGAAGATGAGAAAACAGGGAAGAATGCACCAAAGGAAAAAACTCACGGCATATTGTTTATAGAGACCATGGAGAATCAGCACAAGACATGGGAGGCACTATTTACAATATTATATACAAAAGACTATATGCAAAATGTACAACTATGATCAGTTTCCCATGACAAACAAGGTCAAAACCTGAAACATTAGAAACCTAGTGACCAGAATCATAGAAAGGCCAATCAGACAGAATAGCAGAACAATAAATTTATCAGCTAGGAAGCTTCAAGAGTTGCTGCAATCCTCTTCCTGTGGGACTTCTTTGTGCTTTGTGGCGGATGAGAGGAATGAGATAGAAATCACAAGTGAGATAGAGAACCATGAATGAAGATTACAAACCCAATGACCTGAAAATGGATCAGCAAAGGCACCCCAGGAACACCCCACCAGCCCAAGGAAGACACATGGTGTTATAGATGAGTCTGCTCCCCCCCGGGACTTCAGGAGGTTATTCCCAATGAGGTTGGTGATGTCTTCTGGAAAAATTGCCTGCAGAAGTTTTGAACCTCAGCTTCCATGCCAGTCCACTTGAACAAATCTCTGATCTACTATAGGGTGTTCCAAGCACCTAGCTCTTTTTCCCAAGGGTGTGTGTGCCAGATGTAACGTGCTGTCACTTTCTGCCCTGGGCACCACCAACAGCTTGGTGGACACAAAGGTCACTCTCTCTTTTCACAATCAGTAGGTATACTTCGTCTCCACAGTTGTGTGAATTACGGTGCTCATAATTTCGCCTCTCATTACATTAATTATATTACATATATGTAAAATACAATCCCGTTATAACAAACTTTAATGGACCTGGCAAAACAGTCCGTTATATCCAGAGTTGCTGTATGCCCAAAACACAACTACAAGACACCATTTACTCATGCCACACCCCAGCAGACACACTTGTGGTATAGATTATTACAGTATATTGCACATGTAGTAACCCAACTTTACCTGACTGTTGGAAGCATATATGGCCTATAAGTGGTCATACATGTACAATACAGTAGTAACCTTGACCTCATTGTTTACTGCATCCCTCCAGCTGCAAGCATCATCTGCTGACACACAGCGTGCCTGGTGATGGACAGCCACACAGACCAATCAGTGTTGCCTGCTGTTATGCCATGCCTATTTATAGAGCGTGACTATTAATAATCCCAACTATGTATCTGTGCTGGATATCACCGGCACGCCACGTGCCTTATAGGCGGAGCCTGCATGTCCGTCATAGCCAAACAAAACTACAGCCAGAAGTGGCCCTGGGGACCAAATTGTTTGTCCATAAGCAAAATTCTGTTATATGCGAGTCCAGCATTTCCGATGCTTTTTGTACATGTTCGTAAAGGCGCATGGCCAGGACCAGTGGACCTCGTCCATTATAGACGATATTGCGTTATAAGTGAGTCCACTATAATGGGATTATACTGTACTACATAGTACTGTCATATTTTTACTCAGCAAAACATTTATCCTGAACAAATCAGCAAAATGACCTGTTAAAGAATACTATTCAACTCCTTAATTCCATGACTATATAATATTAACTAACAAGTCAGAAGAAATGACCAATATGACAGATCTAAACATTGTCATGGATACTGATCATTGTTATTCTGCACTCTATCATCCACAGTTATATGGATTAGTCTATACAAAAAGAGCTGCAACATGTACATCTATATGCGGGTAAAAATACATAATAAAATATAAAAAAGGAAAATGAAAAAAAAGAATAATAACATGAGGTTAATATTTACAAATCAATACAATTAACATAAACTTTACACTACAGGTATGTCTCTTTAAATTCAAATTTGCCATTTCGGTGCTAATGGTCCTTCTTTGGTGTGGTTGAATACTAAACAATGCAAACTTCTATCTAATAACCTAAAGCGTGAAGAGGAATGAGAAAAGCTATGTCCAATTAATTAAAATAAAATAAAAATTAAAAAGCCTTTATCTCTACTAGTAGAATGAAACTACTTAAATAAGAGACATGAGTAGAAAATAATTTAATTCTATGACTCTGTGAAATCCCTTTGTTTTAATCACATCACAATGCTGTTTCCAGCTAACCTGGGCACAAGCCAATATGATGCAGTGTTGTCATGCAATCAGGTTTATAATCACTTGTGAAAGAATGGATCATTCTGATGAGCTCAGCGAATTCAAACGTGGTGCTGTCATGACATGTCACCTTTGCAATAAGTCAGTTTGTGAAATTTCTTCCACGGTCAACTGTAAGTGGTACTATTACAAACTGGAAGTGTGTAGGAACAAGAGAAACTCAGCCACCAAGTGGCAGATCATATAAAGTAACAGAGCGGGGTCACCAAGTGCTGAGGTGCATAGTGCGTGGAATGGCTTTCATGGCTGAGCAGCTGCATGCAAGCCTCACATCACAAAGCATAATGGCAAGTGTCGAATTGAGTGGTGTAGAGCACGCCGGCACTGTACTCTAGTGCAGTGGAAACGTGTTCTGCGGAGTGACGATTGATGCTTCTCTGCCTGGCAGTCTGATGGACGAGTCTGGATTTGGAGGACACTAGGAAAAATGACCAGCCTGACTGCATTGTCCCAACTGTAAAGTTTGGTGGAGGAGGGATAATGATATGGGTTTTCAAAGGTTGATCCAGACCCCTTAGTTGTAGTGAAGAAAACTCTTAATGCTTCAGCATTCCAAGACATTTTTGACAATTCTATGCTTTCAACTTTCTGGGAATAGCTTGGGGAAGGCCCTTTTCTGTTCCAGCATGACATCACAAAACAAGGTCCACATGTGGTTGGATGAGTTTGGTGTGAAAGAGCTTGTAACAACACATCATGTAAGAATACTGCAATGTGTGAAATTTCACTTCGTTATGCAATAGCACCCACATTTTGTAGAATTCTGCCATATTTTGTAATAGACAACATGAATGCAATATGTAATATGTTTCTCTGCTTTTTTAAATGTAATATATTATTACATATTGTTGTGATTATTAGAAAATTCAGGAGTTGTACTTTATAATGTTGAAAATGTAATACTGATTATGTAAATAACAACTAAAATGGATGTCTTCATTAATACTTTAGCAAGTTATTGCATAATGCAGTGTTACTGCACAATTCATTGTTACAGTACAACCCCACTGAACGCTTTTGGGGTGAACTAGAATGGCGAATTTGAGCCAGGCCTTCACCTCCAATGTCAGTGCCTGACCTCACAAATGCTCTTCTTGATGACTGGGCAAAAATTCCCACAGACACACTCCAAAGTCTTTTGGAAAGCCGTCCCAGCAGAGTGGCAGCTGTTATTGCAGCAAAGGGGTGACCAACTCCACATTGACGGCCATGGATTTAGAATGGGATGTGGGATGGGATGTGGGAGGCCAAGTGTCCCAAAACTTTTGTCCATATACTGTACATAGCCCTGTTGCGATTCATGCTAGAGTGATTTGTGTCCGCTATTTATCCTCAAAGTTATCCCGCTTAGCAAGGAATCCAGCTTAGTGTGTCATCTAGCTTTTAAGACACAAAATGGACATATGAAAATGGATTTTTAAAAAATCCACGATAGAGGTCCCTGGGACTACCGTACCAACCAACAGTGACCAATCAGCCCCTCAAGTCAACACAGGCCAGCCAGAAAAAATTACATTGGGAGAGGATTCGCTGGTGGTTGTTCTTTACAATCCTCATTTGCTTTATGTCAGTATACGTTCTTCGGTCTGTTTAAATCAAGCTCAGGGAGTCACTATCATGCGATGGTGTGTGGATGGTATGTGCTTCCTGGGGTTTGTTGATCTGTTAGTGTGTGTGATGCACTTCTTAAACAATCATATTACTTTGCGTAGCCTGCATCATTTATTGTTACTTCACCTCCCCCTCTTCATTTCAACTGCCGCCGGCTCTGATGATCCAGAAGCATCACTGTATTATTATTATATTTCTTGCTATTTTGTAACTACAGTTTTAGTTAGTGGGGAGCGTGGAGTGTCATAGCACAAAACATAGGAGAAAAAAAGTGCAATGGAAACAATCAATGACCACCAAAGAAAATGGATATATGAGGATAGTGAAGCCTAATAAGGTAAGCAAGAGTATAAACTACATTTCGATGAGCCGGGTGGATACTGGATGCCTAGTCTCTCCGTTAGTACCAGGGTTGGGGCTATTCGCATTTGTCAATTCCAATCCAAATCAGGAAATGCAACTGGAGCTGGGAATGGGGAAAAAACTATGGGGAACAGAATTGGAATTAAATTCAAATTTCAGGAAGATTTAAATTCCAACTGCAGTTCCCCTTCCTGATTGGAATGGCCCCAACCCTGCAGGTTAGTACGCCTGCACTCACCCTGCTTTCCTACTGACACTTTCCTTAAACCACAACATAAACCAACTATAATCAGACATTATACACTGCATGCTGTGGCTTGCAGCGATAATAAGAAAGAATGCAAGAATCAGCTCAAGGGCGACATCTATATAAAATGTACTATACAGAGATTTTAGCATTTCAACTTTATGTTATGGATATTTGCTTCAAGACATTTTTATGAGAACTAGTAAATTGCGCATTAATCATCACGTGGCTGGCTGGAAACAATATGTTAAGAAACAAACCTCACATCAGCAAGCTAGATTGCATCAGCAATCCTGCCAACACACGAAAGTCAGTTTCGGCATTTCAGCATTTTACCTGCTAATTGTAATATAATTTTGTAAGAACCACCATGCCCAAAACAAGGGCAAAGGGCAAAAAAAGCAAGAAAAAAAAGTTTTGAAATAATAGAAGAACTTAAGTAAATTGGGGTTATTAAAGGACAGAGAAACAAAGCCATTATTTTGACCATCTGTTACTAACACTGACAGTGCATACTGTGATGGGGCTAAGCTACAAAGCATGCAGGCAATAGTGGATGAGCCATGGAGAGGCTATGTTTATTAAATAACAGTCCAGCCGATGTCTGGAGAAGGGGGAATCTCGTAAACTGTGAGCCTGGGAGACAGCTGCCGGCACCTTCACTCTGTGCCAGGTTTGTCCAAAAATGAGAGTTGGGTGAATAGCGGCAGGTGTCGCTAAAAGAAAATGAAAAAGGTGTCGTGAGATCTATACCAAAACCACATAAACAATAATGAGCGACCAAAAGGTTGCTCCACTTATATCAATTAGATTGTGACTGAGGCAGTAAGTTTGCCATTTTGCACAATAAAGAGGTTATTTTAAATGGGGTGGTGGCAGCTAACACAATAATTTGTTTCTCGTGGTGGGTTGTTGTGGCCGTGGCTCTTCCGTGGTATTCTAGCTTGCCATAGCACTGGTCCTAAAATTTGACAGGCAGCTGCTGGCCAAGCAATCTTCCACATGCCCATACCTCAGCATGCGTGCGTGTTTCCCAAAGGCGCTATTGTGACAGTACCATTTGCATTGTTGTAGAGAACAAGCTTTGTAGAGACATTTCACAAAATCTTTATCCCACTGGTAGTATTTTGAGCATCTTTTTCCTGGCAATATGATCACTCTGTATTTTTAAATCTCATTCCTAAAACAAGTGATACAGAACAGAACTGATATAATTTATCATTGAAAGAATGAATTAAATAAAAAAATTAATTTGATGTAGGTCAATGTGTTACATTCTGTACAAATTGTTTTCTGAAATGTATATGTATTTATCTCAATTCATCCATCCATCCATTCATCCATCCTTCTTCTAATCCCTTATTCTTATCAGGGTCCTGTCTATCACAGAGAATATGTATACATATCCTCACACACACAATCATGCTCTGTGGGTCATTTAGAGACAACAATTTGCCTCACTTCTCTTTGGAGTGCAGGAAGAAACTGGAATTCCTGGAGGAAACCAGCTCAACATGAAAAGTCCACACACAGAGGCAAAGGCATGATTCCTTTATGCATTTTTTGATATACTGTAAGTTTATAAGTTGAGATACTTAGGTATCCCCATTGTGTACATTCTCTAATTGAAATGCTTTCAGAGATGCTTAGATGAATGTAAGGATTGCTATTAAATGATCATACAAAAGGGATATACAGGTTCTTTAATTATTTATTAATTCTTTTTTGCACATTTTTGAAGAGCATATCAACAGTTCACATTCTGAGACTTTAACTGTTCCTTAAAATATCATTGCTATCATCACAGGCTATTGAAACAATACATTTTCGTCTTATTTGGCTACATATTTCAGAATATATTGCTGCTTCTATAAAAATCCAAGCAAGACTCACAGAGAGATTATACATCTTGAAAAAAATCTGGAAATAGGCTTAAACATTCATACAAAAAAACTCCCTGCACAACACAGAAAGCTGTTGGGAAGGACTAACATATTAAGTATTTCTCTGCTGGTACTCCATTCTTTGGCTAGTCCTCATAGAGCTGTCATTTAAATTTGGTAAATGTGTATAAGGAACTTTAATGCTTTAAAAGATGATTTCCTGAATGCAGAAAATGCCAGTGAGAAACAAGATAAGATGCAGAGGTACTTATGTTTTATAATGCCTCTCATAAATATTCAAAAGTTTTGGAAAATCAGTGAAAAGAGTTCAGTCCCCTATGTTTTACCTCCCAGTTTTATCTCTATTTGAAATTTCCTGCATGATTATTAAAAAATAGTTTACTTGACGACAAAGGCCATGTAAAGCCCAATTAATTCATGATGTCAGAAGCCTTGGGGTAGAAAAAGGAGAACTTTCATGATGGGTCTTGGGGAGTTTACTAAAATAGGTTTTATTGTCGCTGGGAAAGACAAAAAAGGGTTGCAACAACAGGTACAAGACACGAAAACGGAGCCCTCCCTCCCACACTGCCCAGAGGTTTGCTGCGATCCTCGCGTCCTACAGACCGGATACTGCAGCAAGGAGGCAGCCACCGGGATTTGGGGCCTCTTACTAGATAGAAGGTGGCGGAACAAGGTGTGCAGGAAGAGGAATCAAGTGTGGATGGTTGGTGTAGCCAGGGGGAAAACAGAACCAGGGCATGAAGCTAAAAGTAAAAAAGAAAAAAACATTCATCATAAACCAAGGACTACATACTGGACCTATACATAAATCTAAACATACAGAAAACTACACACACAGGGCATCAGAACAAAGTCTTGCACTTCAGCAACCACAAGACTGAGCCCCAAGCAACAGTTGCTTCTCAGCATATATTGAGCCTAGGACCTTCAATAATAATTAAGTCCCTAGTGACAGAGGTGTAACAAGAACAATGTGCAACCTTCTGCATGAATAAATGAATAGTGAGTACCTGTTGTATAAAATAACCATTAGTGATACTCATATAGGGTTTTGCAAATTACTGTACTACAGGTACGTACATCAGAGGATAAGGGTAGACATCCACCTTTAAATTACACAGAAGTATTGTAAAACAATCCATACGGTAAATGGACGATAAATGATGAAGTAACACTTTATCTGGATTGTCCGTCAAGAGTATTTGTAGGATTTCTACTACTTAGTTGAGATTGAACAATTCAACTGTATAATACACAGTATGTGGAGTATATGTTACAATTGAAGAACATACCTACACATTCTTAAAATAATTTCATTGAATTTGAATTCCAATTAATAAATACTTGAAGTGGTACAAGTTCTCTGTATACCTTCAGTAGGTGGACTATCCAAACTCCTTCTGGGAGTAACTTTTCTTTTGAATACTATTAATACAGGTATACATGCATTTTTAAAATCGTAGACTTGAAAAAGCATCACTTGTCAATTGTGGGTCAGTTGTACCCTTGAGTAATGGTTTACTAAATATGCAAGTAGACCCTATCTACCAGGTTTCTTACCCCCAGCCTGGCTAAGTATTGCTTATGTTCTACTTTTTTGTAGCCACTTCTTCACACTCCGTAAACTCTAGACACTGAAGTACATGAAAATCCCAAAAGAGGCTGTTTCTGAGATACTATACATTATTTGAAATTTAAATTTCAACATCAGATACTTCTCGAAATAAAAAGTGCTTACATTTGTGTACAAAGTTGCCATCCTGCACTATTGTAATGAGCCTTCATTTATAACAGAGCATCACCGTTGCAATTTTTTATGCTATACAGAGAGCACCATAGAGCATATTGTCTCCGCGCTACTATTGGCAAGGCGATGTAGCTATTTCCTACTGTGATGTACAATGAGTCAGATTTTATGTTGAGAATTTGAGTAGCTCCACAAAATGTCAGACACCCTGTATAATGCACTATTTCAAGAATAGAGAGTGATTTAGAATACAGGCTTGGTTATAACTGTGACTGACATAACCGTGAAGTGACATTGTAAATCAAAGATTGACTACATAACATCAATGCACTAGAATCGCATCTGGGATGTACATCAGAATTATGTTACCTGGAGTAAATTTCAAGCCCCAATGTAACCCTGACCAAAACGGCTGGGCTATTATTTTTTTTTTTTACTAATTAAAATGAATGTTTACATCTGTGGCCCAGCCTTATATTTTCATACTATAGTCACCACTTTCTGGTAACACTTTCTGTGAAGACCATGTGTATGAGATTTGACGAACACATTCATAGCACATACATATCCTCATGTGTTAGATTCCTTCATAATACATTCATACAGCATTATGAACATGGCTCTATATATATATATATATATATAAACGTGACACATTATAGCCTGTATGTTCATTACGCATTATGAATACTTACTGTAATAGCTACCTTCATAATGCAGTAAAAAGCATCCTTTATTCTTATGCTGACTATTATAATGCAGTATGAATGTATAGCGCATTACAGGTGACAGCTTCATTGGAGCTTATGAAATATTACAATCAACACCATAATGCCTTATGACTGTTAATAGAAGATGCTGTAATGCTTTATTAATTCTTATATCGACCATTATAATGCATTATGAAGGTATCTGTAATGCTTTATAAATGACAGTCTTACAGTATGCAATGTGTTACCCAAATGTAACTGTTTACTTTTCCATGTTTATTGATACATATATAGCTGTCTTGGTAAATAGACATTTCTTGTTCCAGTGACAGAATTACAATTTCTGTTTATCAGCAGTACTGTAATGCTTAAAATTGGCACTAAATTATACCATATTACAAATGATAAATTATAGCCTAATTGTTAGTCTAATAGTGTCCTTCAAACAGTCTAATGTGCAGCCAATCCTGTGGGCACCTTTCTAACCCGAACAGCAGAAGTGTCCCCACCTCTGAACATGCGTTTCAAATGAGCATAAATATTGATTTTTATCCAAACAGAAATTTTATACCAGTATTCAAGTTTGTTTTGTGCTGGTATTTGTATCAGAAAACATCAGCCAGTGGGGTAAAAAAAGGAAAGAAATTCTTTTGATTCCTTTTGTTCTCCCTGTCTCATGTTCACAGCCAATTACAGAGGAAGAAGACAGAGCTGTCTCCAATATCAGTTCTCTCTCTCCCTTTTTTTGTACTGGTGTGTGTAGTGCTGTACAGGGAGAGTTTGGCATGAATAGATAGTGACCTGTTTTTAAGCTTTCTTTCCCTACATTTCTTTTTCTGAAAATAGACACTTTGCCATACAAGTATAATGACAAAAACAGAGCTTCTGAAACAAACAACAACAACAACAACAACAACAACAACAATAATAATAATAATAATAATAATAATAATAATAATAATAATAATAGTAATAATAATATTGTGGTTTTCCCATCAAAATATATGTGGTTCTACTTTTTAAAAGATGCCATGTTTAGTTTATACACGGAGTTACTGTTTTTGTCTGCAGTGTGCATTTTAGCTATATGGTTTTGCAGAACTGCCCTGATGTACAAAACACAACACATGAAGTAAAAGCAAAACGTTAAAACACCTTAATACCCCATTGTGCAGAGTTTACTTGTTTGGTGTTTTCAACAAATAAACACTACAGTTTTCTCAGTGCATTGTGGTTTTTTGATCGTTGGTAGAACTATACTTCAGGTAAGTTACCTGAGCTTAACGTTGTTTGTATACCATGTATGACAGCTAGGAACAAGTTAAAACTGGAAATTTGCTAGTTGGTTGGCGTTCATTGTGAGTTTGGGAGTTGCAACTAGTTATGTTAGTTGTTTATTTTTTTTATAGTGTATTCAGGTAAAACTGATTTGGACTATGAATGGACATCATACTCACCTATAATCTACACAGTCCTTAGCCAAGCTAATCTGTACTTTTTGTTTGTGGCGATGATGCAATATAGGTATAATGTGTAGCAGTAACTATATATATAGTATATACAATCCAGTCCCATGCCTACTCTCTCTCACCTGTGTGGCACATGCGGACATACTTTGAATTTATTATGCAGCTGAAATAACATTTATATGTTGCTGGATCAATATAACAATTAGCCACCCTTTCTAAATATTACCAGGTATTACCAGAGAACAAAATATGATTTAAATTCGAGGTTACATTGCATTCATATTCAATTTATCCTCTTCTTAATGTGTATGATTAGATAATAAAAATCAAACATACATAATCAAAAATCATACAAAACTATGACATTTATTCGCAATTTAGTTGGGGTTCCTCTACAAAACCCATAGAATAGACGATAGAGGTTACTGCCATTTTTAAAGCACAAAGTTAAATAAGAATGTTACAAAAACACTGTATGTGATAAATACATCTACAGTATATAATTTAATACATTCAAAAAACAAGGTTTAAGTATAATCAAATAAAGCTATAAGCGGAAACAAAAAGCACATGATTATGATGTAAAAAAGTGTTTACATATTAATGCCTAGCTAGCTCATCCGAACAGAAAAAAGATTCAGTCCCATGAGAAGTATGTTAATAGCAGCCAGATGGGAGCCCTTGATTGTAGGAGGCAGCGTGAACTGAAGAAAGAACTGGGGAGAAGAATCAAGGAGAACAAGAAGGAAGTGTTGTCTGAGCATTGCTAATCTGCCCATTTGTTAAAAGCAGTTTTTTGTTAAGCTTACACTGACTGTGTTCAGCTCTATATTGCCACACAGCAATAATGCCTGCCCAGTGTCTGATCAATTCCATTCTGCCAGGATATTTAGTATGATTAACTACTGAGTTGAACATGGATGATAACGACATGTTTTGGGGCAAACGGAATAACAAGCACTGATATCTGTACAAGCATAAACCTACAAGTTCCAACAATAATGACACTCAGGACATTTCTCACAGCAAATAGTATTATATGATACATCAAATGAAAACATCATTTTATTTGAGAAATGCATATTGGTTGCACATTTTCTTCTGTTAGGTTTTTCATTTTAATGCAAATTCTAAGCATTTGGATATTATGGCGTGTGCAGCCTGTATGCTGTTTTTTTAAGATATGGGCTTTAACTGAGAGAGTATGGAAGCACTGTTTAAAATGTATTTTGTCAAATGTTTTATTGCACGAAAATTTGAAAAAACAATTTCTCAATTTACTGTATGTATAGAATGTGTCACAAAAATAACACGGAAGCAATACATAGAAAGTAGACATTTTAAAGTGGAAATATTGTGCCTGAGATCCTCATGAGTGAAAACCTAAAGCATATCTATCAAATTACACCACTTTCATGACTGAGAGCACACTATTTGTAAAGCACCTAGTGTGGAAAATTTTAAGTGGGAAGGGGAATTGGCAGAAAATAAACTTTGCCAAATTTCACTGAGTGAGCATGAGAGACTTTACTACTAATAACAGTAAGAGTAAAACTTCCAATTAGATGATATCAAGGGTTAAACTGACAGAAAATTAGATTTGCAGCTTCGATACTGCTGTTATTTTCAATGGCCACGGGAAAATCCTATTTTTACCAAAGATAAACATCAAATGTACCAGCTTGACCTGGATACATGCAAGGCATATGGTGATACAAACCAGAATATTTGGTTTTGTTATCAGACTGATCTATACCTTTGCAGTTCCCCAGTGTTATCTGTTAAAGCTTTTCCTGTTGACCTTCAGCTTTTTCTTCCCCTGCGTCATTATGCTTTGCTACAGAATGAGTTGGGAAAAATGGCTTCAGCACTCCATTTCCCATGAGGCCACAGTCACTCGAATAACTTACAGGTGTCAGATGAGATAGAAGTGGGCTAATGTGCCCCATACAAGTCTCCTGAATTGCAACCTCGCTTAGATTCTCGGTTATTTATCGCTATGGTTGTTGACGGAGAACAATGAGATGGGAAGGATTGTAGTCCTTTCAGCACTCTCTATAGCAGATGGAATTTCAGCACTGGCACCGTTACATACAAGCTAAGCAATTCCTCTGTGATTGCTAATCTTGAGAGGAGACATAAAATGAGAAGGTGCAGGATAAGTTACAAAGCCTGTTCAGGATACTTTCTCTTCATAGGTGACGACATTCACCCGTGTCTATAGGGATAGGCCAGAGGCCAAAGCAAAATATTCCATTTTGACCTGAATCATCATTTCACCAGGGTGAAAATGCTGCCCACCATCAGCTGAAATAAATCTGGAAATAAAAATACATATAAAGTGCTTAAAAAAGGTAGAAGTTGTTTTAGCAAAAATTCATGAACAAGTCCTATTCAAGAGAGTTTCAAATTTAGAGAAGCAAATGCAAATCACTGGCTTGAGTGAAATGGTTGTGTCACCCATATAGGGTTTGCATGCTAGCACAAATGCAGCATAAAATTGTGGCACACATGCAGTGTTTCATACTGAAATGATAATTTCTACCCTCAGTTGGAGAATTAACAGTAATGCCACTTAAGCCATATTTGCCAAAGTACTGCAATTTATCTCATAATGCTGAAATTGATGATGAGTACAGTACTTGCTGTGTCTGAACACTCCATCTCCTCCAGATCATTGCATAATTGGCAGCTTGTTTGAAATTGCCTCATTAACTGCTTTGAGGTGATACTGGATGCAATGGATTAACTGGTAAAGAACACTGTTGTCCATCAAAAAGCATTCATAAAACTCAGCAGGCACATTCAGAAGATCTGCTTTGGAAATAATTCAGAAGTGTTTTATTTTTTATTAATTTTGAAGTTGCACCTCTCTAAGATGGAAGAGGTATATTCTCTGCCGCTATAAAGTTTTGAAGTGAAAAAACAGCAGAATCACTTTATTGTTAAACAGTTCTGTGGATAGTCTATGTAAGACTTCAGTCAGAAGGCCTACCTTCACAAAGGCCTACCAAATGCTACACTTAATCCCAATGGGACTTTTTATATTTTTTTAAGGTTTATTTAAAAAAAAAAATTAGCTTTGAACATTTCCATCTATGTGTGAGGGTATCACTATTTGCATAACAAAACAAGTATCACTACCAAATAAATAAGTTTTTAAATCATAAAAAAACAATTATTTTTTTGAGAGTTTATTGTTAACATTTTGTGAAAATGTACTTGGATTAAGACAGGTTATTCATTCCAGTTTGTGATTTTTAGTTATACAATCAAACCAAACCATGCGAATATGCCTCAACTTTCTCTTCTTTGCAATGTTTTTTTTTGTTTTGTTTTGAAGATGAGTGTCTTTGTCATCACCCACTTCTCCATTTATGAGTGAGGCCTTATTCTATTGTTGGACAGATTACTGCTGGCAATCATAAACTCTTGGCAAGTTTTGGGTTGTTGAAGAGCTGCCATCCAAGGTGCTAGAAGTTTTAGGCTGGAGAATGTAAACCATTTCCCTTGATATCTGTGTTCATCAGGGACAGTATTCTCAATCATATGGCACAGAGATATGTGCTTATTGACCAAGATGGATATAGCAAGTACAAAATATCCACATGTTTGTGTGCAGAAAATATAGCTAATAAGATCTGGATGAGCGCTAGCCTAGTGCCCTGTAATGCATAGGGTAGGCTCCAGGCCCCCTGAGACCCTGACCAGGATTTGAGATTAGAAGATGGAAGGATGGACTCACGGACGATGTTATCATGCAATTATCTGACTGACAGGGCTGTTGGAATTATCAAAAATGGCTTTTACAGGGCCTATATGACTAAAGCAATAAAGTATATTGTCAAGAGTTCTGACTCTTCCAGTGGACTTTACAGTGATAGATATTCATTTCTTCCATACTGCTTTGAGTTATTATTGTTGGTTCTTGTCCTTGAGCAAGTAAAACCCTTACTTCAGAGTAACTTTTTTTTTGATATCATAAAAAAAGGGTGGCTTGTCACCTCAGTGGGCTGCTCTCTTATTTAATTCCACTGTATGCTGTGTATTTGTGTCAATATTGCATTTGCCTCTGGAAAGTCGTGAGGACATTACACAATCCAGATCCTCCCAAATTGGAACAAAGGCTCTCACTAAATCTTGGGTAACCTTCTTTAGTCCTGTGAGCGAGGGGGTGGCATTCTTATGGGTCACCATGACTTGCGGCAGTCCGGAGGGAACCTCTAGGACTCAGTCATTTTTCTTCACCAAGACTACCAGGACTGCCCTGGGACTGGCATTCTTGCAAATAATTCCCCCTACCGCATGCTCTTCAATAGACACGGCAATCCTTCAAAGAATGCAAGCGATATTGCCTGTGGGGATCTAGTGAAGGATGGCATCTGTGTGAACATAATAGTCAACACTTGCAATGGGGATTGGGCTTGTGCTATTCAGTGGTAGGTCCACAATTAAACCGTATGGATTATACACTTTGAGGCACAGGTTTTTGATGTGCACCTAATATTTTTATTAACTTATATTACGTGAAAGAGGAGAGGTAAGCCGAAGACAGGAATTACAGCAGCTAAGCAAGTTTTAATGTTCGGAAAACATCTCTTGTTGATATGAGACAATCCCTCCTCCAGCACATTCTGCTTTTGTTGTATAACTGGTAATGCTTTATGTTTTTCATACTCGTTTCAAATTCATAACTCTTAATACAAAAAGATATCACCAGCAATACATTATAAAAGGTGTTTTAAAAAGTCAATATGCCAAAGAATAGAAACTGCACTGCTTAAAATAAACTTTATAGGGTTATTAATGCATGATTGTATCTTTGACTTTGTATCCTAACAAAATGTTTACCAATCTGTTATACTGTATATTTGGGTTAAATTTACATATATTTGTAAGTTCTCGTTCATTGCTTACCTTAATGAAGGTGTTGTCCCTCTTCCGCCCATGGGATGATAATTTTATGATAGAGCTCAATTTTTTTTCATAATTTGTAATCCAGTACAATGGTTTAACTGTAATTTCTTTTCTTTTTTAGTAGTGGGTGACATATTTTTATGCCTTAATCCTGTTGCCTAACATGTCCTCCAAGTGATCACTAAAAATCACAAAATGTTGAATATCTAGAGACAGCAGAGGCAGAGGAGACAGATCTCTGGCCTGTACTGATACTAATAAACAATCTACAACCAGGCTGGGCATACATAGAGTGATGGCCTCTCATACGGAATTGATGTCTATTTGTTTCGGTGCTTCGTTTTGTATGGGGGCAGAATGGTGGCTCAGTCAGTAGCAGCGTAGCATCTGCATGTTCTCCTTGTGTGAGGATGGGTGTTCTCTAGGTCATTGTTTCCCAACCTGGTTCTCAAGGACCCACAGTTGGTCCATGTTTTTGCTTTCTCTCAGCTCCCTGCCAGACAGGCCACATTTTGACTGTCTGTGGGTCCCTGAGGACCAGACTGGGAAACACTGCTCTAGGGGTCTAAGTCTGCTCTCACTTTCCAAAGTAGGGATCGTCAATCTGTCCACACACAGACAAATGTGTTCATAGCAAAACTTGGCTGTGTCCCTGGAACAATTTTTTGATTGAGGAAAAAAACTATGTAGGCTACCTTTTTAAACACTATGTCCATGTTAAACGTCAAGCATTTTGATCAAAATGTCCATCAGACAAAAACAAGATTATATGATTATAATATTTATAAAATAAAGCTGTTAAGGTATGTTAGGATGTTAAGGTATACTTAAATTGTGTAGCACTAGCATGTACCACATGGTGGTGGAGACCATGGTGTGGGACCGTGAGGAGACGTACCTCACTCTGAAGACCCAGCTGATGGTAGACCTCCACGAGTTGCGGGAGAAGGAAGCCTACTTGGTACGCTTGCAAGAGGCTATCCGTGTCGTGGTGCAGGAGCGACTGTGCTGGGCCGCCCGACTCTGAGAGCGGGAAGCCCTGTGGCAGGATCAGCCTGCCGTACAACAGGGTCCCACAAACCTGGCGAGAAAGAAGGGCTGGGGCCAGGAGAAGGCCACACAGTGGGAAGTCTCCAGCTGGTCCATGCACTAGATGCCCATGGAAAAAGGGGGACTGGTTGTGGGAGTCATTGGGAGTGGTGTTCCCTGGCCAGGAGGACCCCCTCGAAGGGCTACCAGATCTACATAAGCCATGTAAAAAGAAGGGTTGGCGACTTGAGTGATCTGTCACGCCTGCGCCCGCTAGCACCTAGCCGCACCAGCACTCGGGGGGCTAACGGGGGGGCTAGCGGCCCTGTCATTGAAGCTGCCGCATCGATGGCTGCCGCCGGACCAAGGACTTGCTTCAGAACTGGAGACTGGTGGTGGTTGTTGTTGGGACCGTCGACCTCTGAGGAGGGGGCAGTGTAGCACCAGTGAAGTTTTCATGTCCATACATGCCCCGCAAGTATTGTAAATAGCCCCTTGTATGTATTTTTTGTTGATAATAGTTTTAATAATTTTCTGACTGTGGCATGTATGTTTGCCCGTGCACAATACTCGCATATCCTTAACTTTGTATAAATCTTTCAGTGTATGTGTAGCTTTCTGTTCATCGTCTGACCTCCTTGTGTTTCTGCTATTGTGTTTGGTTTGGCATTTGATGGGTGCCTGTTATTGTCCTTATAAAAGAGCGTGTTCTTCCCGGCAAGCAAGTCCCCTCGTCCTTTGCTACTCTCACAATGCCTCGGTCTGCTCGACATTATAATACTGCTTATGAATGTTCCATGGATGCATTACTGTATGAAGGTGTAGTTAATGTAAA
>JAODJW010000002.1:23997295-24016528 GCA_026777045.1 Hyperopisus bebe | reverse complement strand
ACCACACGTCATCAAGTTACTCGCAAAGTTACCCCGATAAGCCAGTTACCCCGCTTCGTAGTACAGGCCACAGGTCAGTTTCTGCCCTTCTGACGAGTGTTAATTAAATAGCTGGAAATTGAGCATCGAGAAGTAGCAGAGTGGTAAGTACAATGCAAATACCAAGTATTTCTCTATTTTCTTTACAGGGAAAGTTAAACAATGTAAGCTTAACCAACTAAAGCTATTAATGCATTCCAGGTTCTCCTCCTTTGACACTAACTTGTTGCTTTTTTTCACAAGAACATCTATTTAATTGTACCAAAATAAGCCACGATAACCTTACAGCATTCCTTGCCCTACTTTCCGACAGCCCGTCCTCTACTCCCATGTGAAACTATGGCACTTTATGAACACATTGTATGCACAAACACCTGTCAGACACATTTCAAGGAAACAGCTGCTCCTGCTGGTTTACATTTCAGAATGTAAGGGAGAAAGATTTTTGTGTTGGATTGAGCTGGTATATTTTGATCTGTAAACCAAGGGAGATTCAACAACAGACACAGTAAGACTTAAAGAGTTATGGATGAAGAAAAAAAACACACACATGACAAAATCGAATAACAAATCATGTAATCATGCATTTCTGAAGTGAAATGTTTGCATGCGTCCTGGGTGCCTTGATTGCTCCGAGCCACATCATATGATCTATTGATAAATTATATACAATTGCAAAGAAACAAAATACAGTGGAATGTACGGCTGCACAGACACTATTTTAACTCACGTTATATAAGCCAAATGGACAGCCCCTCCCCACACTCTTGCATTTACCTGGGGGAATGTATTTCCTTTTAGTAATCTATGATAAGTATAGTAAATAATCTTTTTCTCTATTGTATAATCTAGGACAATCGAATATATAATTATATAATTTATTCATCTTTAATGCATTTTATTGTTAGTCAAACCACTATAGGTTTGGCTATAATTTTATGTATTCAGTCTCTGAAACCATCATTTAGTTTTCAAGCCTTATAATGATATGTTAACAGTTAAGAAAATTGCACCCAAGATATTAAATAATAAAAAAATACCTCTTCAATAATGGTATCCAGTTAACACATCCTGCATACTAAATGAAGTAATAAAAATGTTGATACATAAAGTCTTAGGTTTTGGTGGTGGTATACCAGGAGACAAGAAGACGATCATGTTCACGAATCCGTAAGCATTATTTTGGTGTAAGCCTTGAGTCAACAGTGAAAAATATAAAGAAATGTTTTTTCGGTAGATACTTCATAAGGACAACAAAAAGATAAAATAATAAACAAATCTCCCTTTTGGGTTTATCCTGTCAAAGCATTTGCTTTAACTTCAATGCATATTTTCCCTCCAATACAGCCTCAAGTGTAGTGCAACATTTTTACAATGTTATACTTACTTAACTGTAAAAGCTGTCAACATTTCTTTGTTTGTAAATGTGTTTTTAATAGAATAAGGACACATTTTCCATTTTTAGGTTTTTAAATAACCAGCCTTTATTGCATAAAATATACTGAATTAGGTTCAACATGTTGATGATGATGATACGGATGGTTTTCATATGAGAAAAAGAGCAAAATTGTAAATGATATGGTTCAGAGAACATTATAAATTCACTTTACTATGATGCGCTTTTTTTGTCTTAATCTTTGGGATTGGAGCTATTTGGTGGAATCTGAAAAAAAATCTTAATGATGAAAAAATGGTGCATTAACCCTTTAATACGGCAGTGCATTAAGATGAAGATGGAACTGAGTTTAAATGTCTGTACAAAACAGCAAAGGAACATTCTGCATTCTCCATTTCATATCAATAATTTGGAACAAATTAAGTTTTTACTGTGTGAGCGTGGACACTGTTTTTTTACCTTCATGAAACCTTTAAAAGCATTTCATGTTTTTTTATTCTTTTTTTTTTTTTTTTGAGACAACACACATCTCCAGTAATAACTTATCAAATAGAAAGCTGTCGTAGTTGCATGCTAGAATCCTACCACTACCTGGTGCTCTTTCACCTGTTGTCAGGAAATTAAACATTTTTTTCTTTTACTCAGAAAAGCAATGATTTGTAACATTTTCTGAAAGAAGTAGAAAACTATTTACAAGAGCGTGAGAATAGTGATGGTTTCAGTAATGTCGATCAATCAGCCAGACTGCTATCTCAGAATCCCTGTGATGCAGATTGATCTTGTCATGACAAGGATTCAGCACACTCATTTAAGATGCTTGGTTTATTGGCTTTTACAGACAGAGCACCCCCAAAATCACAATATCAGGATTTCTGTCTGCTGGCCCCTTAAGCAAGGCCCTTAACCCCAAAGTAGGGGAGCAAAGTTGGATATGTGAAGGTTGAATATTGTTGTACATCTCTTCATAGGTTAATTAACAATAACCACATTCCATTCCCTGATCCCTCATCTGGAATATGTTTACCTGAACTTGAAATAAATTAAACAGATTTTTTTTTTACCTGAAGTCATGATAGTCCAAAACAATTTAGTAAGGGCATTCCATTGGTCAGTTTTGATTTCTGGCTTGATTTAACCCAGCTAACTGAGAAATCTTGTTTTGTGGAACACCCCTCTGAACCTGAATTTATGTTGCTTGTTTGGTAATAAAAATTCAGGTTCCATTTGTAATATTCAGCTCTTGAAAATTTGGGTTGTAAGATTCAGGTTGAGAAAATTCTGGTTGAGAAATTCATTTTCAGAAAACAGGGAAAACATTTGGGATACTTAGAAAGAGCAAAAATGTATAGATCTAATCTAACACAATCTTGGCCAATCACAAGACAAGAAGATCACCAGCATTTAGGATGGGGATTTGGGCTAGAACTCATGATTGTAATTAAGATCTTAAGGTTATGATAGTTATGACTTATAGCTTAAGTTAACCCAGCTAACCAACAAATCCGGCTTTGTGGACCCCCCCCCCCCACACACACACACACACAGGTGTAATACATCATTACAAAGATAAATAATGTTTCCCAGATGTTTTTGTGTGTGACTTTCAGAAATGTTTGTTCTTTTCAATTACTTCAAGCCATAAAAATTGCAAGTAATAAATTTAATCCATGAAGGATGCTCATACAGCAAACAACAATAACGACAATAACAACAAAGGAACAATAATAAGAATAATCTCCCTTTAATTGTAAAGTCTAAATGAACTCTCATTTTCTCTCACGCTAAATTTCCCCCCATTTATAAAAAGCTCAAAAAGCACATATTGTATGATAGCATCTTTTCTTCATTGTCTCCCTTGTAGGATCATTTAGCAGGAGTCCCTCATTACACAATTTGCATTAGGTGGCATTAGTGAGAGGATTAGGAAACATGATTTACACTTGCCAGACACTCTTCATTTTAGCAAATGAGTTTCTGTTCCCAGTTGAACGATGGAGCATTACGCCCACCCCCCCACCCCCAACCCACTCCCCTTAATCTTATTGAACAAAAAAGCTTCCAAACCTGTCACTGTGGGGCCTTGTTAGGACAGGCCCCTTTAAGCCAACAGACAAAAATTAACGTTATATGGGCTGTCGCTGGATTGTGTTAATTAGAACCTGTCAGACCATAATAAAGAAGAGGGGGTTTTGTGGTTTGCTTGAGGTTTGCTTTTTATGTATAATAGCTGCTGCTGCTGCTTTTGTGAGACAATACACGGAATTTATTTATGGCAGATGAAACACTTAATTTACGAAGCACGTCCTTAATTTGAAAGGTTTATGCAACATAACGTTCAACTGAAGTTCGAATGTTATCTTCTAACCAAGGATCACAGGCTGTGATTTACAGGAGGTTGAGGTGAAGGAAAGTGGTCATGCTGGTCGTGGGCACTAGAAGATGAATGAGTAGAGAATGAATGGCATTGCCCTGGGCATCACGTGGTAGCACATTTAGCCAGGGAGATTAATGGATTCTTCTGCATGGCAGAGGAGCGACTAGGGAGCTTGGGGTGTAATTGGGTTGGGGCAGGAGTGGGCACAGACAGCTGCTCACAGCTGGAGCCAATCACACTTACCCATCGATGCCAGGCATCCTGGAATCATCCAATCATTCACCACCCGTAAAAGAAAATGCATCCTTGTCCTTCACATTAACAGCAAAAAAATACACTCTTGAGAACATTTTTTAAGGTAACTACAGTAACAATTTGACATATAAAACGCCTGTCTTCTTAAGGAATAATGTTTCAATACAATGATAATCATCATCATTATCATCTTCCTCATCATCATTCCATGTATTATTGCTGACATTTGTGTGAATTTTACTTTCACTGCAAAATGCATATTTTTGTCTTTGTTGTTGTTATACAGTATACTACTAAACATATTTTAAAATAATAATGTAGTATATAGATAAATCTAATCTGCATCATTCTAGGACAGCTAGCCTAACACGATTTTTAATACTGTAGCCTAATAAGATTCATAAATCACATTGTGCATGTGCATCATTCTGCTCAACTTCTTTGACTGGATCTCACAGCCCATTAATTCTGTTAAACATCCATCCATCCATCCATCGTAGGCAGCATAAGGCTAGGGTACACTCAGGGCCAGAGACAGGCGTCGTCACCCAAGGCCCCTGAATTACCAGCTTTGGGGAGAAGGTAACATGACAGCAGTGTTATAATTTAAATAGCTGGATAAGATAACACTGGTCAGATTATTAACCTTTAGTTATTTAAGGTTATGCTATTTTAAGACAAAAATGGCCAACTGATCATAGAACAACCAATTATTAAGGATAATGAAAACCATTATAGTAAATTAACCATAGGCTAATATATCTAGATGAGTATAAACAGGCACTTGTGCAAAGAACCTTGTAGTCTTACACTGAAAATAAATATTTATTCCAGTGTATGAGTACAGAAAGTAATACAAGTGAAAAAGCTCAGAGCAGTCATAGTACAGTATGTAATTGTCTAATAAATGAACAGGTTGATCTCAATCTGCAGGTGAGACCCATGACCCAGCACCCAAGCTGAGCTGGTTCACAATTTCAGCAAAAAGGTACTATATAAACCAGTAATGACACATTTTAAAAGAATTATAATTCACAAATGCTGGTAATGTTGAAGCAGCACTGACCCAGAGGATTAAGGAGTTGCCAGCGTATGATGTTTTTATAAGGAAAAAAATAACTATAATCCCTGCAGCATAAGGGTCGCCTATGCTCTGATGTAGAAGCCGATGTTCCCTCCTCACATTTGTCTGCTATAATGCATGTCCAAGACATATACTGCAAAGGACCTGAATGAGATTTCTGTTGTACTCACTTTGAGGATCACTAGCCTTTTCCTTTACCCTTAATATTTTAAGTAATATACAGGTATCCTCGCATTAAGTATATTAAATACATTGTTGTTTAGCTTTTGGAAACAATATTATTTCTTACTGAGAAGGTTATTTGGCTCATGTGGATTTTGGTTTTTAGCTATATCCAGACGCACAAATGAGGAGAAGCTTATTCTATGCTTCCATTAGGTATTTTGGTCAGATGTTAAATACTACTGTAAGGATGTCAATCAGCAAGTCCCAGTTGTAGGCTCTTGTTACTCTGTGCTCTTGTCTGTCATATTTTGGCAGTGTTGTAGTCAGTGTTGGGCATTTCAGGTTCAGAAACTACAAATCTAGACCAATATTCAGAATACTTTCTACCAACCAGATGAGTACTCGGTAACTGTGATGCTCAACCAGTTATTCTAGGGGTGGGCAGTCTTATCTACAAATGGCCAGTGTGTATCCTGTTTTGGGGATAGCGTTTAGGTCAGCCAATCAGTCCTCTAATTGGTAATCTCATTAGGGAGATGCAGCGAAAACTTGCCCTTTCTGGATAAGATTGTCTACCCCTCAGTTATGCTCAACTGCTTGGTAGAAACAAACTCTTGGTCTGGATTTGTAGTTTCTGGACCAGAAATACCCAACACTGGTTGTAGTATTCTAGTCCAACCATATTGTAGTTACTCAGTGTTGTCTCTGAATTGAAAGTATTTCTACTCAGTCTAGACTACACTAGATTGTCTTGATTCAAACTCATAATTTAAAATTGACACACAAGCAACAGCAGGCATACGCTACTCAGAAATACCACAAATCACTTCTCTTTTTTTGTTTTTCAACCTGATTGGCCTAAACTGTTATGCCACTTGTTGAACCAATGCAATTTGTTGCATTCATAAAAATATGGGATGTGATTTGTCCAGTACTTCCGGGCTGCACGATTGACTCAGTCTCGACACACCCAAAGTACTCGTCTTGACTTGGACTCTATCCTTCATCTCATCCCCATCACAATATTTTGGCATTCATCTTATAGGTTTTCCCTACTCTATGGGATTTTTTTATCTACTTGAGAACATTCTACATTTTATAGCTTTCAATTATTAGCGGTCTTAAGGTATGTGTCTATGTTTCTAAGGTAACTGTCTGGCCTGGTGCTCTATTAATAGTAGAAATTTGTTTAATATATTTATGCCTCCAGTAATGAGACTGAACTTTTTGTTATTGAACAATATGACTGACACCGATTATCAGGCTTATATGAGTTGCACTTTCGAAGTGCTTTAATACTATGCCTGCCTGCATGATTATCCAAATTCCTTTTTTTACAAACAAAAACAAACCGCTCACTTTTGAAAGGGCCGTTTCCTGTGGAGTGCAATGTGTCACATGCAATAGATACCAGGAATACAAGCAGTGGATCCAGTGCAAGTTGTCCACAGCTGGTTGGAGTCTAGCCAGCAAACTGCCATGGCTGAACATGTCTGCTGTTAGCCAGGAATCCACCGCCTGCTATTCCCAATGGTGCAGTCTGGCTCCCTGCAGCGGAGTACTTCACCGGATGCAGAAAGAGCCACAGTGGAAATAATCCAGCAGTTTATTCCTCATGCAAGTCTCAGCTGTGCAGTCCAAAGGGGGAATTTGCGGGGGGGGGGGGTGCCTGCCTGATTTTCCTCATAGAACAAACACTACAGATTAATCTGACTCCATATTTAACTCACTTCACAACCCATTCATTGAATCCCTGTGCAATCAAATTCTCTATTTTTTGACAGTTTATATATTTCTGTGATTAAGGGAAAAAAAATCTGACACGAGGCAAACTAAGAATTATCATAAGAATGATTATAGTTTTGGGAAAATTTAAGAGAAATGCTTAAATGTTCTTAATTATTTATTATTTCATGCAAACTGTTATAATCATTTTCTATATGCTGATGTGTTGCAAGGGGATTTGTGATGTTTTTGAGCTAACATTGGGTGTACCATATTCTTGGATAATAAAAATACATTATTAATAAAATAAATCCTGATTCTCTATCACAGTTTATTTAGTTCCTTCAATGTAACCAGGAATTCAGCATGGTAATACATCTCTCCTGGCTGCAATTGTTTAGGGGGCTTTAGGTCATGGTTTGTAGTGTATGATGGTCAGGTCCACCCTGGTTCACAGCTCTAGCAAAAAGTGTTTCCTGAGAGCTTGCTGGATATCCGCAGTTAGAGATTGGCACTAAGTTCTGTAAGTGGTGATTGTAACTCTGATTGAGGAGGAACAGATTGGCAGTATTGTGAATCTGTGAAACACACATTGCTTCCTTGCTGTCTCCTGCCATGTATGACAGAAATGTGGTTAGTTAATCATTATAGAGAATTGGCATACAATTATATTATTGCAGATCTCAAATTACTTCACTAATTACTCTTTGAAGACCAGTTGCATACAGACAGTTTTTTCATAAGATTTCCAGTGACTAAAAATCATGCACAACTGTGACACTACAAGAACAAGAGAAAAAATGAACATGCCACAAAGACTTATGTTTCATCCAGCATATATATTTCGAAAAACTTTGTATAACCACTAGTTTAAAATAATCAGCCAAACTAAAATCAAGACTTCAAAAATGTCCCCTAGTATTTCTGAAAGCATGAAGGAGAAGTCTTTTGACAAGTGGTTAATTTATTGCGTTGATTGATTAGGAACATTTAAAATGATGTGAGAGGTACGATAAAAATGATGGGTATCAGATTCATTTACTATCTGCAGCTTCCAGAAAACACAAAGAAATGCTGCCACTTCCTTTTTTGGGGGCTTTGCACACTTTTTTGACTTTCGTTCTCTCCTCTAAATCCACTTATCTCTTTCAGCTTGAGGCAGATGTAGGAAACAATGTAAATTTATTTTTGACATTGGGTTAGTCATTTGCAAGGCAAATGAGTACTGCGTCACTCAATGCTAAATGCTTCACACATTGGTTAGCAACATCAGTCTTTCTATAAACAGCTGTGACCCCAGGCAGGAAGTCAGGCATCCTACTTCCTGTGGCAAGCTGTGCCGTTGGCTCTCCTGGCCAGATCTGGATTTCTAATTGGTGTCCTCTCACCTTTTTATATCAAGACATTCCCATTTGACAGTTCTTGGCAGCTGGAAGAATGTCCTTGAAGAACAAAAGTCATGTCTGAGAACTATAAAATAACTCCTTCATACCATATACCTGTGTGTGTGTGTGAAGACCACAAAGAAGGGTTCTTTTTAAAGTAATTAATAAGGAAGGTTAGGTAAAATAAAAGATACCACAACTGAATAGGCTGTGAGAAACTGTCATAAATGCAGTGTCTGATGGGTCTTTAACTATTGAACTTTTCATATTAAATTAGTTTACCTTTATCTCATCTCATTAAATCTGATATGCTGAATTAGTGCCTTTATGGGTATGAAAGAAGATATTGGAGATATTTGATATTTCAAAGCAAGATGGGTCAATATTAAATTGCCTGTGAATGCGCAGAAATCAGGTTATTAGTGATGAGCAAGAGGAGTTTTTCTTAAGACTGAGTCATCTTTCAACATGCAATTTACTGTAAATTTTGTCAAATGAATAGAATATACTTCTATACTATCCTGAACTGTTTCGCATTTGCCTTGAGGCTGGCCATTCCCTTCTGACCTCTCTTTTTAGGAAGAAAGAAATGCCATTGACCAGATATTTTTTGTTATCAGAGTCAGAAGGGTGGCTGTGTTTGAGATTATGGAATTGGCCATGTCAACAGTATATAAGACGGAGAACGCATTGGGTGGGATGTCAGTTTATCATGGAGAAAACACACACACACACATACACATTTGTATTCATATTTTTGTGAGGGCTGTCCATTCATTTCTATGAGCATAACCCTAATCCCAACAATGATAACCTTAAACCCTACCCAGTCCTAACCTTAACATAAGTAACTAACTGGAATTATTCAGAGGAAGGTGTGTGCACAAACCGGGGAATCAGAGTACAAACCTTATTTTTCACAATAGTTTTCAAAAAAGTTACTGATATCTTATTAAATTGCAAGAGCACAGCTTTCATTCCAAACCTCTGCTCAGTGCCATTCCAGCCTTTCCATGTGTTTATTAAACTTTATCACTAAGTCACTTACCTAGTTAATTAACTGCAAGAGGTACTGACTCGCCAAACAAGTTTGGTACAGTTTGGATGGATTGCCTACATTGGAAGGTAATTGAAAATTATAGTGTGACTTTATAAGAGTTTTGACATGGCTAAGGTGACAGTTTTTGTCAGTTCAGGAATATATCAAATGAGGATTGAGTGTGCCTAAAAAGTTTACGTTAAAAATGGTCATTTTATATTATACTATATTATTCATGCAGTGATAGCTGAGGCTGTGTAATAGGACATCCAAAGGGTTATATGTAGCCGCAAAATTGACAGCACACAGGCAAAGGGTTATTTTCACGACCCTGTTTTGGGTAGGGGTCAGCATCTAAGCAGCTGTTCGAGCACACTGGGAAGTGGCCTGCCCACTAGACCATGAATATCACAAGTTTGAAGAATATGCAAAGTCTTTGTAGAGGTAGTAAGTTTGGTTTGAGATTCAGCAATGAATATTTATGATGGCATTAGCTTTCTGACATCTAGATCAATTACAGTGAATAGGAATGACAGTAAAATTCAATTTATGATGACAAATGTTACTTTCTGAACACAAATGTGCTTTTAGATGTTTCTTGTTAAATAGCAGTAGACTTCCAAGCACCTTGGTTTCAAAATTCTCCTGACACTCTAGTTTCTTGATTTATATATTTATGATATTGCTCTTTATATTGAGAAATGTTCAATAATTACCAAACAAGTTTATTTTACAAGCCATCCGAACAAAAGAGGAGAGTTTGTAGAGATTTGCTATAGTTCAAACTATACAAACAAGTTTCATAAATATTACCCACACCATTACTCAAATATAATGAGTACATCGTTTTGAATCATTTATAATAGTTTTTAAGTTTTTAAAATGCACTCAAGATCTTTCTGAACAAAGGCCGTACCGTATGTTACCAGTGCAGATAGCAGCTAGGTTTATTTTGAGATTGGCACGTTTAAATGACTCCTATTTCATTCAATAACTTCATTCAGTTACTTACTGTAAGTCAAATATATGACCCCTTTGAACTTGGGGTAAAATGTTTAGTCAGGAAAAGGTGTTTTTTGTTTTTTGTTTTTTTTTTATTGTTCAATACAGCTAACATATTGACAGTTTTTTTTCTTCCCTTAAATACGCTGTAGGTTCCCAGTTAATTAGCCCCTTTATCAGATTCAAACCAGATGGTAGAAATATATGAGCAACTGATTATTCTATGCCTTAAAATGCACAGGCAATTTATATGAAAGACAAATAATAAGGTATTTCACACTAAGGTACAGAATGTAAGCAATAAACACATTAAATGCTGGCGCACAACAATATAATGTAGCTATGAATAAATGAATGACACTGATCGGGTACAATCTCAATGACTCATCAGGTGCCTGTTAGTTAATAATGTTAGTGTGATTGTTTTGTCTTTATAAACAAACAATTGTACTTTTATAAACACAATGAAGAAAGCACAACAGCGAAACCTTTATGTGTGGTACCTGTGGTGGTAGTCTAATAAAATATCACAAGCCATCAATGTTAGGGGCCAATCTCCATTATTCAAACAACTAATAAAATAACATGATTAAATAATACTTTTGAACCTATGTATAATATATGATTTATTTATTTGTGCACTTCAATGATGGGGGTTAAAATATATAACCTCTGCTTTGTAATGTGGTCTTTGTATGTCTTCCCCAGAACTAGTTTCCTTCTATGATCCAAAGACATGCAGTCAGACTAGCTTTTGTCTCTAAATAGCCCATAAAGTCTGATGGAGTGAGTGAATGAGTGAATAAGTGTGGGTGTAGGTGGGTTATATTAAATCGTGAGGACCAAATGTCCCCGCAATGTGATAAAAAGCTGTATTTTAACCTTGTAAGGACCATTTTTTCTGGTCACCACAAAGGGAAACTCAATTTAATAATAATTAGTGACTACAATCAAAAAACTAAAAATGCCAAAAGTGTTTTATTTTGTTTGGTTACTTAAGGTTAAAGCTGGGTAGTTAAGGTTGTCATTGTTGTGTGTGTGTGTGTGTGTGTGTGTGTGTGTGTGTGTGTGTGTGTGTGTATGTGTGTGTGGGATGGGGGTGCCATTGTTATCAATGCCACACACTCATATATTGAACAATATGCATATGTCAGTATCTATATAAAAATGTTAGCTGTATGTTATAAGAAATGTTTCTGTATATGGGTGTATATTTAAATGTTAAATCTCCCTTCTGAGAACACTGATGACAATGAAGAAGTCATTTGAACAGGCCATCACAGAATGTCTGAATGTTGAACCAGTCCCCGAACGTGACACCTTCCGCTGAACAAATCTGGTGAGGCAGATCGCAACCGGCACAGCAGGTGGCTTGTCGCTTAAAAAAAAGGCGAGAGAAAAGTCTGGCAGATAATCCTCGAGCACAATTATGCATATCTGTAATAAGAAAGAACAGACAGGCTCCAAAGCAATAGTGACAGAAAATTACCTACAAACTAAAGAAAGTTTCTCTTATTTTTTAAAAGCATACACTACCGCAAGTAATTACTGTGTTCGGATTTTCACACTTATTCAAGAATCAATATGTTCTACCTGAGTGCCTGCTGAGTTTAAGTATGATTCAGTAAATGAAAACATTTATGCATTGTTACTACAGCAGGTTAAGGTTTTATTCAAAGGAACAAAGGAAAAATGTAAATTCTGAACAATATCTATTAAATATATATAACTGTTTTTAATTGTAGTAAATTGTAATCATTATGAAATATATTATTTAGTAAAGTACAACATACACTCGTGAAAAAGTCACTGCATACGCAATAAATTGTTGCAAAACATATAGTAGATATGACTGGTACTAAAATATAGCTGGGATGTGGAGAATTTTCTATTTCAGCTCAGATTCTAATTGGGTTTGAAAAGCTATTGGCTGAATAAATCTAGAGAATATCAAGTTAAGTCAACTGAAACTGTCTATACTGAAAACTGTCACTAAAATTCCTAATAACAGATATGTTGCTACAGCTTGAATGACCATATTATTTTATATCCATTAATGTTACATCTGGGATTTCTATCTTCTTGGGGTCCCAGGTTTTTGGGGGCCCTATGCGGCTGCTTACAATCTTATGGGAAGTTAGCCTCTAGCCTATGCTACCTGAAATATGAGTCTAGCTCAATATTAGAGGTTAGAAGATGGATGGATGGGTATTTTCTGTATTTTATGGAAAAGTATATTTTAGGATAATAAGCATAAAAAAGACTTTTAATAGCACAGGTTGGTATCTTCGTGATAAGAGTCTGATTGTCTCTACTTTATCGAGAAATGTAGGTATGAGGGTAATTTAATTTAATAGAAAAACATCTCATCATTTTTATTCTTATTATACTGGAGACATACATTATGTTCACTATTGACAAATAGACAAAAGAATAGCAAGAAATTAATAAAAAATGCTATACTTTAGGCTTTTTGCTTTCTACAATGTCACTACCTGATCTATACATTTGAAGAATCAGCCTAAGTCTGTTGCCCTTGGTACCAGTTTTTCCAGATCAATGTGCATGCTCCATCTCTATCTTCCGTCAATTTGCAGCTTATTCACAGTAATTTTACGTACATTTTTGTACGTTTTACGTTGTACTAATAGTTATTGATGAACTGCAGACCTGTCGAATTTCAAGGAAATTCCGTACTAAACAGCTTTAGTGCTTTTACAAATTGAATAAAACACAAAAATTTTAAATTATCCCTAAGCCGTTCCAGTACATCTTACCAGCATGTAACATATGATAAGGAGATTTATAAATATCAGAAATAGCTGTTGTATTCATTGAAACATTTTCTTGATTGTTTGACAATGAAAGACAATGATTTTAAAAATAATAAACTAACACAGATACTGAACACCTTTTCTGGCAAAATCCAGTGTATAAGAGATACAAGAAATATCCTTCTGTGTATGACCTGATGTGCTGAAGAAGACTACAGGTATCTGCTTTATCGAGAAATGTAGGTATGAGGGTAATTTAATTTAATAGAAAAACATCTCACCATTTTCATTCTTATTTTGCTGGAGACATACAGTATGTTCACTATTGACAAATAGGCAAAAGAATAGCAAGAAATTAATAAAAATGCTTTACTTTAGGCTTTTTGCTTTCTACACTGGTCTATACATTTGAAGAATCAGCCTAAGTCTGTTGCCCTTGGTACCAGTTTTTCCGGATCAATGGGCATGCTCCATCTCTATCTTCCGTCAATTTGCAGCTTATTCACAGTCATTTTATGTACGTTTTCCTCTGATTCAGGCCATTTTTCATGAACTGTTTCATGAGTGCCATCTATAACGATATTATTCTGTCTGGACTGCTTCATGTAATCAAATTTCTCTCTTAAGGACAAAATGCTCCATTTATTTTAGCATTTAACATAGACACCTGTCACCTCCCTAGCGTGACCCTAACAAGCCACGCCTGTTACTCATTTGTCTTGCCTCTCATTCCTAACCCTCGTGTTAATCACTCCCAGCTGCCTTTCATTAGCTCCTTCGTTAGTCTCGTGTATATGTGCTGTGCTCCCCAGTCCAGGCATTGACATCAATCCTTTGAGTTTCCTGTGCCCTTACTTGTGCCACTCCTCCTGTTTTGATCCCTCGTGATCTGGTTTATGTCTAGTAACCGCAATAAACCCCCTTTGTTTTTGCCACAATGCCTGCCCTCAATTCCATCATCCTTTGTGTTGTGACTGCACCATTTAGGTCATTCAGTTATTCTGTGTAAAGGGTAGGACCTCAATGATTCTTCTGTTAACTGACATGTTATTTCATATTATTATGTTGCATTACCTAATATATTTTGTTGTTCCAGTAATGGAAATGCTCTTGTCATCAGTTTTCGCTTTTGGTGCAGAGTCATTAGTTCCAGAAATCTGTTATAGCAATCTCCGACTTATCACAGTTGACAATCTGTAGAAGTTAATCATATTGTAGTTTAATTACTGCAGAAGAGCTCTTAATGCAAAAAAAAGGATACCAGACAATATTAGGAAGAGTTAATTTTGTTAGGGAACATAATATTAACAATGGCTCCGTTCTGGATAAGCGTGGAGGAATTGATGTTTAATGCATAACAGCATTAGTAATGCATAGAACAGTGCTAGTAATCTTTAAGTACCGGAATTGTTCTTGTACCCAGATATTGGAACAACTATTAGTTTGGTCTCTGCCATATTTATGCAAATCATATAATTACAAACTCTATTAGATTGCATTTACCAAGCAAAAGCAAACTGATATAATAATTTAAACACTAAATAAATAAAAATTCATTACATACTTATTTTGAGTACAGTAGTTAACTATTTTAATATTGTGGTAATGTAGTCAAGCATTAAGTTTCAAAGAGATACTTTTACAGCCAAAAAGCTGGATGGCTTGAGAGTAGGGTGATCACCTAATCTATGTCAGAATGAACACTTTGAACAAGGTCAGCATTTGTAGACTATGTACCATTTCAAGCAAAATGACCTGGATTTCACTTATGTGCCGAGTTATTCATGTGTGCTGATTGGTCAGTCTCCTCTAATCATGCATGAGCCACTAATGTTAACCCTTACATAAACAGCCCCCGGTGCTTTCTGACATTCACATTTATGACAGGACAGTTTGCAAATTTGTGAATGAATTTGTATATTTACAGGGCAGTTCATGAATTTGTGAATAAATTGGTATATTTATGATAAGATCTGAAAATTTTTAAAGGATAAATGAATTGATATGGACCCTTCCTCGGATTGCTCTAGGTTTGAGCTGAAAACCTTCAACACACTGGCAGTGACCTCCAACCTCTCAAGTAGCATTGACCTCCAACCTCCACATAACCCATGTTATGGAGAACACTTTGAGCTACTTCAGGTTTTACAAACTACTTTAAATGAAAAACTAAATAGTGCAGTTTCTATTGTGCTTTGACTGGTTGGTTTCCCTGAAAGACTCATCCAGCTACGTCGCATTGCTGCACGCACAGGTTGCAGTGGCAGAAAACCACCCTACAAACACTGAAGGCTGGTTACCTCCTTGGAGTTAACGTACAGCTTGGGGTGCATTGACCAGTTCATATGGTGTTTACCACAATATGTACCTACCTTTCACCAGTGATTAAACATTTTGATTCGTATGTCTGCAAACTAAGGCACTGCTATTATTTCAGAATAGTACTTGTGCATTGATATGGACATTTTGACCAATACCAATAACCAATATCTTTGTCTAATATTGGCAATGCCAATGAACGGATGAATCCTAGGTCGATTGTGGAGTGTTGGGGAGATGAGACTGTTTGCCGGCAGTGAAACTTGCCAAGCTTGTCAGCACAGAGTAGCGGAATGACATTACATAGATTTTTATTCTGTGGAAGACGAGAGATTGATCTGTGGGCCAGGCATAATGATGAATCATAAGCCTACAAGTTGCAGCTAGTACTTTCAGCCCACTTGTAAGTGGTGAATGAGTCGACAAAATTCCTCTTCCTTCACCATGGAAAACAGCTGGCTGATAATTCAATGCGATAATCCTGATGCCAATATCTTTAGTTTTAATGAATACCAGCAGATACCAATATATTAACTGAAACAAGTCCACCCATAAGACAATAAGTCAGTTGTTTGTTTGAACTTGCTAGTCAGTCTTTAGGTATAACATGATAAACAAGTGAGCCAAACGTGTGGTAATCTTGGTATAAGCTGGTTGATGTACTCCTGAGCCATGTGTGCTATGTGTTTATATGCATGGCTGTATTGGCAAAATATTCAGTGACTGTTTTATTAATTTAGCGTTATGTACACTTTGGTGTTCAGTTGCATTGTGGGTAAAACCTGGGTGATTTACTGTTTATGCATTATTAAAACTGGGAATGGTTACCATCCCATTTAGGCAGGTTATATAAATACATTTTGTTATTAAATTACTGATATGGAAATAATGATGGAAAATAATTGCAAATCCAAGCCTAGAGCATATTAAAATAAATGAGCATTTAAATACAAGAGTATATCCTAATATTGTTTTCTTCTTTAAACCTCACTTCAGTTTCCAGGTGTGGCTCACAGAGAAAAGCGAAATTTTCAGAAAAATGAATGAATGAATGAATGAATGAATAAGTATATAAACAAACAAACAAACAAAATATCATGAGGATTATAATAATCCCCTGGTACTTGATCTCTTGAGCAGTAACTGACCACTCTATTCTTCTGATTTTGGCGTGGCATGTCTTTGCTAAAAATTCAAAACAATATGCAAGAATTAATACCTTTTAAAATACATAAATACATTACTATAATAATTCTTGCAAAGTATTACATGTTGCAAACTTAAAGATTCTAAATCATTTGTATACATTGCACTAATAATTATTGATGAACTGGAGACCTGTCGAATTTCAAGGAAATTCCATACTAAACAGCTTTATTGCTTTTACAAATTGAATAAAAGACTAAAATTTAAAATTATCTCTAAACCGTTCCAGTACATCTTACCAGCATGTAACATATGATAAGGAGATTTATAAATATCAGAAATAGCTGCTGTATTCATTGAAACATTTTATTGATTGTTTGACAATGAAAGACAATGATTTTAAAAATAATAAACTAACACAGACACTGAACACATTTTCTGGCAAAATCCAGTGTATAAGGGATACAAGAAATATCCTTCTGTGTATGATCTGGTGTGCTGAAGAAGACTATCTGCTTTATGTTTGTGTTGGACTGCTGAATGATAGCAGGATGCAGGCTTTGACAGAAGAACATACACTGACCTTCAATTAGACTGCAGGATGACACTTCTAAGGGGTGAAAAGTAAAGATGGTGAAAAAAGAAAAAAAAATCAATAGCTAATTTTCTTCTCCTTTGTACCAGGATTTTGATGTTTGCAAAGATAAAAGTTGACAAGACATTGGAACTGAGTATTCTAACAACTTAAATTACTTTAATATTGACATCTTATTAAAATCATCATAGACTGTTGTTTTTTTTTTGTTTATAGTTTGGATTTTATTGTAATTTTTTTTGCACTTTGATTTATTTATATTATAAGCAGAATGTGAGAGGATGAAAAATACATATAAGGCAAAAGTTCTCTGGGACTGTAAGAACACTGTGCAGATGGTCATAATAAAAGGAAACAGGAATGGATTCTCCTGATGAAATGCATTTTTGTTTTCTTTACATTTATATTTGCTTCACTGATGTTCTGCACAAAGGGTTTACCATTTATAACTTACTTATTGGTGCTATAGCATGGTTTCTCCTGAGCAGATTTAGGATAGGTAGCTCATCAATCCCTTAATCAGTAGGCTAGACAAACCAACTGCTGCCTTTGCAGCAGAGCCCTCAGTGACAACCCTGTGCCAGCGACAACGCTGAAATATTATGGGCAGGAAGGTGAAAAATGCCGACTGATGTTTTTAAGGGGATTTATTTGGTTACACTACTCATGGGAGAAGAGGAGAATGTTACAAAAAAAGAGAAATAGGGGACTGCATTCTTTTATTCCATCCAATATCTATGCAACGCCCTAATAGTCAATAAGTATGTAGGAGATTCTGGGACCACTTTCTTACATACAATTTAATTAAACATACAACAACAACAACAACAACAATAATAATAATAATAATAATAATAATAATAATAATAATATATGCTTCCTTTAGCTCCTTTATGCTTCCTTCTATACTACCCACACACCCCACTCTGGTAATTCTCCATTCTTGTATTTTTTTAATGCTATGAAAAAGTATAATCTAGATGTTCCCTAAATGTTCTCTGGGACTGTTGGCAACCAGCAGTCATAAATGATGAATATGAAAATTGTAATGTCTAATAGAATAGACTAGAACACCTGCTTTCCATTAGGAATTTATCAAGGTTAATGATTTTCTAACTTCAACTGCTTGTTACATTATTTATTTACAGTCACCCAAAACACCTAAAATGTAGCACAAATCCCTATATGAAGTCTCCTCCCTCCCAAATTGCCCATAGTGGGTATTTGAGTGCCTAGCGAGGGATTGGCATTCCAGCCCAGGTGCACCCCTCCCTTGTGCCCTACTGTATACTACAGAATAACCTGACCAGAATAACCAGTTGGAAGACAGATGAATGGAATATATGTGGATATGAATTTAATGTGTGTGCTATTGAGAAACTGTATGAAAATACCTAGTGCAATCTCCTGGATCTGCCTTTATATCTAACTGCATTATTTTCTAGCTGTTTTGCCATGTGCCTGAGCGATAAAAATTATCAATTTACTAAAATGGAACAATAAGAGTATAATCACTTAGATTTTAATGTTTATGAATGATTAAATTAGAAAGAGAACCTAAAAACATTTGCAGGATGGTAACAAAATAAAAGTGCTGTTATGAAGTTAGTTTTACTGTATTTCCTCAAATAAAAACTGGGATCTGATTAAAATCAAATAATAGGGCATGGTCAACATGGACAAATAAAGGCTGCACCCCAAATACCAGCCGGGGAAAAAAAAACAACAACGAGTTTGGATAAACTCCTGAGGGCTCATTTGTAATGGCTTTGTACAAATAAATAAGACGTGAAAGATCCATATGCACATGTATACAAAGATTTTGGGATATATATATATACATTAGTGCTGTCAAACGATTAAAATTTTTAATCAGATTAATCACAGGGTTGCTGTGGATTAATTTTGATTAATCACAATTAAATATCATTCATT
>JAODJW010000002.1:23965870-23980726 GCA_026777045.1 Hyperopisus bebe | reverse complement strand
CATTGTGAGACGTACATTCTTACACTATGGCAAGCTGTTTTAGCTTTATTTCATTTTTCAGAGGCTATCACAAATTAAATTAACTAGTTAAAATGTCAGTTTCTGGTATTTGGAATGCAGTTGTAACTAGTTATATTTCAATTGCAACTAGTTCAAAAATCATCCATCCATACTGTACATTATCATCCACTTATCTGAGATCAGGTCATGCGGGTAGCAGTCTAATCAGGGATGCCCAGACCTTCCTCTCACCAGCCACCCCCTTCAACTCCCCTGGGGGAATACCAAGGCATTAATAGGCCAGCTGACAGACATAATCTCCCCATCGTGTCCTGGGTCTACCCTGGGGACTCCTCCCAGTTGGACATGCCCATAACACCTCCTCTGGGTCCCATCCAGGAGGTGTCCTACTGTAGATCGATGCCTCAACCACCTCAACTGACTCGTTTCGATGTAGAGGAGCAGCAGCTCTACTTTGATCCCCTCCCAAATATCTGAGCTCCTCACCCTGTCTCTAAGGCTGAGCCCAGACACCCTGCAGAGGAAACCCTGCTGCTTGGATCTGCAATCTCAATCTTTCGCCCGCTACCCAGAGCTCATGACCATAGGTGAGGGTAGGATCGACTGGAACATCGACAGCTTCGCCTTCCGGCTCAGCTCTCTCTTTACTACAACAGAATGGTACAGCGTCCGCAATACTGTTGCACCAATCGTCAGTCAATCTCCTACTCCCTTCTTCCCTCATTTGTGAACAAGACCCCAAGATACTTGAACTCCTCCACTTGAGGCAGTACAAGATATTTTGCCATTTCAAAGAATTGTATCACCAGGGCTACCCACCGGACAATGCAGTGGCATGCTAGCCTGATGCGTAAATAATGTAAATAGCTGTATGTATTAATTGTGTACAAATTGTGTGCATGGTAAGGTTATGTGTATTGCTGCCTGCCGTAAACAATGTGCGTGCAGCCAACACGGTGGCCAGTGTGTGTGAGTTGTAACAGTGACTGGCACACATCAGTAAAAGCCGTTTTATGCTTTTGCTGTGCTCGTCTGCCTCATCATGTACTGCACTGTCACCATGTCCGGTACCTGAACCATACTATGCATATAAGTAAGTTAAAAGTATGTAAGTAAGTAACTACAGTATTGCCTCTAAACAATTAAAATGTGTATTTTAAACCTGTATATCTTCTTGGTGATTCTTTAGCATCCTACAGAAATAGATCTGTTAGAAGAAATATAATCTGCCACGCTGTAATTGCATTTTATACATGCAGATGGAATCTGCCTCTGTGCTTCTTGTATATAAATCAAAAAAGCATATTTATGATAAGTAATAAATATCCTATGTTACATTCAATCATGATACGGAAGAAATTATATTTTTCTTCTGTTCATCTGGATGAGCCCTTTAAAAACATTGTTTAGTTATGCATAAAAATTGAACTGCTGATTGCAATGAATAATAAATTTAAATTGACAAGTTTTCATAAAAGCCAATGCTAATTTAAATAATAATAAAACAGTACACAACAATAAACATTTCACTTCACCAATCTTGCTACTGGGGTCCACATTACTTTGGAGGTGACAAGTTAATACAAGTTCCACCTTTTTTGGAGTTGGTATTGACTGGCTGGCTACATAATTATGACAGCGAATGAAAAAGCTACAGAAAGCAAATTCTGGAAATAAAGCGAAAATTTTAGAAATGCAGTGGATGTTCCAAATGTAGCACGACCCACAGAAAAAGAGGTATTTGGCATCAATGTAGAATTTTTTTTTGTTATGGTATTGGCAATGTTCTTATTTAGCAAATATGCATTATTATAATTTATTATTTTGAATTCACTAGAAGTTTCAGGAAGCTGAGCAAACAGAAAAAGTAATGACTTGCCACTTTTGCAGACTTTCCTTTCAGAGCATGTGCAGAACTGTTACAGAATAGTAAGACATGGAGAATGTCTCTGTTGATGTGGTGTATAGGTAAGTTAATTTTACTTGTTCTTTCTTCATGATCAATATCTTCCATTTGCTCTTTTCAGTAGTCTAGCATGTCTCTTCTATCAGTAGCATCTCCTAAGTCTTTGTACATGTTTTTTTATTATCATTTCCCCATTTTACTAGTCAGGTCTCCATGTTTTGTTTTGTTACATTGATCCCTTGCCTGACCTCTTTCCTAGTATCCCCTGAAAAAGGAAATACAGAACTCTAAATTAATTCACGCATTTTCACATGGTTCTGTTTATTGTCTGGCTCTCATAATATCATTATTTATTGATTTATCTAAACACCTGAAAATTAAATAGCTGGATAGATGCAAAATCCTTCCAGTAGAAATGCTATACAAATAGAAAACTGTTTCTCCGTAGCCTTCCATAGTATATATTAAATGATGATGTCACAACATGTCAATATCTGTGACACCAAATACACTAATATCATCATATGAAGTATCTGTTACAGGTAATGTTTCAGTTTCACATTAATTCAGATTCAGATTCCTAAAACTGACACAATTTACTGTAATTGTCGCGTTCAGACCGGGGACGCAGGGGCAAGGAGATGAGGAAGCGGGGAACAAGAGATTTATTATGGAGGCAAGGCACAGAACAGACGTAAGACTTCAATGACCGGACTGGGGAAAACATACTTAACGCAGACTTAAGTACATAGGACTAATGGCAGCAACAAGAAACAGCTGGTAAACACGGGGAATCCACACAAGGTTAACGAGGGGGGCGTGGCTCACGGAAGGAGCGGACGATTGGGGCAGGACAGTAATCTTCATAACACATGTGTGACACTTCCCCCACAGTGGGCAACACCTTTCAGTTTTCTGGCTAGTTAGCTAATACAATCTAAAGATTTTGATTTGTTCTGAGGAATCAGAGGGTAATGTTAACAGCACCCTCAAAAGAAAAAGAACTAGTTCAGCTGTGTGGGCACATTTTGGTTTCAGAAAAAAGATGGCGTCATTGTTGAGAACAACTGGCCAGTTTGTAGAGCATGTGGTAAAATTGTAATTGTTAAAACAGGCAAAACATCAAACCTTATGCACCACCTGAGAAAAAAACCATCCATCAATCCCACAATGCAAAACATGAGTTGCCTGTAGGCTAAGTAACCTACTAAAACAGGGGTCTCAAACTAGGCACTGGCTTGGAGGTTTTCATATCAAATGGGGAATTAGATTTTTTTTCTATACATTGCATATTTTGTGAGCTGAAATTTCTACATTGTAATTTATGACACAGACGCCTCTGTCATCTCTTTTATAGATTGATACAGGTGCTTATAAAAGGGGTTGGACAGTATTGGTCAGGATGGTCCAAAGCCCCACAATCAATCCCTTGGTTGTTAGGAAATCCACGATTCAGGAAGCTGTGGGCAAACTAACTTGGATCAGTATATCATCTGTCTCATATACTCTCAGCAGGTAAACAGTGATCCTGGGGTAACGGTCTGAGATGTTTAATTAATAAACTTTCAAAGTTTTTATGATATTTGATGTTAATGCTCCAGGTCTGTAATCTGTATGGGCATTGAGTCACCCTTTGACAAGCATCAGTTCTATGCCGGATGTCTTCCACAGCTGTCTCACCTTCTGCAAGCTTCAATAAAGGGTGAATGTGCTATAAAAACTCCACGCAGCTGGCTGGCACAAGCTTTGAGAACCCTTGGGCTAATCATATTCAAGCCCATTGCCTTTCTAGTGTGGTGCTTCCCTAGATCTCAACATTACTCATTCTGCAGTGATGTACTGTCTGTGTTGGGAGTAGTAGAAGAGATATTGGGGGTGGTGACCTCTGTGGCATGGGGGAGAGGAGAGCTAGCAGGAAGAAGACAGGGAGGAGGGTTTGTGGAATGGTTACAGTTAATGGTAAGATTAGGACTAAGGTTAGAGCTAGGGAGCTTGGGTTAGGGTTCAGGTTGGTATTAGAGTTAGAGCTATTGTTAGGGTTGGTATTAGGCATAGAGCAAGGGTTAGGGTTAAGGTTATCTTAAAGTTTATAGTTAGGATTCGGATTGGTATTCATGTCAGAGCTAGGGTTAGGGTCAATATTAGGGTTGGAGCTAGGGTTAAAGTTTGTAATAAGGTTCGGGTTAAGGTTATAGTTTGTACTTCTAGCCATACATTTCTGAATAAATTTCTCTGTTTATTTCAGTTCTTTTTCTGGAGATTTTGTTCCAGCTTATATTGGTAAAATTTTCTCTTCTTGCTATGCATCAGTTTCAGCTTTGCATACACATTATATCCTTCTAACAGTAAGACCTGAATGCCTCTTCTTTTTTTGCAGAAGGTTCTTCTTTTGTTACCCATAATGTACACACAAAAATTAATAAAATCTCAGTCCCTAAATGTTTTTGCAGGAAGTGTCACTAAACATAATCTAGAGCATTGTCCTTAAGCTATCTCACAAAGCTTCCTCAACCTCCTTTGTCCTCTCCCTCACAGTTACAGTAGTCGCAGGGAACTTCTGGATGATGGGCTTCTATTTGGGGATTAGATAAACTAAATTGTGGTCTGATCTGCTCAGGGGTAGCAGGGCAACAGAGCTATAAGCGTCTGTGACATTTGAGTAGCTTTGGTTCAGGGTCTTTTTCTCTTTTAGTGGACATTTAACAAATTGAAAGAAGTTAGTCAAAAAGCATGATATTACAGTTGCATGAAAAAGTATGTGAACCCTTTGGAACTACCTGATTGTCTGCATTAATTGGCATGAAAATGTGATCAGATCTTCATATAAGTCAGAATAATGAACAAACACATTCTGCCTTGAATAATAACAGAAAAAATATTGTATTGTTTTTTGTACATATTGAAGACACCATTCAAACATTCACAATGCAGATTACAAAAATAAGTGAATGTGCAGATTAAATATTTGGTTGAACATCCTTTAGCAGCAATACAGGTGGAGTTCTGAACCATTCTTCCTTACAGAATTGCTTCAGGTCAACGATATATGCTTAGGATGTCTGGTGTAAATGGCTCTCATGAATCCATTACACAGCATTTCATTTCAGCTGTGGTCTGGGCTTTAACTGGGCCTCTCCAAAAGACAGATTTTCCTTTTTTGACCCCACTCTGTAGTACATTTCCGTTGATGTTTGGGGTCATTATCCTGCTGCATCAACCCACTTCTCCTGAGCTTCAACTAGTGAACAACCATCCTAATATTTTCCTGTAAGATACCTTAATAATCTTGGAAATTAATTTTCCTCTTGATGATGCCAAGCTGTCCAGGCCCCAAGGCAGCAAAGCAGCCCAAAATCATAGTGCTTCCTCCATTTCCCTCACCGTTGGAAAAATATTTTCATGTTGGTACCTGGTGGGCTTTTTATGCAAGTGTTGCATGTTCTTCTTGAACAATTCAACCTTAGTTTCAAAGCCTTTTCCCAGTAGCAGTGTGGAGTGTGAAGGTGGTCTTTGGTAATTCCATGTTTTGCACACGGTAAACTCAAACAGAGATGTTAACCAGTTCCAATGACTCCTGAGTATTTTTAATAATTCAAAGTACTTTTAACCCAAATCTCCAGTCGCATTTCATTAGTTGGACTCCAGGTTTGCAAACTCCTGACTCCATTTAGCTTTTGTTCAAATCATTAGTCTAGTAATTCACATGCTTTTTCCAATGCATGCTGTGAATGTTTGAATGCTATGTTCACTGCGTACATGTACAATACAGTAATTTGTATGTATGGTCCATAAGTTTTTGGACAGTGACACAATTTTCACAATTTTGGCTCTGTACATTACAATAATACATTACAGTAATGAATCTGAAATTAAATTCAAGAGGTTAACAAAAATATCACATCAGCCATTTAGGAATCGCAGCCATTTTTTATATAATGCCCCAGTTTTCAGGGCCCCAGCGGTAATTGAACAAACTAACACTATTATAGCTATAATGCTCATTTTTAAAACTTGGTTGAAAATCCTTTAGAGTTGATGACGTCCCGAAGTCTGGAACCATGCACATCTCCTAATGCTGGGTTTCCTCCCTAGTGATGCCTTGTCTTTACTGCAGCTGTATTCAGTTGCTGCTTGTTTGTTGGTCTTTCTACCTTCAGTTTTGTCTTCAGCAAGTGAAATGCATGTTCAGTTGGGTTGAAGTCAGATGACAGACTCTGACATCAAAGAACATTCCACTTCTTTGCCATGAAAAGCTCTTGGGTTGCTTTAGCATTCTGTTTCGGGTCACTGTCCATCTATGCTGAGTAGTGGCATCCTATCAATTTTGCAGCATTTGCTGAATCTGTGCATGTAGCCTTATACACTTCGAAAATCATCCTGGTTCATCCCAGTTCCATTGGCAGCTATACATGCCATGGCATGTCATAACACAACCATGTATCACAAATGATGTGGCATGCTTTGGATGATGAGCCCTTCCTTCCCTTCTCCATACTATTTTCATCTGTACAAGGAATTTTTCTTCAGCCCTGGGAAAGCTTTTTAGATGTTTTCTGGCAAAGCCTAATCTGGCATTAATATTCCTGAGGGTTTCCAGTGGTTGGCGCCTTGTGATAAACCCTTTGTATTTACTTTCATGAAGAGTTCTCTTGATTGTAGTCTTTAGCAAAATGTGTTCCTTCTTTTTAATAACGTAACAAACTGTGGATTGGGCCACTTCTAATGTTTCTGCTATCTCTCTGTGGATTTGTTTTGTTTTCTCAGCTTAGGAATGGCCTGCTTTACTTGCATTGACAGCACTTTGGCCTTCATATAAGAGTTCACAGCAGCAGCTTCCAAATCCAAATTCAATGTCATACAATTAAACTTACCTGTTTAACTGTTAATAAAATTATAGCGAACAGCCTACACTTGTCTATGAAACAGCCTGTTAGTCATTTGCCCAAGTATTATTAAGCCCTTTCAATGAGGAGACTATAGATATAAATGGGCGTAAGTTCAACATGAATAATTCTATATTTTTGTCAAACCCCTTGAAATAAAGCTGAAAATCTACACTTCAATCACATCTTTATTGTTTCATTTCAAATCCACTGTAGCAGTATACAAAGCCAGAATTAGACAAATTATGTGACTGCCCTATTACTTAACTAAACCATATGTATCCTGTACTACACTATCTGTTTTTGAAAAAAAGAACAAGCTCCCCACTTTCTTTTTCTAACTGCCTCCTCTTGCATTTCAATCTCCTCACATAAAATAAAAACTAGTCTAGTGCCCCTGCAGAATTTGAAGATTTAATTCTCAGCCAAGTCTCCATAAAGCACACAAGGGAACAATGTCTGCATTCCCCGTAGTTCCTTATAACAGCTGCAACCTTGTCCATTTTGGATACTAGGGACCTTATATTATAATGGAAGGCAGGCAGGTAAGACTTGTGTCAATTGCTAATGTTTTCTCACACTACCTACGGAGATGTTTCAGCCCAAGTTCAGCTGCAGCTTGGGGCTCCTGCAGCTGCTCCCTTGTGCACCTGAACACCAAGCATTCACAACAGCTCCTGCCATCAGCAACTTCAAAGAACAGTCAGAGCACTAGAAAGATGATAAAAACTATCCTGCTTCATACCGTATTCATTGCAAATATGTAAATGAGAAAGCCTCATACATAAAGATAAATTGCAAGCATAGAAAAGAAACAAAGTAATTCATAAAAAAAATGTTAGTAGCAAAGTTGAGTGGGTAATTCTTTTTACTTTGACATATTTGACAGCACATTCTTTTTTCTGCTTTGTCATATTTTCAAAAGAGTTGTACAAGTTCAAAACAATACCTAAAATGAAAAATTGAAAGAAAAACAAAGCTCCTACTGTAAAATTATGTCAACCTTGTCATGGAATAAACTCTAATCTGGCTTCAGTAATCCAGAAGTTATGTAATTTCAATATTCCACCCCATGTTCCCAACACTTCTTCTGTTCTCCTGGTTAAGGTTTTGGTGGTAGCATCATCAGCAGGTCACACTAGGCCTCTTATTTCTGCGACCACAGCCTCCTGTCCACCACACTACCAATATGAAACTCTACGCATCCCAAACCAGCTGGTATAATCCCCCAATGTATCCTGGGTGTTCCCCAGGGCAGCTGCCTGGTGGGACGTGGCTGAAACAGGCCCCTTGGGAGTCTAGACATATCTTTGATTTGTGTTTAAATTATATGACTTGTGTGTCAGTTCTACATTACATCAACCTTTGAAAACCATACAATGCTGTACATTTACATGCATATGTTGCAGTGACAGTGATGGCATTTTCATTAGTCAAGGCAGTAGGCAGGATGGTGCCCAGAGCGCCAGGTACTGCGTAATGTCTTCCTTGTTCGTTTTATTTATTGTAGTCAGCATTATCAACTTAAAGATTCAGATTACGCTTGCTTAGAATGAATTACGTAATTAGTTGAAACCTGTATCCTCCAATTTGTGTACTAATTTTGTACAATTTTTATGCAATTTAAAATAATTAATTAATAAAGCCTGCATCTTCCAATTTGTGCACTAATTTTGTACAATTTTTATGCCATTTAAAATTATTCTGAACATCTCAGAACCACAGAATGTGAAGTAGGTCCTTTTCCATTTCCACAGACATTGGCTTTGTGTTTGCTATCCAGATTGTTTATCTTCGCTCACTTACCTATTAAACTGAGTTTTTTTTTTTTTTTTAACCACATTCCCTCTCCTCCCATTACTACAGAGCAGGAGGTCAATATAGTGTTTATGAAACAAAACACAAAGAAATCTGCTGGACCTGATCTAGGCACTTATGCTACACTGTGCAGATCAGCTGTCACCCACATTCACAAACATCTATAAATGTAGTCTATGGTTCGTCCTTGTTTTCAAAAATCTCTTCTCATTCCTGTGCAAAAATAACAACAACAAATAAACAAAAAACCTCTTGCAACAGACTCTCATAGTACTAACTTCTGTCATCATGAAAACCTTTGCAAGTCCCATCCTTTTCCACCTAAAAACACACCGCCAAAGACCCCTTCATTATACCATCAGAGGGCACAGAATTCATGGGAAGATGGCACGTTCATAGATCCAGGCCTTGAATCTACCAAGCAGACCTGACTTATCAACTTTTGTGAATCTGGCCTCAAGTTATTTGTTGGTCTTTTGGATGATGGCAGAGTCTTTCAGGCTGAAGTCAAAAATCTCCCCCACAATACTAACTGATTGTTCTGTGATGGACTGGATCGTTTCTGCCGGTGAGGAGCGGAATTTGTCCACCACTTTCCCAGTCATTAGCACAGTGGACTTTGATTTGGCAGGTTTGAAATTCATCCTTGCCCAGGTGATGAGATTTTCCAGGCCTAGCAGAATCCATCTTCTGCCCAGGCCAGATGTTGTTGTGATGGTGAGGTCATCCATGAATGCTCTGATCGGGGGCTGTCGCATGCCAGCGTTGGTCGGTGGGCCACTGCACTCTGCCTCAACTGATTTGAGCTCTACATTTATAGCTAGGGTGGAAAACGATAACTGAGATGATGCACCTGGTTATAGTGCCCTTCTCTAGCTGATGCCAGTCAGATATTGCCAACCCAGAAGTAACCCTCAGCCTGAACTTGGACAAATGTATAATTGGAAAGGCCCATCACATCAGCTGTCTCTATTCACTCAAGTTCAAATTGTATTCCTTATATCATTTGTTCATTTGTTTGTTTGTTTGTTTGTTTGTTTGTAGATACGCACCTATGTGCATATGCTTCAAGGTGCCACACCACTGCCAAGAAAAGTGCATGGTACTTTTCTGTCAGATAAAAGTCATTCTGATTCTCTGACATCATTTCTGTGGAATGAGGCAAGGTACCTCTATGTAGATGTAATATGATTTTTCTGAATCTGCAGTTGTTGTTATGCTCTTTTGATATGTGTTGAGAAAATGTTATGATTAGTGGCTATGTCAGATTTTTGGTACTGGCCTTTACTGCACAACACAATGTCCCTGCCAGAGTGGTATCTCAGACATAGTAGGAATAATCACAATAATGCAAGCAATATTAAAAAAAAAATATGATAACCAAAATTGTCACAGAATAAAGTGATGACCTGCCCTAGCCAATAAAACTGATTCCATGCTCCTTGGCATAGATTGTACACGTCTGAAACTGTATTAGAGGATGTGACACTATTCTTCAATGAGAAAGTCCACTATATCCACAAGAGAGAATAAATCGTTCATCCACTCCCATGCTTTCTTAAATAATTTGTATTAAGCAAAATCCTAGTTCTCTCAATTTGATATGATAAACCATTCAAGCAGATTCCTGAACTTTACTGAATGATCACACTGATTCTAGATGACGTGACATTGCAGTGCTGTATAACAGCATTACAATAATAATAGATCATGGAAAATAATTATTTTTATTTTTATTTTTATTATAAAGTAAAACTATAGGTAAAAAAAGAAACAGACAAATAATTCTGAAAAGCAGGCACTATTGAAGAGTATACACTTTTCAGGTTATTGAACAAGGCCTCAGAACCCTTTGAAATTATCTGGATTTCTGCATGAATGTCTCCTAAAATGTCATTTGATCTTCAGCTAAATCATAATAATAGAGACAGTCTTATTTAACAAACAGCACATACAGCATTTTATATTACTTTATTAAATTAAAAAATTACTTGAAAATCAAGGTCATTAGTGGAAAAAAGCATTTGATCCTCTAGGATAATGACCTCTTGAAAAGAGTCACTCCAATCAATGCATCTGTGAGTATAACCAGTTCTGTTTTATGAAGAAAAACACAAAATTTTGATTACCTGCTATGTGTTGTTACTGTCATTGCATTCTAAGTCTTTCTAATACAATACAAGGTGAGAAGAAAAACTATGTCATGTGTACACATTCTCACATCTGCAGCAATAACATCCTCACATGCATCAGACAGAACCTCCTGCAAAGACATCTGATTGTCATGCACCATCATGCAGAAACAATCTTCACTGAGGTTTATAAAGGCACAATAGGGAGGGAGGGAATCATCTTGGAATGGATCATAATACAGCCATTTTCTACAATCCATTCCCTGACAAAAGCAAAGTGAAGATAAGTGACTTTACCCCCTCCCCGCAAATTACAAAAGAGTCTACTTCATACCACATTTTAGATTTTACCCTCATTACAATTTTCCAAGCAACCCTACTATCCACCCATAAATGTATTATACCACAGGACACCATCAGTGTCTGAAGTAGCTCCACTTTCTGGGATGGTAGCACTTTACTTAAAGCTGTCATTTATAATGCATTATATAGTAGATACCTTCATAATGCATTACAAAGTTTGGTATAAGAATAAAGCATTACAGCATGTTCTATTGACAAACGACACTATAGTGTTGATTATAATACCTCATAAGCTCCAGTGAAGCTTTCATTCATAATGTACTCTAGATACCTTCAAGTGAATTATCATGGTCAGAATAAGAATTAAGGATGCATTATGAATGTATTTATAGTGCATTATAGGCAAGACCTTCATAAAGCATTCATAATGCATAATAAACATGACTATGATGTGCCATGACTTTTTATAAATATTTATAGCCATGATTATAATCCTTTATGATTACATTATAATGTGTTATGAATGTGGTCATACATTGTTATAGGCATTGCATTCATAGAAAGTGTTACCGCTTAGACATGTACCTTCCATCATTAGACTGGAATACATTACTGTACGTGAGAGGAAATACAGCAGGAGGATAGTGAACTATTGCTACTAGTATGACCAGTCAATTGATGCATCCATTAATCAAAACACTTTCTTTTACATTATCAATAAATGTCTGCATGTTTGGGATAGTCTGCAAATTTTATATTCTCGGTAAGGGATCAACAAAGTAAACAGACTCATTAGTTTAATTTCACTTTTCTTAAATGCAGTCGACATATACTGTGGAAACTGTACCTTGTTAATAGCACAAGGGACAGAAATTGTGCTTTTGTCTTTATCTATTATGAGTTTGAAGGGTCAGGTTGTGTCAGGAACATGTATAATTTTTGTGATCAATTTTATGCACAGCTATTATATATTAAGCCAAAAATGAAATTATTGAAACATATTGAGAACTATTTTGATTTCTTTTTTTAAGTTTGTGGTAAAAAAAGAAGTGTGATGCATTTTCAGAACATTATTAGGCCCATAAATTAAATATGCAATGGAAGTGTTTTATTTATGTAATATTTTCAGTATTACTTCTGCCACAACAACAGTTGTAAAATAAAATAAAACTTAGTGATGGCCTGGTATCCCATCAATGGTGTCTCCTGCCTTGCGCCCCGTGAATATGCTAGGAAGCGCTCCAAGCTGACTGCAAGCTGGCACTGACAAATTCGTTTTGAGATAACGAATGAAAAAATGATGAATAAAATTTTATGTGACATCTTTTGTGGTCATAACTAAGACTATGTCAGTGTATCACTGATATTCGTGGCTGGCTAATTGTTGACATATAGGAATTAGGTGGTTTTTTTCATAAACTCACCATGAATTTCCATAAGGCTCCTCCAAGCACTTCCTTGAGTCCCAGCCGTACAGAAACCAATTATTTTGTCAGTTGATGTAGAGTGAGAGTTGAAAACACCCAGCATTATTATACTGTCTGACAAAACGTGTGGCCCTCAGATCCCCATGGATTTATTCAGATATCCAATTACCCATTTTATAATTTTTAGTTACAGCTGATAACATCAAATCATTAATTTTTGACACCACAGAAGAAATGCCGTACTTTTAATGTTTGTATTCAGATAGTACTTTGTATGACTCAGCCCCAATATCTTAAATTATGAATTATTCACTAGATATTACTTTAAAGGTCATCTTACAGTGATTAGTATCCTGCTGTTGACCAAACAGCCTCAAGGTACCTGATGGCCAGTGTAATTACAATTTAAAATGAACATGCTGTTTGACATTGTCTATATGTTCACCTACTACCTCCTGACAGATGCTACTTTGAAAGCTAAGTGAGCATTCAGTGAAGTAGCATGATTTCAAAGGTATCATGTATTTCCAGCTGGATTTATAAAAATGGAAAAGTAAAAGTGAAAAATAAAAACATAATTTGAAAGATCAGCTAGAAATTGTGTTACTAAGTATCTCAGACAAACAGTGTGCATATCCGCAGGCTGCATGCAAATTTTGTAACGGCCCCAATTTTGTATTTTTTGAACATTGTACACGTACCCACCCTGTTAACTCTAGTCCTGTTCATGTCTGCCAAGTCAGCAGTTATCTGGTTCATGTATGCAAACTGTGTAAGGAGTTTCTGTGGCAAGACATCAGATATGAAGCAGCACACTGCAATGTCCTGATGACCCAAGCGGTGGCACAATTTCCCATTTCTGCCGACATTTGAAAAGGAAGCTTAAACAGACGGATATCCCGCCTCTTCCGGAAGTTCCAGGAGTCTCCCTCCAATTGACAGCAGCTTCCTGAAACCTGTGACCTGATGCTCAGTGTCCCACTATATTGTGCAGATATTATGATGGTATTTTCAAAACGAACTCTATTCCAGTATTTTGAAATGTTGACAATTAAATGGTGGTTCCCACATGATAAATTTTGCTGATAAATTCCCAAAAATAAATATGTCCAAAATATTCCATCTTTGATATGACATTTTTCAAAGTGTGTTAATTAAAAGTCTGCTCAACAACTAACCACGTTCAGCAATTGTCCATGGATTCCTCCTTAAGGGTTGTTAACTGAGTCACACATCACCTTCTGTCAAAACACAAAACACTGTCATCTGCATGCTAAAGTGATATTATTGTAGCATTTTTTTCTAAATCCATGGTATTTGCTGATTATACTGTAGCTACTAACTACGTAGTTAGTAAAAATCTAAAGACCCCATCATTACGAGATCCGATCATGCAAATTTAGGGCATAAAATTCCCACAGAACGTGCATTTCTGAAAGGCAGTATGTTGGTATACTGTACTGTATGTCCAAGTAAAAATAGATATCTTGTATATATCTGTTATGTGTGCGTGTACTTTACCTTTAGGTATTATGTGTATGTTTATTTAATATTTGTTAAATGAAAAAGCCTTTTACAAGAACTTTGTCTTTTTTAATGCATATTCTTTAGTTCCAGAACCAATTTTAAATGTGTTTAGCAGGATACAATCATGTTATAATGAATTTAATAATTAGGATTTGTTATATACAGTATATGGTCTTGACTTGGATTGACTAAGCTGGACTCCAACACAACACTGTTCAATCGTTAACAACTTTTTGAAGAAGTAAATCTGATAGTAAAATCTCATTTTTAATATTTCAACCTGATAACTCAGACAGTTTTACCATAATTTCATTCATATTTGTAATATTTCTCAGCATTTAATAGGTTTATTGTTTCCATTCTTTGATTGTGTCTCAATTCATTTTCTTCTTTGATTTCTTTTTTTTCTGTTTCTGACTTTTGGTTCAGTCTTTCAGTTTTGATTCCGCTTAAGTTCTGAGAATTGCATCATTTTTACTGATCACCCAATCTTCTTTAGTTGCTCAAGACCACCTTGAGCAAACCAAAAAGCGGAGTACTGAGGAGCAGTAAACATGGCATTTGACTATGCCCTGTGTTTTGGTTCATCCCCCCATTGTCTATAATCACTTACCTTATTCAGGGTTGCAAGGGAGGCAGAGCCTTTGGACATAAGGCTGGGAACAACTCAAGAAGGGGCACCAAACCATCGCAGGGCACATTCACACATCATTCAATCAGACAAGCACACCTTATAATATATATTTAAATGTGTATATATATTGTAGGAATTATTAGCTCATGTAAATTTTAATATTCTCCACCAATATGTTTGAAATGAATTAAAGTTTAATTAATTA
>JAODJW010000002.1:23950045-23965770 GCA_026777045.1 Hyperopisus bebe | reverse complement strand
TATATTATATTTATATATATATTATATTTATATTTAAATATTTAAATGCATACCTTATTATAACTCAACTGCAATAATGATCTGTGCAATAGCCCTGTAATTTATCATCTTCTGAACAATCACCTTTATTCCATTACACTAATAATCACTAATATACAATAATATATAAATATGTATATACTGCTTTTATATCATATATGTGTAATCATTGTTTTTTTTTTTTTGTGTAGTCCCCCCCACCCCCCAAATTTTACTTTTTGTAACTGTAATGTGTCGGTGCACTGCTGCTGGAACTAAATTTCCCGGAGGAACCTTTCTGAGGGATTAATAAAGTACTATCTATCTCTTTCTATCTATCTACCTATGGGCAATTTGGTAATACTCAAATCCAGGTCCCAGATAGGCAACAGTGCTAATCACTGCAGCACCATGCCACCCCTGGTTCTGCTCCATTGATGAACTTTGGTTTTCTTCTCCTGTTCGTTTGCTTCTTTGCTTGTTTGTTTCTTGTTTAATTTGTACATGGTATAACTTAGTGGTTGTGTATCTCTGAGTTAATAGGTAGGTCTCCATTATCTCAGAGAAAAAAAAATAAAAAAATTAATGAGGTTACAAAGAAATAAAAAAATATATATAATCAGTGCCCTGCACAATTATTGGCACCCCTTCTAAAGATTTGTAAAAAGCAGTTAGCAAAAATCCACCTTTTGGTGAACTAGTTTCATATCACACTGAAAAAATGTGAGAAATCTAACCTTTCAGTACAATAAATTTATTGAAAGAGAATCAAGTCCCTCATCAAGAAATAATTATTTTCAACAAAAACACATGTGCCACGATTACTGGCATCCCTAGATGTAATGCTTTGTATGACGTCACTTTTCCTGTATAACAGTACTGAGTCTTCTCCTGTAACATTTTATATGGTGGTGGAATACAGAGCAGGGCATCTGAGACCATTTCTCTGTACAGAATATCTCCAGATCATCCAGGGTCCTAGGCCCTCTCTTGTGCACTCTCCTCTTCAGATCAGCCCATAGGTTTTCTGTGGGGTTCAGGGGACTGAGATGGCCATGGCAGAAGCGTTATTCTGTGGTCAGCTAACCATTTTTGTGTTGATTTGGACATTATCAGATCACTGTCTGGCTGAAAGATCCAGTGATGGCCCAGTTTTTGTTTCCTGGCAGAGGCAGCCAAATTTTGATTTAAAATGTCCTGGTATTTCATGGAGTCCATGATGCCATGTACCCTAACGATGCTTCCAGGGCCTTTGGAAAAACAGCCCCACAGCATCACAGAACCTCCACCATATTTTGCATTTGGGATAAGGTTCATTTCATTATAGCCATCCTTCTTTTTACGCCAAACCCACCTTATTTTTATTGCCAAAAAGCTCCATTTTGTTTCATCAGACCATTGAATTTGGTTCCAGTCAAAGTTGTGGTAGTGTTTTGCAAACTCCAGGTGCTTACGTTTATGGTTTAACTGACAAAAAAAAGCTTTTTTCTGGCATACCTTCCAAATAATCTGTTAGCACCAAGGGGGCGTCTGATAGTTTTTTCAGAGACGTGGTAACCTCAAGATTTTACATTGTCTTGTAATTCTCCAACAGTCATCCTTGGGGATTTTTTTTTACCTTTCTTATGATCCTCCTCACTGTACGTGGGGGAAAAATAAACTTTTTTTTATTATTGCCCTAACAGTAGAAATGGGCATTTTAAGGCGAGTAGCTATTTTTTAATACCCATTCCATGACTTATGATGGTCAACACCCTGTATGTTTGTATGTTGTATGTTCTCTTACCTTTCCCATGTTGGTGGCTGACTAAGGGAATTTGGGCTCTGTGTCTCCTCATGTTCATATCCCTGTTAACCAGGAAGTCATGGATTACAGCTTGAAGGTTCATATTCACTCCACTCAACTCATAGATGTACAATTTACAGGGGAAACATGCTTCAGTTATATCGTGTTCACTATAATTTCCAGGGGTGCCAATAATTGTGGCACATGTATTTTTGTTTAAGATAATTATTTCTTGATGAAGGGTTTTTTTTTTTCTTGGAATAAATTTATGTTAACGATTTTCTAACTCTTTTTACAAATCTTTACAAAGGGTACCAATAATTGTGGAGGGAGCTGTACAAAACAACAATAAATTAATTAATTTAATAAAAGCAATACTGGAAATTCACACAAGAAACACACAGAAAATTAATCATTTAATTTGAGGAAATGAATGACTTGAGATCAAATTGTGCAGATAAGTAATTTCATTTCCATTCATTAATTTGTATTGCATTGTAAATTTTAGCACATAAGCATTCATATTGCAAGCTGTGCCTCCATGTAAGGACTGGGTCCCGTAGTGGGAAGCACAAAGTTACTTTCTAATTTCCAGCACATGTACATGTAGCAGACATTCCTAACACAATGTAAATAATAGTATAGAAAAGCACACTACAAATGAACAACACATTTCTGCTGCTGTTTCTCAGAGATATTTGTTTTCCCCCTTCATTTATTATTAGCCATTTTATTACCTTCTCTATATAACTTGTAGATCATGTTGCAGATTATGTTGTTTTGTGATTTCAAGGATTTAAAGAAACAGAACACGAGATGACATATTTATATGTAGCCAGAAACCTCAGGAAGCATCATCTTACCTCATCGTAGGAACAGCCAGTAAAGGACTTGAACTTATGTGTGTCATGTCCTGCTCTGCCAGACCCTCCTGGCTCCTCCCTGGCATGGTTCTAACAAGCCACGCCTGGTGCTTGTTACTCTTACCTCTCATTCCTGCACTTCTGTGATTCAATCCAGCTGCCTCTCATTGTGCTCCTATGTCTGAATATAAGTGCTTCCCAATCTTGTCATCCCCAGTTCTGTCAGTGGAGTTGTGTCTCCCTGTTGCCTGCTCCCTAGCCTCCCTTTTGATTCCCCCTTGATTCCGTTTATTTCCAGTTCTGTTCCACTCCATAAATAAACCTTCTTTTGTTTGCCTCGATTCCTGCTTCAATGTCCTCCCTTTCACTCCCACATGACAATGTGTGGTATCTAATATCACTGTAGTTAGTCTGGCTAGCCATCATGGGTTGGTCATATTTGGGAAACTGCCGTTCCTGATTGAAACGTAAGCCTGGCATTGAGTACTCAGTCTATACCATGTGACCCTAATGCTTCGAACCCTTTCAAGCAAAATAACAGCGGCTTCAACATTCCCTACTGGCCCGGGTTGCAGGACCTTAATAGGTCAGCAGCATGAACATTAGTAAGATTGTAGCAATAAAAGTGTCCTTTTTTGCGAATGAGTGGCAGAAATATTTTCCCCTAACCAACACACTTATGATTCCTTCCTGCACCCCCATAACATACGGTTCACCAGCTGGTTCCCAACTTTTCCAGGCTTTTGCATCTGCCTTCTGAAGGAGACAATTTCTGAGTCACTCCACCTCACTCCAATAGCATCTTTTTGGAATTAAATTATTGCTAAGTGGTTCTACTTTAATTGCACAAGGGGGTCATTTTTCTTGCTTTGGAAAGGCTCAGCAGTAACTTAGACATGGTGTTGAATACTGTATGTTCGGTGTGTGCAATCTGGATGTGATTATACCTTGGTGGCCATACAGTGAAATACATGGCATGAACATAGAATTAAACCTACTTTTGCGTGACAGGTCAAAAAAGTCAAGTTCTTTAATGGCATTTTTGTTGTTTGGTCTTAATTTTAATTTGTATTTATGTATCTTAAAATCACTATAGCTCCAGAGAGCATTCTTTCCTCAGTATTGAATCGCAAACATATTTCATGTGTCATCTCTCTCCACTGGTGGATTTAGATTTGGGCTACATGGGTAGGCATCCAGGATGCCGGGGGTGTCATGGGGCAGCCACATAAATAAATCAATAAATAATTGGAATGGTGACATTTGCGCAATCATTTTTTTTTTATCGCTCATTTGCACGTCACATCAATGATATTGTCACCGTGTGGGACAATTAACATCATCGGAGTGGGATCCCTGACTGTAGTTTATGAGTTAGTCAGGCTACCACTCAGAAGTACCTGTACAAGATGGGGGGGGGTGACCTCAGGTCGCCCATCTGGAACCCCAAGGTAGGTGGAGCGGGGGAATCTATACAATAGCACACCTGTAACTTTGTATACTAATGCAGTAAAATCAGTCACACTGAAATTCTATCAAATAAACCAGAATTTATTTTATATTTTAAAGTAAATAGTTTCACAGATAAATTGTTGCATTTTTTCATGTTCACTGGGAATCATCAAAATTAATATAAAGACAGTCTTTACACCAAGGTGAATTGGATTAGTTTTGACTCACAGTTGACAGTTTTGGGGGATGGGTAAATGTATTGATGCTCGAGTGCCAAATTAAAACAGTTGTAAGAAAAGCTCTAAGCTATCAGGTAGCCCTTTTGGAAAAATAAAGGAAAGAATAGGAGGGACACACAAAAGATAAAGGTATGCAGCTATTTCATCTCTCTATGAGTATAATATTATGTATGCAATGAAATGGGCTAGTATACCAATAGTATGCTTGTTAGCCAATACGGTAATAGAGTAAAAATTAGATTATCTTTTTCATTTTTAATTTATGTACTACAATTTGTCTCTATTTGCGACTGTTACTTTTTGATATTTATGAATCTTATTTTGCATATATTTTTACATTTACATGGCTTTAGATCTTATCCTAATTATTTTTTATAGTTCCAAATGTCTTAATAGAAATCTCAGTTTATACCGAATGTTGGGAAATACACACTCAACTTTTCTTGGGGGGGCAATGATGGATGGGTTTGCCCAGGGTGCCATACAAGCTAGAATTGCCACTGTTTCTTTCATTAATTGCCTTTTTGGTGTTTTTTTTTAACAAAGCATCAGTTATGTTGCATTGTAAATATTTAGGTATACTTTAGACAAGTATGAATAATTGTCATTGTTGTAAGAATGCTGAGCTGTATAAAACTTGTCACTTAATTCTGAGCATTTAATACTATACCCTTTGTTCTATTAACTATCTATTCTCAAAGTGTCACATTCAGTGAGTTCTTTCACTTCTATTATCATTTTAATTAAAAGACAGCAATTTACACAATAAGGGTGCTGTAAATTGTCTGTCTTATGTGACACTTATTCTTTTGTAACACACCATTGTGACAAAGGAGTTCTCTTCTGTCGTGTCCATGATGGGAAAATAAAATCCTGAATGTCTCCCTCAAAATAGATTAAAAGACTTTTCTCTTGGATGTTTAATCTACAGCCTAAATCTAAATTTATAATAATTAAACCTGGAAATGTAAATGAATATTGATTAATTGAATATGCCCCAAGACTCTTTATTGATATGTTGATGGTTATTTTAGCATGGTATTAATGTAACAAAGACCACTAAATTCCCAGTTGATATGTCAATTACTAAATAATACTGACAACACGATGACGCAGTGACCGCTGGAGCATGAAGAAGCAGAGTGTATTTTACTACTACTCTTAATGTGTGAGATTCTGTTATCCGATTTTAAGGAGAGACACCAAACCAGAAGCTTTCTTTGCAGGAAGGATTTCATTTTTTTGGTGTTCAATGAAATGTTCATTCTATCTTCTCTCAAACATTCTGTGTGTGACAGAGGTTTGTACAGACACTGCTACAAGGGATATTGATTGATCTCAGCCAATCAGGACTCACAAGACAGTGATGGCCATCAATGAAGGACTCTTTTGATCACCTCGATCACCTTGATATGTCCTTTGTCTATCACAATTGTAAGGAACTTCGCTATTTGAATAACATTAGTTGATGACTGGGTGGTTTCCTGAATAACATTAACTTACTATAGTAGAGCTTAGTGAGGACTGGGTGATTTCTATTAAGTTAACATTAATTTACTATGCTGTGCTTAATTACAGGTGGAGTTTCTGCAAAATCCTACAAAAAAGTCCTAAAGATGGTAAATGCCAACATTATGTACAAATTGTCTATGTATCTTTTGAATGACTGGTAGAGGCATTTATCCCCAATCATACTTTAATTAATTGTATTTCAGTTCTAATGAATCTTAATGAATATGAACTCAATTAATCGTCTCACCTTTATTGAAACAGATGTGTCACATTGGCCAATACATATACATATATGCGCACAACAAACACACCTTTTTTGAAGATTTTCAACTCCTATCATGCATTCTATAAGCAAGAAGAATGACCTTTACAATATTTGGGAAGAAAAATGAATAAAGGAGATGAGAAAGTTTAATTGGTGAAAACCAAATTTCGTTTCTCAAAAAAAAAAAGAAAAACTGATTGAAGTGCTTCATGTTTTTCCATGTGTTTTGTTTTGTCTATTTTCATAGATAAAATACTACTGTATGTAATCTTCTCTTCTCTAAAGGGACACATCCTGATTTAAGAGCTCTATCGATTGCAGACTATATGTGTCATTGACTAGTAGTTGGGAAAACCTCACCTTTCTTTTAATAAAATGCAAATTTTTATCCATTGTCCATTCACACGCAGACTGGGAGCAGGATTTGAATGCTGAGCTCTAGAGGTATCAGGCAACATTCTTGCCCATTGAGTCAGCATGCCACATAAAAATAATATAGAGGTGGAAAATCCCTGTTCTTTTGAAGATACATTAAAATATAACAAATGTATTTTTTCTTAAACAAATAAGAAATAAGCAATCAATTTTATATTTATCAAGATACACAATATTTAATGGTTCAAGTAAAATGTCATGACAAGAAAAGAATCACATTGTCTCATTATGAAAAAGTGATCGTCCACACAGTCACTGATTGTGGATTAGATATTTTACAAAGGAATATAAGCATATTCCTTATTAAATACATCAAACTGTTGACTAACAAGAAAAAAATTCCTTCAAAGCAGTTGTGAACTCCACTAGCCAATATAAATAACCATTTATATTGATTTACAAGCAGTTACAGTAATAAAAGTCTTTTATGATCATTTTTGTACAAGTGTCCTGTTAATCACCAACTAACAATGCCTGCATGTATTACATACATGCACCTGCACTTTCACGCCCATACATATACAAATGCACACACACCCACATTAATATATGCATATTTTTCAATGTAACAGCAAAGATTGTCTTTTTTATCAAATACGAATTTATCAAACCGTTGCTCTTGTAAATAATTTCAAATTTGAACCACTGCAAAGCAACCATTTTCCATCTTGTTTTCCATCTCAATGTGCTATTTGTTTACATATATTACATATATATGAATCAACAGTATGTACTAAAATATATGTCTTTTTCTGTATATCTGCTTCTAAAATACAGAAATGGATTCAGTCTTTGAATTACAATTACTCTTTTTCTGCACAGGGACATAACTAGAATGCAATTTTAGGGTGGCAGCCACATAGCAAATTTCTTCAGCAGCTGTTGGACACAAACTGAGTATTAATAATAACAGGTATAGCTTTTGGTTGCAATTATCACATGCAGATGACGACGCAGGACAACTAATTAGCGGAATATTAACCACCTAGCGCAACATGTTATGTAAATTTAAATAAAACTAGAAAAGAAGAGCATTATTTAGAATTTACATTTTTATATTATTTTATTTGTTTGCTTTCATTCACATTCAGTTTGTTCTAAAATGTGGTCAGCAGGAGTTTAAAAAATATAAAAAATGAAGGGATGTGAATATGAGTATTACACACATTATAATTACTTGTCATCACAGAAGTGTTTATTTCACTGCATTTTCTTTTTTGATACAAAGAGCTCTTTGACATACAGGTGACTGTTATGCGTAAATGTGTACTTAAAAGTTTGAATCTTATAAAATTCTGAAATCTTATAAAAATTTAAACTTTTACTGTGATTACCCTAATGGAAAGATGGATTTAAGAATTCCATTCATATTAAATGTTAGTTGCTAAAGTCAAAATTGAAAAAAAAAACAATATGATTGAAAAATAAACGTTTATAATGTTCTTATTGATTTTTTAACCTAAGTTTACCGTTATGGAGTGAGAGTGAAATGCTAGCAAGCAATAATAATGACTCCTGCTACACAGTTAAAGATCTATAAAAGTCACTCTATGGTTTTTTACCTAATGTTTAGGCCATTAATGCTATTTGTGCAATGCAGTAATTAGAGAATAATCTATGATTCACTAGTCCAGGGGCAGGCAACCCTGATCCAGGGCTGCCAGTATCCAGCAGGTTTTCCATCTTACCTGGTCTCTGATGAACCACACTGGATCTCAGGCAGATAGTAACTCATCAGGTAGGACAGAAAACTTGCTGGATACTGGCACTTACAGTGGATACTGGCACTTCTCTACCCCAGCAGTAGTCAGTACTTATACGTGGTAGTTTTTCATTTCAGATCAACTGTCACTCTCAAATTTACTAAATTTAGAAATTTTCTCTTTATTAAAAAGAGAAATGTAATTACAGTACTAATTAATCCAAAAATTAAGAAACCGGGATGTAAAGAAGAATTTCACCTTATCTAGATATAGATACGGTTAAGCACAAATGGGGTAACAATATCAGATTGTTTGTCTATCCTCATCTCCCTACCTACATCCCAGTTTCTCCTGAATATGACGATATCCATCTTTCACACCTAGGCAAGGTGCCTTGAGGGTACTGGCCCAGAGACTGAATTGCTGGCAGTTTTATACTTCGGGTTGGTGGATGACTTCAATAGATGTATGGAGGGAGCCTTAAATTCAGGAGAAAAAGCATAATTTTATCCAAGCGCTATTATTATTATTATTATTATTATTATTATTATTATTATTATTATTATTATTATTATTGTTGTTGTTGTTGTTGTCGTCGTCATTGGTGGTCTTAGTTGATCTTAGTGTTATACCCCTTTTCTGCTGAATTTAATTTACCTTGGTAATATTCCAGTAGTCTAGTCATCCCCCATAAAGATATGGAATAATGCTGTGTTTTGTAGATAACTTGTCTTTAGTAGACCAGCCTGGCATGGTTGAGATTTAAAAAAAGAAGAAAAAAAAACTTTGATACTGAATTCAAGAAGTGATGCTTTGAGTTGCGTGTGCAGATGCCAGACTTCCTTGACAAACTCCCAGCAGTGTTATTATTCTCCTGGATTAAATGTGTTAAACAATTATAAGGTAGTTGAGGGAGTAGCTGCCAATGCAAGTGTGTCATCGTGTGGTTCAGCAAGCAAGAGAGCAGTCCGGCCTCTACAGAGTGCTATTATGAGACACATAATTTCGGTACTGTTCTGACTAATTTATAGCAAAGCAATTTCTTAGATCACTGACCTGAAGGCCTTGAGTGTCAGCAGAATACACTAAACAGTATTACCACTACTGGTGCAGCATAGATATCTGAAATGCAGAAATTCACCACCCTATCTTAAATTATAGGATACATTGTGCAGGGACTTTATCTGAGATGCTGTGTTTCTCTTTTGCAATGCATTAATTTTCATCGTAGGTGAATTCAATCATAGGTGAATTCAAGTCTGATGGAAGATTATCACATTCTAGAGTGCTTTAAAATGGTGTATTTTTCTCAGAAAAGAAATCACTAATAATAAAACAACAACAACAAAAAGGATGACAATAACCATAATAATAACTAACACATATAGTAAAGGGGTCACTCGACCCAATCAACAATAAGGCTAATATTTTTTTTAGGCTGGGGACATACTATTAAGCAATGTTTTATTTATTACAGTGATTATAGATGCAACAGTATTGTTGAGATTAAGTTTTATGATTAATGGAAATTTGATCATTCTTTAAGTGAACAATAATATATCTTTCAGTAGTGAGTGCGAAAAGAGAGATACAATGCAAATCATAGGATTAAAGTGGAAAATAAATAAAGGCCAATTAAACTCTCAAAGTGCACTCTTCCGCAACTATGTCCATCCTGGTAATTACAGATCAAAGTAATTATACAATGGGGAGATTCTCGTAATTGGTTCCATAGAACTTATTATGATCCAAAAATTGTACACAAAGAAAATCTCATTAAAAGGGAAGTAAAGAATCCCAATTCCTTTAACTTCCAATGCACTAATAAAATGCTCTAAAAATATGCAGGGGTGGGGGTCAGAAATAGATGCCATGGTGATAATCTGAGGTTAAGTAGTCAATCCTATTGGAAAAAAAAAAAACTTAACGTGACTTTTAGTGGTTTGTTCAGATGAGAACAAAATATAGACTGTTATCTGGAATCACCAGGGCAACAGGGTATCTATGCTTTGTTGATTGCCCCGATGCAAGTCCCAGTCCCAGCAGAGTGAACAGCTACACTGTGCCCAAACACTGCCAGCAAATTTTATTTTGCCTTATTTATTTGCAGTCTATTTCTTTATTTTGTATATTTATTTTTTTACTAAGGATTCTTTAAATAGCTTCCAGCCATCCCTGCAGGTATTTATCTATTATGATGTTACATTTTCAAAGGGCCATAATCACACACTGCATTTCAGTCTATGTGTATCTTTAACAGTAATCATTAAACATTAAATGAATGAACTCATAGTACCTTTTTCCCTCTTCGTAAGATGAGGATCTACTTTGGTTTAGAACTACTTTTTATTTACAGGTACTTTATGGAGCATGATATACAGTATACAGCACTGTCTTTTATAGTAATCAATAACCTTAATATAATATTCATCAATATTATAAGTTTAAGGTTTTTTTTTTGTATTCCCCAAATATACACAAGCTGGTATGTGGCACAGACATGAAGGGGCAAGCCACAGGCATGCCACTGCCCACCAATCATGGGGCGTTTTATAGCTGATGCTCATGAATGAAGGCGCTGGTGCCCCCAGTGGCCGTTGACTGCTGTGCAGATGGTGTAAAGTTTGCCAGAGGGATGACCTTGACAGGGTCTTCCTTGTTGCTGCAGTGTCTCTCGATGGTGTTGTAGAACTGGGGCCGGTTACTACCTTTGTCCAGTTCATCTTTAGGCATGGATCTACCGAGGGTGTGGCACCCATCGGACTTGGTTCCACAGGACCAGCCCTGCTGAAAGCTGAAATTCGGCAAAGTGGCATTGTGGGAGGGCTGGAACTGGGTCAGCGCTGGGGGCATCCAGCAGCTGTCAGAATGGCCAAGGATCAGGCACTCCTGCGTGCAGGTCTCTGATGCTTCAGCCACGGCCCTCTGCAGGTTCACCTCGATGGCTGCAGAGACAAAAACACAAAGGGGGGGGCATCCTTCATTGTTTCTTACTGTACACCTCCCATTGTAAGATATTCTCCTAGATTATGGAGATGCAAAAATGCTAATTAGGAGTGAATCAGTGAATCCACATATATCTGCCTCATAAAAAGCAAGGTGAAAAAGCATTTTTAATCCATTTTGAAAAAATTCAGTACCTGTGTACTGTATTTCCAGTGGAATCCCCATAGTTCCCACTGTTTACGTACAGTATAAAGTGAATTCCCTGTAGCTTAATTAAATCTGGTGGTAAATAAATAAATAAATAAATAAATCTCATACGCGTCTGACATCATCTTTACTATATTAAACATTTAATGAGAAGCTCAACCAACCATTGTTTGTTTTATTCCATATCACACTGCCAGACCCAGTTATTATCTTATGTTGTTGTCATTTAAACTTTGGGTAATCCTATCAATTAATATTATTTAGAAAAGATCAGGATATCTTGTATTACTCATGGTATGATACATGCAAAATATGATCATTTGACTATATATATATATATATACACACACACACACACATACTCCCATGTGAAGTGAATAATGTTTACTATCTCATAAAAACAGTGCATTGTAGGCACTTTTGACAGTGGGCAGAGGTCAGCAAGGTCACTCTGACTGGCCTGTGGCTACTGGGCCCCATATGCAACGCAGCTTCATGCTAGTCATGACACCGTACTCCTGCGATCATCATCAACATTATCTACCATTCTTGCCACAGTAGGCCTACTGCTGGTTTGTACCTCATGGAGTAGCCTTCGTTCACATCCTGCTTTTTTTTTTTCATTCAGTCCTGGAAATAAACAAACTTTCAGCATGGGCTAAGATATGCCAACATTTCACGGTGTATTACTAGAGAAAAGACAGTTGTATCGATGAAATCAAATTTTAAGATTTATGGCATTAAAATAAGAGTTTATGTAAGGAGTAAACAGAAAAGAGATTGATTTCGTAGTGCATCATAATAACAGTGTAACGTGACGGTGGGAAGATATAAGTCTGGGGGTGTTTTTCCTACTTTGGAGTTGGACACCTGCACTGCTCGACTGCACGTTGACACAAGAAGCCACTGCTTCAAGTTTTCATCTCTGCTTTAGATCTTTGTGGGGAAGGATTCATTCCGCAGCACTGTAGTACTCCCAAACAGAACGGAAAACTTAAGGAGAAGTCCAAGGAGTACTGACTGCCGTGGACTTTGCTCCACAGTCACTTGACCTCAACTCAATCCCTGATAGCTCCTTCTCAGTAGGTTTTCCTGACCAGGGCACTAAAGAATTTTTTTTTTGGGGGGGTGGGGAGTTCAAACCCATTATTTTACCACACAGCCACATGCCAACCTCAACCCCATCGGACACTTATGGGGCCACTTGAAGACCAATAAAATATTTGGTATCATCTACAGATGCTCTGTGGAAGATTCTCAGATCATGCTGGGGCAACATGGATCACTAGGTTTTGCACAAACTGGTGGAGTCACTGCCAACTCAAGTGGCATAAAATCAAAAAAAGGGACATACCGAATACTAAAAAAAAATCATAAAGTCATGTTTTTTCCCTAAGATTCAACTTTTCACAGAAATTGTTATGATAATTACATCATTTGTAATGAAATTTTTAATATTTAATTAGAAATGAATGCAAAACAATAAATTTCCACTAGTGGTGTCAGACACTTTGACTGCACTGTCTGCATATGTTCCTCATAAAATATATTTATGAGGTAATGCAAAGGGAGCCTGTATGTACACCATACAGCAAAGGGAGGGTTCTGCAAGACAAATCACACAAGCCATCTTCTCTCATTAAGCCTCACCTGACATCAAAAGTAAAACAAGTCTAGGAGAAGGATTTGCCATGCAGTTTTTACAAATAAAGCCTGTCAGCTTAGATAATTATAATGAAACACAGTATGCGCAAGGAACCTATTAGCCTTATATTTCTTAGCGCAATAAAAAACAAAACAAAGCAAAACAAAAAAAAACCCCTCTTGGAACATCAGTTTTGTCCTTCAGGATTCTGCTCCAAGCTGTAGTGTAGAAATAATTTTAAATATTACATAAGCTATTAATTATAAAGTGTTTTGAGTTTTTTGAGTTCGCACCATGGCTTGTTTTGCATGCTCTACCTCACCTAATTCTCTTGTCACGTGTCACGTCTCAGAATGAGAATTAAAAATCCTGTTGCAAAGGACTGCATAGTATTTAAAAATGATCTCTAAGGAACTGCAGCCCCATTTTAACTCTAACAACACAGTGTGCTTTTTATATATGTTGAGAAATTATGCAAATATTTTATTACATGTGCCATGTATGAAACACACGCAAATAATAAATGACTCCAAAGCAAATGGCATAACATATTTGGCATGAACCTTTTATTCTCAATTAAAGTCTGATTTGCAGACTGTAATTTGATTTGTTCGTTGAGAAATCTCTAGGCTGACAGTCATCGTGTGTGGAGGGGATCAGAACCGAGGCCGCAGGGAAAAGTAAGTCGCCTCCAGGAGAATTAGGATGATGTCTGGCCTCTCGCTGGGGCACTCAACTGCAGAGAGGCAGTGAATAATTCACCAGAGCACTAAATGTGTCACCTTTCTGAGGGTCACTAACTTCATTAAGGTAGAATGGTCCTCACTCGCACGCTGTCCAACAGGCAGGAGGCCGCTGGCATGGCACGACAGGTAGCGCTCGCACGACAGCTGTGCTCTGCTTCTAAGTTATCACAAGTCAAACTCATGTGGAGAGTCTTAGGTGCAAACATGCAACACCAGACGGTCGCATGTGGATACACAATATGATGTGCAAAAATCACACGTGGAAGCTTTAACTTATGCTCCAAATGTGGCATCTTTTCAGTTTCAGCTTTACTAATGTTTCAAACACCGAAGATCGGCATCAGAGAGAGCTGTGTCTTGTGGTTGATATATTTTGTGCTATGGTGCTTCTCCATTGGTATGATTATTACTATTTTATAGCAAATACAACAGTTAAATTTTCCCTTCAGAAACCTTATGATATATTACGGTATTGTATTTATGTAGATTATAATGTCTCCACCCTTGTTATCTCTTCAAAAGATCTACAGTAAAACCTCAGACTGCGCGCATAATTCGTTCCGGAAACGTGTTTGTAATCCAAAGCACTTGTATATCAAAGTGAATTTTCCCATTAGAAATAATGGAAACTCAGATGATTCATTCCACAACCCAATAATATTTATATAAAAATGATTAATACAAAATATAAAGTAAAAATACATACAACAAATTAACCTCCACTTTACCTTTGAAAAGAATCGTGGATGGTGTGAGGGAGATGAGAGAGAGGAGAAGAGGAGGGTTATTTTGTAAAACGGCTTTCACTATAACTATCCAATGACAGCCTCCATTTCTGTGACATTGCATTGTCGTTAAACAGATTCATCGCTCGCACTGCTACACCCTTATTCAGGTGGTGCTTTACTACTAAAACTATACAAGTGAGGCATGCCGACTGAGACCGAGCATGGGAGACGATCACCCCACCATCCCGCAGCAAAAGAGAGAAGAACCATCGGCTCAGTTGTGATCACGTCAGGCTCGACCCATAAAAGCGTATGCATAATACTCGTATTGCAAGACCTTGCTCGTTTATCAAGTTAAAATTAAAAAAAAATTGGCTCGTCTCACAAACCAAGTTACTCGCAATCCGAGGTTTGACTATACAGTGGTACCTTAGGTCTCAAACTCATTAAACTCGGATTTCTTAAAAGTCGAACCAACCAGTTCAAAAAAAAAAAAAAAAAAACCTAGAACTTGATCTGAATCTCAGAAGTCAAACCATGAATGCCGACATAAGATAGCTTGTACGCGCGGGGAAATGAGTCACGCAGCACGTCTCTCAGTGGAAACAAAGAGTGACGCTTCAGTCTCAGCCTCACATTCACTGTCATAGCATCGTGCATGTTTATACTAGCTGAATACATATATTTGGACAGTAAAAATACATTTAGACAATGATTGACAGTAACAGTAATTATTATTATATAATAAAATATATTTTAAAATAAATATCAATTATTAATATTAATCTTATTAATTATTTTAATATCAATAATAAACCATTAATACATTTAATTATAATAATATTGTCGTTCCCAGCGGGGACGGAACTGAGACACAGGCGCAGTCGTCAGGGTATCGGGGAATACAGGGTTTAATTACGGGTAAGGTAGGCAAAACGCAGATGGACAATACAATGATCGGACTGGAGAAACAAACTGAAACGCAGACTAAATACAGAGGAATAATGACAACAACCAGAAACAACTGATCACATGGGGATTCCTCACGGGGTTAATGAGGGGGCGTGACACACGGAAGGAGCAAACGATTGGGGCAGGACACTTTGTTTGGATACATTTATTTTCTTACTTTAAAAATTACTGTTTTGATAAATGTGCTTAGATGTGTTTAGTACAGTAT
>JAODJW010000002.1:23927637-23949945 GCA_026777045.1 Hyperopisus bebe | reverse complement strand
TGAGCCACACCTGTTCCTGGTATTTACCTGAGAACAGGTGTGGCTCATCAGAAGCTGGGTATGATAGAAAACCTACTTTACGGTAGCTCTCCAGGACCGGAGTTGGAAGCCCCTGCACTAAACATTGTCAGAGAATGGAGACTGCTGAGAAGCCAGGCTAACCTTTGACAGTTACGCAGCTATAATCACATGGATCAACACGTTAACGCGTTCAGCATGGCTATGTGTGAGACTGTAACATTTCTGTGACTACTGTTATTTATAAATAAGGGCTCAACTTAGTGATGACAGCACTTCATCAAGCTGCAAATGACAAAGATATTCTTAAACAATCAACTTGTATGTAAATCTTGGACGATGAGGTGCTGATTTATTCTCCAACCTTTTATTTTTAAGTGATTAAGCTATTTTTTTGAGTAATGTTTAGTGTGTAGGGCATGAATGTTTGCAACTGTCTAGTGTCAAAATATATTTTATATACCTTTCAGCCAGATGCCAAACTGTTATTCTATTTCGTACCATGAGTTCTTTTTTCTGAAAATATGCAAAGGTCTCTTTTGTAGTTTAGAAGAAATACGTAATTTATTCATAATAACTGCAATTTTAAATAATTTGAATTGCACTTAGATTGCCATGTGTCATTAAGTATAAATAAATGGTTTTGTCTAATATGGGTAGCTCAGTAAATGGAAGGCTGTGTGTTTTAATACTGTACCTATCAGAGGACTCATTTTATCACCACTGGGCCCTTGTGCAAGGCCCCTAACTCCAACTGTTCCAGGGACACTGACTTACCCTGTGCTGTGACCCCAAAATGTGCTCTCACCTGTTTATACATCTTAGTCTGGAGAACAAGACGATATACACAAAAACAATAAAAATTCTCCCTGGGGATGAATAAAATACCTGCACTCTACATTGCTAATTCGATGCTACTTTTAGCACAACAAGTTCTTTGAATCACCACTTATGTAGGCCAGTATTTACAGTGCAACAAACATTTAAATAAATGGTTAAATAATGTTTAATTTCTTATGTGACTATAAAGGTTTTCACAAATATCTGTCACAGTTAAATGTGTTAATTAAGTTCTATTCTCAATACAGAACCATTTTCATAAAATGACTGAATATTTTTTTTACTGAGGAAAGAAGCTTATTTATGCCATCCGTTTTGTTACTGTCAATGTTAAAGTGTCTGTATTCTCCCAGTGTGTATACTGTTCCTCCACTAGGCCTTTTGCTTTTAAGATTGCTGTAAACTCTGGTACTCCCTAAGACTCCGCTTGGTTGAAACGGTTGCCTAAGGGGTGCGTGGGTGAGGTTGTGACAGAGTGAGAGAGAGGGAGACCATGTGATTAACGATGTCTCGTGCTGTCCAACAAATGAAATTTGAAAAGAAATAATTGAGTTTGTAATTACTTTGACTTTATCATTTCATATCCCCTGCCCCACTCCACCATTACATCTGGACAGGCAAATGGCTAGTCATTAATAATAATGAAGCTGTTTAACCCTATGGGAGTTCTACAAGGAGAAAGCCGCCATTTTTCATTAAGGGAGCATGCTCAACCAGCAACTAAAATTAAAGGCCAATGTGTCATTTTCTCAAGTTTCAAGAATGGTCACTTGCTACAATGCAAGACAAGGTTCATGAGATATGACATTCCACACAATATTTTTTGTACATTTACAGTTTTACAGTTAATTGATTGAAGCTGCCTGATAGAACTGCAAAAGTAAATTTTATTTCCCATTGTAAAATTAATTTATTTGAAAATGCAATGGCTCATCCCCTTTCCTTATCAGTTTTGCAGATGCTAATCCCTTTACATTCAATTAAATTAGCATAGGAAAGATGAAGGTGGATAGAATTAGAGCTTTCTAGGTTCTTTCAAATTTTTATGTGCACATTAAATCAACATAAATATGTCATGGTGACGTTAGAGACTTTTCATATACATGTCATATACATGTGCCTTTCTGTCTGACTTATTGTCAGTGTACATTTTTGAATATACAGTAAGTCCTTCACATTTGCGAGGGTTATAGTTTATAGTGGCAGAAGATTCTCGTAAATGTGAAAATTGACAAATTACACTTAGAACCCCCTAACCTATAACCTATAACAGTCTGCTATTGCCTATTACCAATATCTAAACAGACAGTACTGCACTGAAGAGAGGCGGACTGTACCATTAGGCAAGGTAGGATATTTTGAACACAGAATTTCCAGAAGTTACATTTAAATATATGATCAATATAAATTATAGCAACATGTCTGTTAGTGGTAACTGGCAGTTTTAGCCAGATTTCAGGATAGACAAATGTCTTGGTTTGCCCGGTGCTACAATAGTTTATCTTATATCGCTGGTGCTGGTGGTGAAACTTGCCAGCGTTTATTAGCAGAATAACCTTACATCATTTTTATTCTGTGAAAAGCAAAAGACTGATCTGTTGTGTAAACTTCATAATAAATTACGAGTATAAGTTGCAGGTCTTAAAATATAAATTGAAAAATGCACCCTTTTGATCCCCGAAATAAGCAAAGCACTACAAAAGTTCCTGGTCGAGACGTCATGCGCATTAGAAAGGAAGGTGATGATCTGGGAGTAGGAACCAGTGCACAGGGACCAGCTTCCAGAACTTCAGTGTGAAAGCACCCCATATCACCTCCATAGAAGTTAGTCTGGCTTTGGTAACGTACATTTTGCATGTAAAATTTCTTTTTATACAGTATAACATACTAACCATCTAAATTATGCCTATGTATGTACAACGGTACTACTGTATGCACTGGGATCACTATGTTTTGGACCCATTATTAAAAATGCATAATTACCAGCACTGGAAAATTTAGAATTTACTATGAGAAATGCCAGATTCCATTGTCACAAAGACAGCTGGCAAGTGAATGAGGCTGGTTACCAAGACAAGGGTGCATGGTGTACCCCAGCCAAGAACCACATCAACAAATAGTATTTATCACTAATATTTATATCATATGTTTTTACATGATCCGAATCATTTTCAGTATCGTGTTTTGCTTACGTGTCGTCTGCGAGTCTCTGAGATCTTTCAGCAAGCTTCAAAACTTTATTCCCGTTTAATTGTTCATGGCCAACTTCTGAACAATCGAAACCAGTCAATGTCAAATTCATGAATTTGAAGGGGATGCTGTAAATACTAGTTATTCCTATTTTGATCTTTTGACTCAGAGGCAGAGATTCTGAAGGCGTTCTTTGTGCCTTCATGTGACAGAGCAATGGTAATATTCATAATGTCACATGTATTTATTTCATTGCATGTTTTACTAGATTTCTGGGCTGGCTTTGATCCAAGATAAATGTTTTTTTGGATTCTAACTATCCATTTTCAATTCTCCTTTCCAACTAAAACTACATATACTATCTGTGGTCATAGATAGTATATTTATTGAAGCTTAAGGTGTAAAGCAGGGTGCACTGTATACAGTATGGGACCCAAATGGTGTAATGGTTATTTCATTTAGCCTAAATAACATAGATTTTCAAATCCCAGGAGTAACCACTAGAACTGCTGTAGAAAATAGACAAGCAGATATAGTTTGAAAGCAAGGATCACCATGCACTATCTGTTCCATCTTAACTTTAATAACATGGGGAGTAGCATTTTATTTGATTTTAGCACATTTCAGCATTTTTAAAGTGCAAAGGTGAAGGATCACCTTTTTCAGGTTCTGCAAGCTAGCAGGCAGCACCCCATGGTTCCTCTCAAAAGCCTTTGAAGATTATACTCTGGTAGATGTCAGCACTTTGGCTAGATGTTTTCCAAGCGCTTGTCCTGGACAGGGTCGTGGCAGGGGGGCTAGAGCCTATCCCAGGCATCCCAAAGTAGGGATCCAAGTGTTATACACCTTGGATAAGATGCCAGTTCATCACAGGGTACATACAACCATGTACTCACACTCTATTGGGCCCAGAGAACAAGAAAACTCCACACACACTGAGTGGAGGTGCAATTCAAAATCTCAGATCCGAAGCTGTGAGGTAACAGTACTACCCACTGCGCCAATGTGCTGCAAAAATTTGTGATAGCACATCTTCTAATTGAACTTATATCAATATTTGAAAATAGCAGAAAGTGGGGTTCCCTTCATAAATCACTGGCATTTTTTGCAAACAGACTGTGTTATACATGATAAAGTACTGCATGATCTCAATAGGTAGTTTACTAAGACAAATTTATCTATACTGAAGCTTTTCTTTTTCTAATGTCTGTCAACAGCAAAGTCCTAGCAACAGAATGCATCATTTATAATCTTAATCATTGACTTTTTGGGTAAAAAAAGCAATACTTTATTCAAGCGCTATTACAACGTCAAATGTTCACATTGAACCTAATCATTTCTGTTTCCTAATACACATTTTCAATAAATGTATTAATATACATTAATGAAAAGACTCTATTGTGCATTTTTCAAGGTCAGTCAATTTAAAATATATCTGTAGGATTGATTCTGTCTGAGGTTTCCACACTCTTCAGCTTAAGATGTATTATATTAAAAGTCTTTCAAAAGCAGCCTTTCTAATCCAATTTGCTGCTGTAACACAGGCCTTCTTGTGCAATCCTAAGTCCAGCTCTCAGCAGTGCATTACTTCAAATAGCAGGATACAGAGGTATTTTCTTGTGAGCCTCCTCCCATTTTCCCTTCTGCCCCTTATCTTTTTCTCCCTTTCTTGCCAGTGACCCAACAACACTGAAAGTAATTGCAGGCAGAAAACAACATTTAATGATTACGTTATCCGAGAATCCAACAAAGGGAAGTCACAGACCAGTACATCCAACAAAGGGGGAGGACTTTTTCAGACACACCACTTTCAGATAACAAAGAATATTATTGACTTTGCCCAGATTAAAATGCCAAAACAAATGACAATACAGCAAGAAGGACAAAGTAAAGAAAGGATGACTGTGTCTAAGGCACACTCTCTGTCAGTGCTCTATTGTTCAGTGTTGTTTCTTTAAAGTTTTTCCTCTATATAGGATTACATAGGATTTATTCATACTCCATATTAGCCTATGCTAAACATATTTAACCTCTTTGCAAAGTATGACTTATTGAGCAAGTTTTCCATTTTGTGTGTTTTTTTGTCTTACACTGCTCCTGGTAGCTCAGATTATATGTTCTTTGTTATTTCTGTTGAACTAACCCCTTTTTTTGATAGCCTGAGTCCTCCAAGAAGGCAAACTTGTCCTCCATTAGGAGCCTTGGAGGGGGTTTGTCAGCAGAAACACAATCAGCGCTGCCCAAATACGCAGCATGGGATGAAGAGGCGAGCAGAGCAAACACCATAACAATCAGCAATCAGCACTGATAATGATAATGACACAGGGCGCACTACAAGATCCATGCGTCGCATTTCTGTTACAGAAAAGAGCTGTTATTGTGCTAATATGATGGCGTGTGTGGAAAAAAAAAACATATTTGCTATTTCACTGAAGAAGAACTGAGAAAATATCTGAAAAAATACTCCACATTATGTCTTCCTTAATGCATTTCAATGAAAATGTACTATTTTAATCTATCTCAGGGTGAAGTGTTTCTTAAAAATAAAAATTAATAAAAATAAAATGTAATTAAAAAGTCAATATATATACCCTTTGCTTCTAGTTAGAAACGTAGGTTGAAATCCAAAAGAAACTAAGAAAAAAGAGTAAGCTAGCATCTTGTGTAGAGAATATTCAAGATAGTTAGCAAGATACAAGCAGCACTTTTTAACATTGTAACATTTAAAGTTATTTCCTTTAATAAGATTATGAAACAAACCCTTTCTGCATCATTTTCAATTGAAGAAATGACGGTAATGCATGGAGTGCAATCTAAGAGATTTAAATTTAAAGGAGATCTATGAAGTAACATGCCTCCAGTTTTAAGAAAAAAATGTTTCCAACTGTCTGCAATGCAAGATGCTTTAATGAGCTCCAATAATGAAGAAGTTAAGTATGTTAGAACTGTAAAGCAGTGATATTGCAACTGGCACAGGTCAGGTCAGGTCAGGTCAGGTTGGGGATCATACACTGATACAGCATGTTTCCGTGGACACCACATGACAAAACTTATTGGGATCCTGGTTGATGACCCTCCCCCAGGCCGACACGTAGCCCAGTCTCTGGAGATGCCCGTCTATCTGCTGCAGTCAGGAGTTACGTGACTGTCCCCTTAGCCTGGTCCAGTCACTCGGGTCCTCAGCAATGAGGATCCTGCAAGCTGGATCACCCTCAGGCAAATGTGTGACATATCTCTGCCAATGTTTTCAAAAGTTATTATATATTAACTGTCTACAAAAAAGGTCAGGAATACTATAAATGCATTGCAACATTCTACATATAACAAATCAGATAAGGAAACATTATAACAATAATCCATGCGAAAAAGAAAAAAAACATTTATTGCAGTCCAATATTGCTTAGAGTGACTCTTCTAATTTTTCACCAGGATAAATGGATTGCAAAGTGGTGAAATCTCAGAAAATAATTTACATAATGTTAAGAACTCTATAGTAACATCAGTCATTTTAAAGAAGTGTATTTTCAATAGCTATTAAACTCCTGCTATTTTGTGTTACTGCTTTGCAGTATATAAACTGTATTGCAACTGTTATACAGTTGGAATTACCAATCAGTTAATACATTTAACTTTGAAATGTAATTAGGTAAGCAAATTTTATCCAATTCATTGTACTTACAGTAAACAGTCAATTTAAAATTAAGATGACATAGCAATATTGAAGATTCAGTGTTTACAGCATCTAATTGTTCCATCTCCTAGGGAAGGGTGGGGAACCATTGTGCTTTTGCTGGACATTCAGAATTTGAATTACAGTATCTCAGTCGTAATACATACCAGACAAAATCTCAATGTATCAGACTCACGCTCCCACTTCACCGACAATTCGATCAAAATTACAAATGGGCCAGGAAATAATAAGATGACTTTAAGAAATGAGAGTAGGATTTTCATTGCAGGGTGAAACTGATTTTACTGTGCATATGACAAACTCTGTTGAATCTGGAGCAAGGTATTTGTCATTGTGGCTTTTATAAATCATTAACTTGGGTAAATGGAATTTTTAGCCATTTTGTTTTTATGGCATGCTGAAGAATACCGTTTAAGTAATTTTAGTCACAGTTAAATACTCTTCAGGAAAATTACATTCTTTGTGTATCAAGTCAAAGAAAACAAAGGGGCTCATACTAATCGACAACACAAAAGATTAACTCTTTTATTTAAAATAAAATCAAAACCATTACCTAAGTAACACAGTGCATAACAAACGTCTTTGAAGTCAAAATGGGTCAATGACAACTCAAATTAGAACCATTTACCTAAAATCTATGACTAGCTTGATTTTTGTAAGATCCAAATCTCTTGAGCTAAAACCCAATTGAGCTCTTATTGTGACTCTAGGGTAAGATGGTATTATAAATAAGATTCTAAATGAGCTGTTCTCCACACGTCATTAAACATATCATCAGATGCTATATAAAGGGGGCGGGGCTTGAATTTCGCTACTGTGAGCTATGGTGGGACTATATAAAAGATTTCTGCATAAATAGCATCAGTATAATTGATGTATATTGAATTCCCTCTTTGTTCTATAAGAGATTAATATTGATTTGATTTTGGTAAAAGAAATACCTCCTAAAAACAGGGATAATACAAAATTTCACAGCAACTAAACTTTATGATCATGTTTAATCAAATCAAGAAAATGAAGCAATGTTAGGTTTAGTCATTTTCGTGGGCAACTAGAAGAATTTTGATTATACAGTTATAGTGACAGCGTTTAAATTGACACATCCCATTACCTATTATTTCAAACATTAAAGAGAAGCCAGTCAGATTATTGAATTGATTGATGCATTTTATAATAAATATGGATTTCACCCTGAAGTGTCATTCACAATTATTATTAATATTAGCCCAGTTTTAATGTATCTTACACTGTGGTAAATCCTAAATCCTGCAGAGCACTTCCCTCTCTTAGGAGTGCACCAGCTGTTCCTTGACCATGGTCTTTAACTGAATTTCCAGGTAAATAAATTAGTCAAACTTGTAGTTTCACTGCTAGCAATTAAGTGATAATTGCACTCAATTCCTTCTAGTTTGCCTTTTGCAATAAAACAACCTAAGTCCAATTTTATCCTTATGCAGCATGCTTATTCATATAATAAGAACATTATGGCCTGCATATCTTAAAATTTCAGGTAACATTTTCAAAAAGCAGATGCTTTTTAATGCATCTCAGCGAGAAAGGACAAATGAATAGAGAGCAGCATACATACGGTAACCACTTATGCTGTTTTGTGAGTATACAGTATACCTGAGGAAAACGTGTCTGTGACTAATGCATTTGCAGCTGGGAGTGTTCAAAAAAGCCTCTTATTCTCCTGGATTTAATTTACCAGACTGAACCAATTCTGGTATAGAAATGGCATCCTTTTATTAAAATAATAAAAAGGAAAAACAGCAACTTTTTATTTGAGTTTCATGCAGTGATAATTAAAAGGCAACAGAGAGACTACATTTTGCCTCTTATTTCAAGACAACCAACTGCAATGTAATCTCCAATGAGTTGCAAAAAAGTTTTTTTTTAACATAGAGGTGGAAATGGTGATGTCACTGCATTACCCTTCAACAGAAAGGAGTTTAATTGTTTAAGCAACCCATTGTAAGAGACTGCCTGATGTCAGAGGTAAATAAAACATGACGTACCAAAGCTTTGATGCAGGAGTCATTAAAGTTAGTGTACTGAAGTACATCATAAACAATCTACGGCAGTGTTTCCCAACCCAGTCCTCAGGGAACCCTGGACAGTGCACATTTTTGCTCCCTCCAAGCTCCCAGCTAATCGGGAACACTGAGTACCTGGTACAGGTGCACTGGGAGCTGAGAGGAAGCAAAAACATGGATTGTCTGGGGTTCCCCAAAGGACTGGTTTGGGAAACACTGATCTACAGTGACAGAGAGCATTAACTGTAAATAAATGCAATATGAATATTTGCAGATAAAATAGAAAAAAAATATATAATTCCAGGTGACACCAGTTCTTATCTGACTCAAGGTATACAGAGTGGAGGAAACATCGACAGCATTATCCCTATAAAATCAAAAATCCTATGGGAAACATCATTTTCCTTCACAACAAGTAGCATGGAGAGGCGGGTCAGAGTATGATCAGCACTTTGATTGGACAATGCATCAACTCCGCTCAGAAATCGACCCCCAAAAGCCAAGCCCTTTCCAATTTCCTCCAGAGAGGCCAGGCTAAAGATCAGTACTGCTTCAGAATAAGTTCAAAGCTGACTTATTGAGCATTGCAGGTGTGTCGTGCTGGTTTGCAGTTTTGAAGAAAAGTAATGTGTGGAAGTGTTGTGCCGCGTATGTGTGACAGAAATCCATAGTTCTAGATGGAAGGAGAAATCAAAATGTCAAAGTTTCTCTGTCTTTCTCATTCACTCTCTCTTTATATCCATCTTCATAACCATTTTTCCAGTATTAGTCATGGTATGCCTGGAACCTACAGCCTGTCTCAGGGAGACGATGGGATGAAGCAGGGAACATTCTTTGCATGCGCGTGTACGCACGCTCGCGCGCACACACACGCACATATTAGGTATCTATATCTTTGCGAGGACCATCCATACATTTCTATGGGTATAACCCTAACCGTAACTATGACAACCTTAACCCTTACCAAATCCTACCCTTAACCATGAGAATCCCAAAAAAATACAAGACTTTTGGCTATTTAAGTTTTTTGATTGCATTCACAGATTTGTATAAACTTGAGCTTTTCCTTATGGGGACCAGAAAATGTCCCCATAATGTCAAAATAATTGTTTTTTTTATCACATTGTGGGGACATTTGCATGCCCAAGCATATACACAGATTGCAGTTCACTTAACTCCATGTCTTTGATCTAAGAGAGGAAACAGGTTTAAAAAGTTTCACCTTTCATTTGTATCAGACAACATAAAGGCAAGTCAATTTATTGTTCTTTTAAATAGAATTCCCTCCCTTTTTACCTGAATTGCACATAGTAAATTGCATGTAAATAAATACAATGAAATGAATCTGCTTTTATGGTAAATTTGTGGTTTTGTATAATTATTGAGAAGAAATGTGAGCAATGGCTCCATAAAAAGACAAGACAGGAAAAAAAAAAAAAAACAATTTGAATTTTGAAAGGCCATTCATTCCCAGAGCAATAGAGCTCTGATACAAAATCTGAGAAAGCTGAAGTGGAGTATTATGCACAAAGGTCCCCAAAGGGCAGCGGCCTTAGAGCAAGATTCAGAACAAATCACCCCTAGGCCTATGCTCAAAACACCGCCCCAAACAAGTTGACCCAGAGGTCCAAGCATTTTTGGGGTATTACGTATCAGACATTAACAAAATATGCATCTGATTTGTGTCTTTGCCTGGACTGTTTCCCCATGTCTTATTTAGCCAAAATTCTCGGGTTATTGTCTTTCATCTGGTCTGTGTTTTTTTTTCTTTCCACCCTCCTCACTCCCATGGAAAGCAAGGTCTGTCACATTTTCTGGTTGGCATCTCTTACAGCTGTAATGTCAAGCCCCATTAGTGTGGCTCAGTGATGGCATGGAAAGACATAAACTCCACAGACCAAATGTCAGAAACTCATGGGGCATTTTGTCATCAGATTGCAGGGCCGGGATCACTGCGTCTTCCCAGTGCGTGTCGCATAGCCTGCCATGTGGCTCAGGCTTAAGCTCCTGTCCATTTCCAGCCACAGCGTGTGATGGCGCGCATAAACATGTTTAGCATTTTATTAGCGGTATGAATGTATGAAGGCCAGTGCATTATCTCTGGCCATCGTAAATAAATACCTAAATAAATATAGAAAGAGAGAGGAAGAGCGAGTTCATAGCATTAATGGCCACCATGCTGCTTTTGTGTTTCAGACATAAAAATCTGTCAAAACTATGAAGTTGCTGTAGCTTATAGTAAAGGTTAGCAGTTTGACATTTTTCCTTTGGTTTCAAACCTGAGTATAATATCCAAGGTGACTCTTTAATAATTCCCCTTATTCTGCAACCTTCTGCTTTCGACTCTCATATTTGATAATAAGATAAATGCTTCTGGTAGTCAGTTTTGCTTTCAATTAAATGTGGTCTTCACTGGTGACATTGGGTAGAATACAAGCAAAGCATTTATAGACTGACAGCTTCTATGAACAATTATAAGGACTTTTAAAATAAAACAGTTTCAGGTGAACCATACCCCAGATACAGTAATTATACATGGTTTCCTCATCTAGTTCCCTTAATATTGTAGTTGAAAGTGAACTGTTAGTTCTCTAATAAATAACAATCATGTCTTGTTATTCTTGAAAGACATTCATATCTACATCTGATTATTGTACATCCATAATGTTAGACTTGCATTAGCCTTTCAGTGCTCTGCTTGAATTAGAGCATATACACTGTTATATATGACAGTGGTTTTTGATATGGAGAGGACAGACCCTTCTCAGCTACTAAATGTATTAAAATGTAAATAAAGTGTGGAAAACAGTAAATACCACAAGAATAATTATAGCGATTTTGACATGCTGTGCAATCAAAGCAGCCACAGAGTCAATATGGTGCCAATCAGTTTAGTGTTTACTCTGTGGGCTGCTGCTTTTCATTTCAAAAATCACAGCAGAGCTTCTGCCATACGGCTTCAGTCGATAGATGGACCTGATGGAAAATGTTGATCGCTGACATTTTCCGTCACCCATGAACTGTGAAACATGTAATGGAAGAATGTAATGAAAGGATGATAATGAGGCCGGAGCGGAAAACAGCAGTGATCCTTTCGAAGTTACTTGGGTTTAGTGTTCATTACCACATGACATATACATATAGCTGTGTAATTTCTTACACATGTTCAAAGAAAAAAAAACCTTTTTAACTATCCAAAGACTGGCAATTATCCATTTCATCAACAGCATACTATAAGCTATTTTTTTCTACTTTATAGAAAAGTAGGACTAAATTCTTTATTATTTGATAATGACAGAATTAATTGCATTCCTTATGGTAGCACACTGACATCAGATTCTTTTTTTCAGAATTTCTTCCTTTCAATTTACTACTGAAATAATGTTTTTTTTTTTTTTTTTAGAAAACTGTGAATTATGGTTCTTTTCTTTATCTTGGTAGAAATATACAATTGCCTTTGTTCCTTCATAGAACTTTCTCAAGGTGTAGCCCAGTAATTAAAAAAAAAAAGAATGATTCGTTAACCTTGCTTGATTCAGTATTGTTGAATATGTGTAAATTCTCATGCCATGCTGTTTCTATTTTAGATTCTTCCCTTCACAGTACAGGTCCTAAATCTACTATGCCTTGTTTATAACTAGTGTAGAAGAACAAGATCATTTGGAGAAAGTGTGATCATTTCAGTGGAAATGTGTTAATATGAATTCAGATTAGACATGGTAATGTTGAGCAGTAATAGGAATTTTGTAACCCAGAAATGTCAGGCACTTAGCTCTGCCATTGTTTTCCACAGGTCACATTTGTAAGAACTCTGATTTAATGTCTTGGTACAAAACAGGACAGGTCATGTGTGAGATGTCATAATAAGTTTTAGTAAAGGCGATCATGGTAAAATGTCAGCGACGCTAATTAACTTTCATAATTAAAAAGTAAAGAAATACTGGTGAACTCCTCTTGCGATAGGCTGGGACATTTTTGTTGAAAACAGAATGAACTCAGTGGTGTTTTGAAAGCCTACAGTATATGTGGTTTGCATTACTGCATCCTGAATTATGGCATACAGCACAGGTGACTCTTGACTGTTCCTCCAGGGGGTGTAAGGTGATAGAGCCAAACGATTCATTCAGATAAATAGAGATAAACTTTAGATTATTTGTTACAAAAATAAATACATGTACAATAAAATATTACTGAACATTTATGTGACTAACACAAGCCACATTTTGAAATATAACTGTACAATATAACTTAATTGTATCAAACTTAATATCTTCACAATATGGGGTGTCGTTTCACACCCATTAAATTGCCTATGTTTCTCATACGCATATATTTCTAAATGCAAGCAGAGGGTGTTTATAAGTTTCTCAGTGGTACTTATCATGTATGGCAGAATCACATCTTAACCAGTTTGCAATATTATTATTTTTTACATTTATTTAAATTAAAACCTCTGTGTATTGGAATGGCTCCTGGGATGTTGCTTGTCATCCATTCCACGACTCTGTAAGGTTATAGTTCATTTTCTCTCCCTCACATTATATTGACGTTAATGTGAGTTTGCTTTGGTTAATCTAGTTTGCTCCTATAGTTTATGTGGATTGGTGTCCCTAAATTGCCCACAGTTTGTGTGCCCACGATGGATTGACATCATGTCTAGCATCTACCTACCCTTGTGAGTCCTGGGGCATCTCGCTATGACCCTGCATTGGCTAGACATGTTTAAGAATGGCAGGATACTACACATTTTGTTATGTCACAAAATGGGTTAAAAGTCACACTGGTATTCTTCAGGGGTTCAGAACGGGCAATCGCAGTCATGCTGGCAATAAAGTCAACCAAAAATGGCGACAACAAAATAGAGGAAATATTTCTGACATCACTGCTCACTGGAGCAGAAGAATTTTGTTAAAAAAATTTAAATAATAATTAAAAAAATATATAAATGCCAACCCTGTCATTCTGAATGTGTGTCAAAGGAAAAGAGGACATAGAGGACATGGGGATTGAGGAGAACACAACAAAAAAGTAATTGCTTGAGGGATGTTTTATCCTACTAATAAGGAAAATCTGACAATATATGTACTACCACAGATCTCACAAATTAAAATGCCAGATATTAGTTTTGTGAATATGTCATATTTTCTGTTTCAGGAAAGGAGATTGCAGTAAAATGTCAGGGACACTAATTAACTCACATAATTAAAAAAAGAAATACTGATGAACTGCTCTCATTATAAGCTGGGACACTTCTGTCCCAGCATAGCCAGGAGTGTAGAATGGTGTAAATGCTATATAAAGCATTGTGATACCTTTTAGAACCGATATTTACTGAATGCTTACACATTTCAAATAGTCAAATAACTGACCCGCTATATGGACATAATTCATTTTCTACATTGTTATGTCAGCACCTCATTTATTGTACTTTACACCGCAGTCTGCACTTTGCAGATAATACACCAAAGTGCCTTGTTCTAAAATATTAATTAATATAAGTGTGAGCTGATGTGTCCATATTCACTCCATATTGTTAATTAATTCATAACCACTCTGATCTGCCTTTGATGTTCCCTTAATTCTGAATGAGAATCCAAAATGAGCTGAACAAATGGGTCCTGGATCTATTTTTTTCCATCTATAGAGATGGATTTATGCGGAACAGATGAATTACTGTAATTAAATCTGTTGCCTTTATATATGCATGTGTATATGTGAGAGTGTGTGTTTTAAACACTGTGAATCTGGATAGAGTACTTTCTGTGAGACAATGAAAATCTATTTTCTGTATCCTCACATAACTTTGTGAATGGATGAGGATCGAAGTAATTAATTGACTATTGTGAATAGTCTATAAAATTGAATAGAAATTTATTAGTATAAAACCAAAATATTACTATTTTTTCTTACAGGTCTACATAAGTTTGTACATTTTTTAATGACGTTTTCAAAGGGGGACCTGGAGCAATAAATATTGCCATATAAGAGTATATTCAGCCATTAGAAACTATATTTTGCCTTAGTATCGTCTATTGTGTCTAGCTACAATCTGTAACAGATACCAGTTTGGTTGAACTTTGAAGCCATGAATCATTCCCCCCATCAGCTTTTTAATATTATAAGCAGAAGTACCAGTGCAATCTGCGATGTGTAAGCAAACATATATCACTCATATGACTGTTCTGTATTTTTAAAAATAACAATAATAACAGCAATAATATTAATTACATTTAATTACATTAGGGTGGCTTTGGTGCCCTCTTGGACAGCACTGTTCCCTCCTGCCTCCACTCCGTCGATGTGGATTTCACATATTCTCCCTGTGTCACATGGGTACACTGTAATTTCCACAGCAGTCCAAAGACGTGCCATTAGGGTAATTGGTGTCCCTAAGTGCATGATAGTGTGTGTATTTGCCCTCTGATGAACTTGCAACCCATCCAACTTGTGCCCCATCCTTGTGCTGCCTGGGATGGATTCCAGGTGACCCTAACCAAGATAAGATGGATGGAAAATAATATCCATTCATGAACTGGTCCTTCATTTATCCACAACATATAAAAAAGGATAAACACTGCAGTAAATTGAGCATGTTTCCTGTGATATTGATCAGGTTGAATTTAATATTGCTTAGCATAGTTATGCTTGGGGCACTTCATGTTCTGTTTGCATTTCTCTGTATTACCAGTAGAGGGCATGTGATCTCTTTTCAGTCTGGTCTCTCCCAGCAGAGTCCTTCCTCACAGGGATATTACTACAGGCATTGAGCTGCACGGCTCTTCCCCAGATACATTCTTCACAGCTTTCAAACATCAAGCGTGACGACAACATTATGTCTTCATTAAAGACCTGTGTCGCATCACTGAGTTCAGCTGACATAGCATGTTCTGGGTTGTTTCTTTGTTTGCTTGTTTGTTTGTTATTTTGCTTTAAACATTTTAAACTGCAATTAAAATTGACCTTTTTAATTCTTTATTGCTGCGACCATTCTTAAGGGGTGTGTATAGCCTAAGATTATATACTTAGTAAAAGTGCAAAAACACGGAACACACAATAGATATCAGTAGTTCAGCTGGCGACACAACTTGACATATCCATCGGCACTATATGCAAACAATAAGAGCTGACAGTTGTGACACTCTTGCTGCACAGAGTGATGACAGCTAGGCAGTGGACTCTGGGCTGGGTGGCAGAGAGTGGTGTTTTTAACCTGCACTAGGTAAGCCCCACTTTGTCCTGTGGACACTCAGCAGTCCGTGAAGCTGGCACACACCTTGATATCCTGATACAGCAGCAGATGGAAGGGACTATATTAATGACTTGTGATAGCTTCAGCAGTCGGAAGAGGGATTGTTTGACATCTCACCATTGTTATGTAACTGATAACAGCTGTTATTGCTTAAGAAAGCCCCTTCAGTCCACAATATTCACTGAGAAGGGAAAAAAGAAAGAAAAAAAAACAGAAAATTCCCCTTTTCTAATGAAAATACATCTAAGTATGCTGCTAATCCTTTACATGTTGCACTGAACTAAAAACACCCAGACTGGCAGAGTGCCCCACCGTTAAGGGGTATGTATCGTATAATCACATCCGTGCAGCCTATTCAAATGTACTCTATGGTTACAGTGAATGCTTTTGTGTGTAATTATAGCTCAGATTAATTGTTCTCAAAGAAGATTCCCTGGTTGGCAATGTGTTGTGATCAAGAAAAAGCATGCCTGGTGCAAGAGTATTCGCAAATGTACAAAGGAACATAGTGTTTACAATTAGATACACCATTTCTTTGTACTATTCAGCCAAAAAACAATGGGTATTATCTATAACAATGCCACAGAGGGTTTTTGATTTAGATTGTTTCACATTATATGTGTGTGTGTGTGTGTATATAATATATATATATACGTATGTGTGTGCATATAATCTGAAACAATCAAATAAATATACAATAATTTTTTTGTATGCATGCATGTGTTTCCTGTGCACATAGTTCTACACAGTTCAACAATTGTAAGATTGACTTGCTAGCTAAAATTTTATTTGTGTTGAGTTTTTGCTTTGGTTCCAGCTAAGAACCTGAGCGTGGATTTAATGAGGATCCATGTTTCCTCCTGCACTGTGTGTGAGTTCCAGTGTTTCCCGAACCATAACAACTGACAATTTCTTTACGGCAAGTTGCTCATGAGATGAAAACCCCATTTTTGAACTTGTTAAGATATTGAAAAGAAGCTATAAGACTGCGGTATCTATTGTGTCAACCACACTGGTGGTAATTCCTAAAAGGAAGTATACACTCAACAGCCATTTTATTAGGTATACCTGTTCTCTTTATGCCAACACCCCGAGACTCAACACGTACAGCAAGGTCAAGAGGCTCAGTTCCTGTTTGCCATACCTTTAGAATGAGCAATATTGTGTGATTTAAGTGATTTTGAATGTGTTATGATTGTTGGTGCTAGAGGTCCAGGCATTTCAGAAACCATAGCCTTCCTGTAATTTCCACGCAGTGCGGTATCTAGAGTTTACACACGAGGGAAAAAATAAAAAAATCCAGTTAGTGGCACTTCTAAGGGTGAAAATATCTTGTTAATAAGCACAGCCAGAGTGGAATAAACACTTAAAGGCAAGAGGGAGGCTACATGTGAAAGAATGGTATGCACTGAACTCCATAAGCAAGGCTTCCAGTGCCATGTTGAATCCATGCTTCAATGAATTCAGACTGTTCTGTAGGCAACAAGGGGTCCGGTCCTGCCTGGTACTAGGCAGACATATTTAATAAAGTGGTCCTGGCCCCAAGACTGTATTATACCCTGTAAATAGGAAGTGAATAAAAGTGGTATGTGAATCATAACTAGTAAGATGTATCCATTCCTCATTATCACAACTAGATGCCATTGTTTTAAATCCAGAATGCTAGCAAAATCTTTCACATAATCTGTGGGTCTCACAGCCTTACTGATAATACATATGGGTAAAATTACGGTGCATGTATGTTTGCTTTTCTGCGTAGCTCAGTTCCGCTTGATATGACAATTAACATCCCTGCAAGTAAAATGTACTCTCTATATGCATAGTTAATTGCTATAACAAATGAATGGGGGATTCAGGTTATTGTATTGAAAACGGGTCTTTTCACACAGGTGTGGTTCCTGACTTAATTATGCAAATGTCATCCCATCACGCTTAAGGGTTATGTTTAAAATGCTGGGCCGGCCCATTTGCCAATTATTTTGGCTGTCGTGGCTAAAAGTGACTTTGAAAAGGGGGTCATTGTTGTTGTCAGGAGTTTCAAGGTGGAAGACTAGTCACCCTAGTAGTGTTTAACATGGATCACCAGATTAAGGTGTTGTTGGTATGGAAGTTTGAGAGAAAATCCATATCATCTAAGTGCAGCTGTAGACAAAAACACATTTTCTTCAGTTGTGATGACTGTGCATCGGTTTGAGCTTTGAGGCAAAGTAAATCAATTTGCTGCAAATGTTATTCTAACCCATGGCCAGGTATTTTCGCAAAACTTTCATAAAACATAGTCGGGTTGTAGCAGGCAAACCCTGTCTTACACCAAAAAATTGTCGGCGCTTTTTGCAAGTTAAGTGTGCGAAAGGCATGGCAAAGTGGTCAACTGTGCACTAGAAAAAGTCAGAGAAAGCATCCTGTATCCCATTCACAAAAAAATGAATGAGCATATATGTCACAGATATGAAAAGAAGGATTCTATTCTCAGCCCTGTTGTCATGAGGGGTTCATGCTACTGGCTCAGGTATACATAACACCGCAGTCCCCGAGGTAAATGGCAGTAAATACAAAGCCAGTAGGTGAGCATTACTTTCATCATACCAGTGGATTATTTCAGGATGACAGTGCCCCCATCCCTGGCTCAGCAGCAGTCACTGAATTGTTTTATAAGCATGACAGTAATGTAAACCTGATGCCAAGGACACCCCAATCACTCGATCTTAGCTATATGGGGGAATACAAAGTGATGCCTGGTCATTGTTACAAACACTAAATCATTGGATTCCTCATATATATATGGTGTCATGTAAAGTTCCAAACACTCGGGGACTGTGCATCATGGAATCCTGAAAGTTATCTGCTGATGTGTGACGGCTTAACATCCCATTAGGTGAGTTTATTTTGATGTTGCTTTTTTTTTTGACAGCAACCTGTATTGGCAACAATTGATTGACGTTTGTCTTTTTATTGTCCTTTAAAATGTCAGAGATGATAGCAGTTTTAATGTTGTGAAAGAAAAATTAAATCAATGTGGGATTTTTCACATTTATCTGCTGCTAGGTGAATTAAATATTGAGGTCAAATTTTTAATTGTCTGTGTTATGAAATAATTAAAGCTAGATTAAATGATGAATGCTGTCACACTTTCAGTTATGCCTTGCGCCAGCTTGGAGGATGCTCTCAAAGAAGCCAATTTAATAAAATTATTCATTTCCCTTAGGCAGAGATAAATAACATAAACATAACAATAACTGATGTTCATTGTATTTTTTGTTCATTGGAATTTGAGATTTCTCAATATATCAATTACATTGTATTCACCACATGTCAGGTATTGTGGCAGTAAACTGGAAGGTTCTGCTTATTCAGAGATTGAAAGCAAACCTTCCACTTCCTGTTTTATTTATTTTGTTATTGACAATTATCCTAGTGTGTCTCTGATCTTCTGATCTTGCATAAATACACATAAAGTACTTCAAATACACAGATGTTGTATACTATTTACAAAAATGTGGGATGGTATTTATTAAATAAAGGGTTTGCTAGCCGCTCTGTCTTCTACTATCAGTCCAGTCTGCTGTATGTGATATATCTGAGCTGTGTCATTGTCAATATATCACTCGTTCATTATTTATTTTATTTATTTGTTTGTTTGTTTCATCTTTGTGAACTTCAAGATACAAAGTCCTGAAGAAAAATAACACATTTCTTATAGATCATTTTGTCAGCAATAATAAAAGAATATAGACAATTAGGCCTATGACTCAACATGAACGTATTGGAAATATACACGTTCCTCCAGATGCTGGAGTTTTGTGCCCTCCGTCCAAAGACTGGCAGTTTCCAGTGAAATGGACTCTCTAAATTGCCCTTAGTGTGTGACTGATTGGTACCCCGTTGAGGGTTTACTTTGCCTTGTGCCCTGTGCTTCATGGAATACCCTGCGGGCTCACCATGACCCTGCATTGTGTAAGCGGTAATGAGAAATAGATGGATGCATGAATAAACTAATCTAAATATACTGAATTATTCATTTTTCATGAAATCATCAGATAACTATTTGGTCAATTTCAACATTTCTTTTTTAGGAAAATTGTTTCTGGACATCGTGAATCTCAGACATGCACTATTTAAATATAACTAGTATATTATGTGGAGTAACAAAGACAATGTGGAACACAGGAATATCTCACCAATATAAAAGCAATCAAAATCATAATTCTGTAAAGGACATTTAATTTTACAGTGCAATATTTCAAAAACACATCTCTGGATTAGAGGTTTGTGGATTTAAATCATCGGCCAAGCACCCCTCCGATGGCTTTTGATAGTTAAAATAAACCCAATGGCCCCAAATTAGCTATAAGACAGCTGTACACTAATTCAAAGAGATAGGGAAAAAAAAGCTTCCTTCTAAAAATTCCAGATAGTATCCACTTTCAGGACAGTTTTCTTTTTAGACTAACTAACGCAACATTTTATATGGCTGCATCTAAATTAACCTAAATAGGATCACAATTGTAAACTCTGTAATTTTCATCAGCGAATTGGCCTGTATTGGCACAGCACTGCATAATTCAAGCCAGATTCAGACTCTAAATTGTCCACGTGGAATAGTCCCTTGGCCAATTTACAGACCACACAGCCTGGGCTGTCTGCTTCAACCTGGGCTCATTCGGATTGTTTCAGAATACCTCACTGCAGCCTGTGCAATACAAGACACACACCATTTCATCTTAGTGACGCTGGGCTTCACAAGAAACCATGCCAGTATTATACTGTATGTGTGTGTGTGTGTATTGTTTGATCAGTTTATTGATAACTAAGCTACATCATCTGCCTTTAACTAATAAAACATACCGGGGAAATGCACATCAGAAAACATCATTACTATGACACACAAACAGAAATAAAATCATTTTAAGTCTTTTAAAAATTAATTTTCAGATCATTTCCCCTTTCTATGTGCTTGCTCTAAAATAATTTAATTATTCATTTATTAGATTTTAAAATGCTTACCATTCTATATTTTGTGCGATTGTTTGGACATTTTTATTTTGGCTGCCTGCTGAGCATTGTGGTTTAATGATGAAAGAGACACAACTTCAAAGAGATTAGCACATCAGCCCAAGACAATGGATGAACAATAAGCCTGTATATATTTCTTCTAGTACATAATTTCTTGGGGTGAAGCCTTTGGTAATTTGATTATGTTCTTCCTCTGTTCATTTGTGGAGTATTTAAAGAAAAATCCATTTAAGCAGGAAAACTGACAGTTGAGAAATCACATCCCTTTTAGTACTGAAATTTAGCTTTTTCATCATGGCATGTCTTCAAACACTATGCTGTTTATTGAAATGGTGGAAATATAAGAGATGCACTGAAACAGAAATCTTCCAATTCTGTGGGTTTTTATGACAGGAATGTGGAGTTCCTTGTACTAGAACTAGATTCACGGCAGTCCCATGCCGAATTCTGTATCTCAGAGCTCGTTAAAGAGTCCCTGTCATGTGACGTGTCTCTGACATCCCCTCAGATGGTGAGAATAGGCCTCACTGGTGTTATTAAAGCTCATAGAACTTGACTCATCACTCCCATTGGTCAGTGAAGAGAAACCGTTAGGAATGAGAAGCTCTCAGGTAAATTGACAGGATTCAACTTAATGCCTCCTGACTGCAAAGGTGTCTTTCAATTGTTTTAGCTGTATGCAAATTTCACATTTTGAAAGTAACTTGAAAGTTAGAAGAATGTTAACATTCCTTTTGCAGTTGGTTATTATACATTGTAACATACAGTGTAAGAGTCATTCACTTTCAAATACACAGAAAGAATTACCAGCAAATACATTCTACTATGCAGACAGAATGATGGTTTTGAGAAGCGCCTATCCCCATGGGAATATATAGGCTTGGAGCTCACCCAATCACAAGCGTCTGAAGTTCTTACCTTCAGCATTTTTTTTTTACAATTTATACTGTATGATGTCAACATGGACTAAACAAACAGCAAAACAATTTATACCTTAAAAAATCCATTAACTTGATTTTGAAAATTGCCTTTGAATGAGCTTGGATGAGAAAAGTGTAGGTTATTATGAAAAAGAAGTACAAAATCAATTGGATTCATTTTTATCCATAATAAAATAAATACATGTGAAATTGCATATACACAAGAAATTCATAATTATTGCATAAAATCTTACATATTGGGTTATGGGAAAATATTGGATTGGAGGGTTGGAGGGTTTGGGATCATATCTGAAATTGCTGAGTGTGCAGTCTAAAACCCTAATATAAAAT
>JAODJW010000002.1:23891339-23907665 GCA_026777045.1 Hyperopisus bebe | reverse complement strand
GGGCGGTGCAAGAGGGTCAAGTAATTATTAAGTCCTTTAAGTTCTTTTGAAAATGATGAGGTATCCTGTGCATTTAAAATTAATCAAAGATCAGGTAGAAGGTTAATTTGGAAATCATTTGAGGCAAAACTAGCTAACCAGGTCAAAATCATACGTAGCACATTTGTACCTAGGTGACTTATGTACATGTTAAAGAGTACTTTTTAAACAACTCAACCATTTACATTTCTTACAACATGAATAATTATAAAGATATTTGTATGTGTGTGTGAATATAATTATATCTATTACACATATTAATTAATATTAATTCCAGTGACAGAGAGGTAACTCCTTAATACACTTCACAGTCTCCTCTTAAGGAAAGGGGGGGGGGGGGATTTCTGTGATCTGAGATCACTCCCCAGATCAATAGCCTGTCTCTGTTGAAACAAGTGTTAGAGCATCTGCACCAGACAGAATGCAGGGTCCTTCCCTAAGTTACCTGTAGCAGCAGAACACTTGCACAAAACCCTATGGCTATGTTGTATATACAGATGAGTCCATTCAAATCCCTTCTGGCTCAGGATGAGATCTGAAGCGGTCAAAGGCTTTTTTTATCTTCTTTCCAGAGGAAAAAAAACATCTGGATTCAGCTAAAAAGAGGACCCACAAACCTTACAGGTTAATTCTCAGTGCAGCTTCGCTTAGCTCCACCGCATGACCCTAGGCAGCGGGATAGTGTGGTACTCTAGGGGACTAGGTAATGTTTTTGCTTAATTTTTAATCTGATCTACACTTAAGGTGATGCAAATTAAATTTTATGCGGGTTACCTAAGTACATGGACTACATCAAATTGTTTTCAGGCAGTTAAACGCTGATGTGGCAGCACACGTGGTGATAAAGTGGTGTCAACAAATCGTCCAAAAGACCGAGAACGAAAGATTTTCAGAGTTAGCAGATCCTTTCAGGTGATAATAATACTGAAACAGTTTGTGAATTTCCATCCTGTTTTCTGTACTCTATATTGAAAAGGGTGAATTTGTCTCTTAGAAAATAACACAAACAGACTGATAGATAGATAGATAGATAGATAGATAGATAGATAGATAGATAGATAGATAGTGAGAAATTTCTGTCTCTCAAAACTTAATATCAGAGGCATGCCACAATTACCGTTGATGTATTATGACTATCAGGGTGTCATGGAGACTCAGAGGGTACAATGAAAAAAAAATTAGCAAAACCAGTTTTCACGTTATCAGAGGAAGATCTTGCGACTAAAGTAAAAGAGCATTTTTAATGTTTACTTTATCAGTAATCTAGTTTTGAATTTTGGCTATTATTTAAAATCTTATATCTTGTGATATTTATAAAACGTATTAATAACATTTTCCACATTTTAAATCATTTATGCTTTCACGCTACATTTCATCAAAGCTACTACTAAGCATATAACATTGCAGTGTTAATATATGTAAGTTTTTTTTTTTTCTTAAACACACAGAAACCACCCCAGTCTGTTTTATGTAATGCTATTGCAGCAACATCCCTCTAATGAACAGTAAGCAAGTAGGAAAGAGCAATGTGCTACCTGTTGAGTTTTTCCATGATATTACATATTCTTTATTCAAATACAGTGTAGCACCTCGGGTAAAAGTAAGAAATCATTAAAAAAGTTATTGTAATTAATTTGTTATTTTGCTTTCTTAATTTCAGCAGTTTGGGTGTCTATAGAAAAAAAAATCAATATACAGTATATATTTTAATCTGAGCGGCTCATTTTTTCCCTGAATTTGAAGAACAACAGGACAAATGTACCTGAATTAATGGATTAAATCAATATATGACATTTACTAAAGTCAAGTATTATTATGTAAAGTTTGCATCTCCAAGCAGCCAAGTAATGCTTTCAAACTTGTTTTCTTGAGTAATAGTTGTATTCAGAAGACAGGATACATAGTAACATACCCTGAAACCAAATATCCCATTCAGTCAAGTTTGAATATTTAATTACATTTTAAAGCACTTTTGAAAATCACTTCTAATTCTGTTTACATTCTCTTTACCCCATTTTGGGGTGACTTTGTTATGAACAGTGCTATAATTAAATACAATGAATTGAGCTGACTTGCCTAAAACAATGCTGAAAAAGTGCCCTTAGTAGTACGATGAAGGTGAGGGTTTGAATGTTTATAGGAAGGGGGCGGGGTTATCAATTATCCACACAATGTTTCTACGAATATATTCAAATATTACCAACCATCATACCAAGGTCTTCATTGTTTAAAATCAGTGTTACTTCAGTATATTTAAAGAGTCTGAACATAAAATAGATTTATAACCTTTTTTTAATCTCTTAGATTTATTTATGTTCTTTATCTCCCAGCTTTATTGATTGTTACAATGGATGTTTGACTCAGCAGAAGGATATCAATAATTCTTATTGTGTGCAAGGTAACTGGAAAGTTCAGCAAGGATATTAATCAACAAATTGTCGGGTTCTTGTTAGGACACATTGTCTTTATAACTATCCATTATGTAATCAATTGTGCAATCCATTTGGCAAAATAACAACTGACTCATGCAAATATGGGGCACACAAATAAATCAAATTAGCTTTGTGATGTGTTGTTGTTGGTTAAAAGGTTGAGGAGATCACTTCAGATAAGACTGAGATGTCAATATTCCTATGTCTTGTTTTCAGTGCTAATGCAATCAGCAAACTGCCAGAGCATTCTGTAAGATTTTAGCAGCTGAACATATGTTTATAGTGGTTTCAGAATTACAGGTGCAAAGTCGCTGAGTCAGGGCTTGAAGCTTCAGCTACTGAGAAGTTTCCTGAAGGGTGAATATGCAACAGTAACATGTATGAGTTTTCACCCTGCATTGCTATCCATCCATCCATCCAGCCACCTTCTGTACCCTTTTGTTCTATCTGTGGTTGCAGAGGTCTGTATCCCAGAGACTATGGGTGCAAGACAGGGGATAAACTAGAGTGGGGCACCAACCCATTGCATTGCACACTCTCACACACATTCATACCTATGGACAATCTATTACCTATTACTTTATTATACTCTGGTTGGGGCTGTTTTATCAGTACTTTGCTGTACAAAAGAAATGTATGAGGAGTACTGAAACCTCATAGGTAGTGTAGTGCGTTTTAAACAAAATGCAGCAAAACATTTTGTCTCTGTTTTAAACAATAATTTAGTTATTGTGATTTTTCAAATACAGTTCTCAGAAAATTTTGCAGAGTAAGTGTTAATAAGAACAAAACAGAAAATAAGTAATGTCATATAATTTGTATGATTAGTATATGGCTAAAGGTGGTGAAAATCAATCGATCAATTAATCAATCAATATGCATTAAAAATAAGCCATGAGTAGACTGACCTTAAAAAATATCAAGGAATGAGTGATTTTACTTATTTTCACCACAAAATGTAGCAATCGTGTTTGAATGATTTATTTTTTATTTTTATTTTTGCCAAACACCCACAGATGAACATCTTGGCAATGTGATAAATCAATCGAAAAGAAGTATTGTAAAAAAAAAAATAAAAAATAGATGCCTTAAAGCCAATCTCATAAATAATAGAGACATTAACGTCATATGAACTTGATTTCCTGAGCGGATGGTCCAATAAAAGGTTCTTTTTTTAAGATGAGCTGAGAAATTCTTTGTTGTTTGGAGGCCACATATCCTCAACGTTCCCTTGAGCAGTTACTCAAAAGCCGTCGACTGCAGGTCGCTGCTATACCATCTTTCACACATCAGCACGGAGGCAGCCTCAGAGCCCGTATTTTTATCCCCCACCCACCCTCTATCTCTCTCCCTCACTCTTTTCAAATTGAGACTACAAGATAAGTGGTTGCCAAAGCCACAGTTGCCTGCTGCTCATTGATAAAACCATATCTAATCCGTCTCGGACTTCCAATGGCTGAGATGCACTCGTTTCAGACTGTCAGCAGAGAGCGACTCTATCACTCAAGTTCAACTCCACACTACAGTGTCAGGTTTTATCAACTAAATATTTTGGAAAGGGAATGCCAGTGTATGCCACGTTCTAGTAGGGCGTGGATTCTCAGGGTCTTTTCAGGTGTAGGATCTAAGGTGGATATCCATCTCACCTAAATAAATGCATCTCTGGATTATGACACATCTCCAAACTGACATTCATGATGCACTAAGTACATAGCACAACTATTTACCATTTATGGAAACAATTTTTTTTAATGTAAGCCGTATTAGGCACACTTTTGTGTGTGTGTGTGTGTGTGTATTCATGTTTCTGTTACTGGAGAAACTTGCCAGTTTGAGTTCTCTTTCTCATCATAGTTCATTCAGTTATTCCTGTCCTTGAAGCTCTTTCCTATCTTTATGCTTTGCAGTTCTATGAGATGGTAGCAAATGTGACACAATATTGTTTGTGATGTTTTTTCTGAATCAACAGAATCAGTGGGTTTTACACAAAGGAACAGCCAAGTATGCATCAAGACAAATCTGTATCTATCTATCTATCTATCTATCTATCTATCTATCTATCTATCTATCTATGTATTTGTCACATTTGTTCTCACGTTTAAATGTCATGAATATTTTCTAAACCTACTTTTAAAAAGTTAAATCAGGTCTGTATTATGTAACATGTACCTGTATTATATAGCATGTACCTGTATTATGTAGCATGTACCTGTATTATATAGCATGTACCTGTATTAGATTAGATTAGATTAGATAGGACTTTATTGATCCCACAGTGGGGGAATTTGTGCATTACCACAGCTCCAGACAGATAGCAAGAACAAAAGCATTATTATGTAGCATGTACCTGTATTATATAGCATGTATTCAATTAGTTATTGCGAAAGACATGAGAGTGTGAAGTTTAAAGACCCTAAGTAAAGTAGTACATTTTTCTCAGGTTCTGCCAGTAACAAACCTAATTTCCTCATGTTGACACTGCGTTATACCATATTGCCCCCATCACTGCAGTACTTGTAGCAGGACCATGTAACCCGGCGTATGTAGATGCTGACTTCATTTATTTACAGCTTTTTTTTTTTTTATTTTCGGAATGAGCACAGACTCAAAACATCTCCTCTCTACTTGTTGCATTCTAAAGGGCAGTGGCACAGAGATGATCAATGTTTTGTGCTGCTAGTGTAATGTATCTAAAATGTCAACATTGTAATCTGTCATCTTCTGGTCCGTTTGTTCCTGGTCAGTGAGGTCCTTCTCCCACTCTGATGACTCTTAGGTTCTGCACAGTTATTTTCAGTGATGTTATGGATGTATTAGTACTGAGCAACATCCTACTTCATAAGATTCTACAAAAATACTCAGTCTGAGTTATAAATATTAAATCTTTTACAATTAATTGTCTTGATTGTTTGGACAGCTTGGGCTATTTGCATCTCTTGACCTGGTTAACAGAGACATGTTTTCATGTTGTTATCTTATGTAGCACTTACTGGATTCGGGGTCAGAATTACCATCTCCTTCTGTACGGCTGTTGGGAGAGGTCTGCTCATAGAACTCCTCCTGAGGGAAGCCCAGTGGGAGCGGTTGGGTTGTGCTGGTGCAGCTGGTCAGCTCCTGGTCCCCTAAGCCGCTGTCGCTACAGCTCTCCTGGGAGCCATCTGGGAGGTGAAAGGTCACGCGCCGCTGTGTCTGAAATGGAAACCAACACGTTGCAGGGACCTTCAACTACAAAGCCAAAACATAATACTTTGGCCTTATATAAGTTATAGACAAATAAATTATGCTATTTATTAAATTGCTTTATTTACTACCCAATAAACCATGTACCGCCATTTATTATTCCTCGAAATGTCCCCTTAGTAGCAATGAATCCATATAAATGGATACTCATTATATTCAGCCAGTCCATATAAACATACACATAATCATACTCTATTGGCTATTTAGAGACACCAATTAGCCAAATTGTATATCTTTAGGTGGCAGGAGGGGACCAAAGTACACTGTTAAATTGGTAAAATTAGCACCTTGTTTTACACTTGGAGTGCTCTTAGAGAACAGGTAGAGTAGCTGCATATCATTATTGTGAAATAATGAAGAGGACAGAGACTTCTGTCAGTTTCTTTAACAACAGTATATGCAAATGTAGAATAAAAAAGTGCACCATTAACACATGTTCCTTTGAAAAGCTCAAAGGCATGGAAGTAGCTCTGTAAGAACACTTTCTTTGTGCTGCTGAGGTTTGCAGATAAGACAGAGGAAAGGAAGGGTAAAAAAAATGTGTTATCTTTGCACAAACAAATCCACATTCTGCCAACTAGAAAATCTGGGATCTGTAACAGTGCACCAGTTCAGTATCTCTCTGTATAATGAATTAAATCACCCATAATTAATATCCGAAACATAGCTTTTCATTTCCAATGCTCAAAAACACTAATACCACAAATAATATATTACTACAAGTGATACAAGTGATATACGTTTAGAGAGCCAGAGGGATGCAAAGGATTGAATGGTAAGCAAAGATACCAGAGCTGACTGAGCACACATATGCAATAAAGATGCAATGAAGATGCTGTAAAATGTGCGGCTACATCTGATAAATAGCAACGGCTAATTTTTAAATAGTCACGAAGGAAATCCCTTTACAATATAGTTAAGTCAAAGAGATTCTGATCACACTTTTAACCCAAAAATAATAATAAATGAATAAATAAATAAGATAAACAAAAACAAACAAATACCTAAACAAACAAATAAATAAATGTATTAATTTTAATTTTAGTTATTTTTATTAGAACTAAACTGAAGCTAAAGTAAAAGTAATACTTATAACAATCACAATCATTTAAAGTAGAGGAGGAGTTACAGTTTATTTTGATGAGATAAAATTGTATGAATCTAAATAAAAAAAAACTAAAACACAATGGTGGTGCACTAGTGGTGATATGATTAATGATTAATTATGAGGTATTTACCACCAAACAGATAAATAACAATGTTGTTAAATGACTATGGAGCTGACTTACAGAGAGAGCCTGGGTGAGATTGGCTGAGTGGGAAGTTTTTACAGTAAGTCAGTACTTGTGATAGAGGTAAATCATTTAAAATGTATGTTTTGCAGTGCACTAAAGACTCCCTTTTGGAAAAGAGTATAGGTCTTTTTATGAAACCAGACATTGCTGCCATTTGACCGGCTCTCTCCCGGAACACTCCTCCAGAACATGCAACCACAGAACAATTAGAACAAGCAACCCCTACATAAAACCCATTCAAAAATGCTAAATTCATAAACAACACTACTGCTCTTGTCAAAGTTAAAAGCAAAGTATACTGTCAAGCATTATCAGTTATTTAAAGACTATGCCTAGTAATCTGGGAAAACAGACAAACGCTGGGGTGTGAGATATCAAGCCCAAACAAAGCCTGCCCTACAAGATAAAACCAGTATGAAATGTATGCATGTGGTGATAAGAAAACATAGCCAGTCCCAGTTCTCTGTCAATCCAGCTCTGTCCAGCTCTTCTGGTAGGTAAAATGGCTACATGCCAATGCATTGGATCCTCTGGTGAGATTAGAGGTCCCCAATATCAACACAAGAAAGAAGCTTGAGCAGAAGATGTCTCAGTCAAAGGTTATCAGCTGATTATTGCAAACATATACTGTGCAAGTCATTATCTACATAGAGACATAGCGGTCTACCAGCATTTGAATGGTAAATACCAATCTTAACTGGAATGATGACTGAAAATTAAAATCATTGTCTGCTAGACACAATTTTACTAATTTCACATCTCAACCCAATGGAAAGTTAGTACATCATAGATAATTTGATGCAACTGACTTATCATCAACTTAGCAATCCATACCAATTAACCTGTAAGTGCCCAGTCAATCAATCAACTAACTAACTAACCAAGTAAGGCTGCAGAATATTGGAAAATGTTCAAATATCACAATGTGAATTTTTTGCAATAAGTATTGCAATATTTATAAAGAAATTAGGGAGTCGAAAATTTACCCGAAATAAACTACAGGCAAATAGAGAATTTATATATCAGAAGTCTGTCACATAAATTGGTAGTGTATTTGCGACTTGTGCCAACAAACACAAAGCTAAGCAGACAAATAATTTACTTTTGCTCTGTATTGTCTCTATGGAATTCAAAATATTTCCAAACAGCAGAAGGCAAATGTCTTTTGGTAACCAGTTCTTGATCTTGATTAATAACAAAGAGTATTACATATTATATAAACAGAAGCTTATTAAGCATAAAAATCTAAATATGAAATATAATTATGAATATTTTGTCCCAGATTATATATCCCTAAATATAGTCAGGTTTACAGTAAAGGCTATGATTCGCTGCAAGTAGTGAGGCATTTTAAAATAAAAGGGCAAGCACAGCTCTTTTAAATTACATGTAGAAATTCTGCTTCTACCATGCAGGCAAAACAACACCCTTCACTCTGTGCAAGTTTTTACTACTGACCAATTCTCTCCTATTGAGAATCAGCTGGACATAAGCAACTTTTTGGCGGAGAAAAGGGCGAATCCTCTAACAAAGACCTAATCAAAAATGCTAGGTACTTTCTCCAAGATCAGAATTTGATGTTATTGAATGTGATTCACTTTTCCTTCAATATTTGCTGACAACAGCAAAACCTGTTCAGTACAGCTCCTCTGGTGGAAAGTAATGTAAGATATTAATATGGGCTCAGACATGCAATGCGGTAATTGTGTCAAAATATGAATTACATATTATGAATGCGCAGTACAACAAATTGAATGCAAATTAGTAATATAATTGACTTTTTTATTTTTTAAACAAAGAACAACCTAGTTAAATTACAGCATCACAGAGAGGGCATTTTGAATTTTTTGGCCCTCTCGCACAAGTGCCTGGACCCAATTATGTATAAATTCTAATAGAAGTATTTACTGCTATCATGTAGTAACATAACTATTGTAACATGCCATTGTTTTTTTTTTTTTTTGTCAAATCTCCCCATGTCAAACCAGACACAGACTTTTCATAAGCAATTTGTGTGATTAGGCTGGCATGAAAAGCCTTTTATTTTTAGCAAATGTCATGTGGAAATTCATTGTGACTCATTGTGGCTCGGTAGCACTGGGTGCCTGCGGCAAGTTACAATGTTTCTGGCCTTTCTGGGTTTACACAGGTGGTTTTGTACCATCTATGTGGAGATAGGGCTGAAGACACTCTATCTAAGAAGTATAAATATCCATCCATGCATCGTTCTTCCATGCACTTATTCTGGACTGGAAAATATTCATAATAAGAATAAATAACAAGATCAATGACTCTATATTTGGTATATTTGACAGACACATCACTGTTAATAATAAGGCCATTGCATTGAAGTGTACAATACAAACTGAAATATCATACTGTATGCTTCACAAATAGTCACTATAAAGAGCTGAACATTTTTTATTTAGTATTTGAAAGCAAAATCTCTTACAGAGAGTAGTGTCTATTCATCCTTAATGTAGGTAAATTATAATAAAGAATAGTTCCATGCATAATTTGCATTAAATTTGAAAAAAAAAAAAAAGTTTGACAATTTTCCATCCATCCATACATTGCCCGCCACTTGTTCAAGTCTGGGTCGCAGGGGCAGCAGTCCAAACAGAGATACCCAGACCTTTTTCTGCCCAGCCTCCTCCAGCTCCTCCAGGGGAATACCAAGGTGTTCCCTGGCCAGCCAAGAGATATAATCTCTCCAGTCTGTCCTGGGTCTGCCTCAGGGTCTCCTCCTGGTTGGACATGCCTGAAACGCCACACCTCAGGGGATGGCCAGAAGGCGTCCAAAACAGATGCCAGAATCATCTCAGCTAGCTCCTTTTGATGCCCTTCTGAAATCATCGTCCATGTTCCTCACCCTTTCTTCAGGAGGAATCTCATTTCTATCACTTGCACCTGCAATCTCATTCTTTTGATTACTAACCAGAGCCTGTGACCATGGATGAGGGTAGGAATGTTGATCAACTGGTAAATCAAGAGCTTCACTTTTTGGCTTGGCTCCATGTTTATCGGAAAAGACTGAAACAATAAGCACATTTACATACACAGCTGTCAAACTGTGGTTATACTGTAGCTCACCTACTCCATTCAATCGGACTACTGTCCTTATCCAAGTATACATGCTCATGAAGGGAATCGATTTATTGACCGAAATATGTTTGACTCCGCTGCAATAGGTGGTGATATGGCTCCTTTTGGCTTGTCAGTATTGGGCTTTTCCAGTTGACCTATTACATCACAGGCATAAAAAATAATAAAATGAATAATAATGGATGTGCGGACAAATGATGCAAGCTTTAATTGCAATCTGGTCAAAAGAACAGATACAACAAGATCAGGATAGCATAACAAGAAATAAAGTATTTTGTATAATATAGTATGACAGCACAGTATTGGAAAGTTTTCAAGTATTGCAATGTGATTTTGTTGTAATAAATATTGGGGTATTTATGAAACAAAAAAAGAAGTTCAACATAAATTTCTCACAAACCCCTCTAGGAGTGATTTAAACAGCAAGGATGAAAATGATTGTGATTGTCCCAGAGAACCCATGCAGCGTTCATGCAAAAGCAGCAGACATAAATTTTAAACTGTTTTTTAAACATATACTAGATAATCTTGAAATGGAATAATCATTAAAATTGCCAAACCTGCTAGGTTTTTTTTCCTATGACAGAGTAAAAATGTTTTAGTGTTATCCATATACCAAACTGAAGGTAAGAAAAAGCCTGATCTTAATCTAGCTGACTAGCGATATACAGTAAGAAGCGGATGTGCAAAACGTGATGTTGGTATTAATATCACACATCGTCCAGTCCTACTACAGCTATTTTTCAAATTCAGTACAAAATACTCTGCCTCACGTACTCATTATTACTCCAGTTGAAATCCAACACCTGAAGTACTATACTTTTCATACCTTCTGGAAGTCTCAAAAGTAAGGTACCTGGTGCAATGAAAAAGCGCCCTCTAGTTGAGCAGTGATTTGGACAGCTTTACAGCACTGTACATTCCGTACGTGCTGTATGTCCTCTGCTGTGCTCCAAGCATCTTCTGTGTATCGGCTGCTTCTGTTACTTCTGGGCCAAAGCCCCGGGGGGACTGTGAAGCATGCGCAGAGCAACTAGGCCAGCTTGAGTCCGATTGATTGTATTCATGCAGGAGTAAATCGACTCTCAATCGCATTACCTGGGTATCTTAGTCTGACTTCGAGAAATTCGATTTAGAACGATTTCAGTCAGGCTAACATGTTTACCTGTACTGTCAAAGTCTGATTTTAGTTGAACTAGCATTACAATTTGATTTTCTTAGTCTGCATGTAAACATACTGAATGTCTGCATAACTGCTGACACTGCACCGATCCGACCTGTGAATCTCCTGCTCCATCCTTCCCTCACTTGTGAACAAGACCCCGAGATCTTGAACTCTTTCGTTTGAGACAGTAACTCATCCCCAACCTGACAGTCCACCCTCTTCCAAGACAACCATGGCCTCAGACATACAGGTGTTGATCCTCATCCTAACTGCTTCCCACTCAGTTGCAAATTGCCCTGTTCACGCTTGATGCAGCCAATGAGCGAAGCAAAATGTAAAAATGCGGTCCATAGGTCACTGAACCTGACATCCTTCACTCCTTCAAGTTGGAACACACCCTCCAGTCCCCTTTTTAAAAATTAGGACCAAGTACCAAGCCAATTCAGAGGCGCTGTACTCAACCTCCATGACCTGTTGAGGACGCATGTCACAGACAGCCTTATAACATCAAGGGCCTTCAAGAACTCAGGGTGAATCTCATCCACCACTGGAGCCTTATCACTGCAGAAATTTTTAACTACCTGAATGACCTTAGCCCTAGTGATGGGCAAGTCCTCCTCAGAGTCTTCTGACTCTGCATCTTCTGAACAAAGAATCTCTGATTCAGTAGGTCCTCAAAGTTCTCCTTCCACCACCCAACTATGTCCCTAAGTAAGGTCAACCTCACCCCATTCCTACCTTTAACAGCATGGGCAAAGCCAATATTTTCCTGCCTAACTCATCGGACAGCTGCCCATCATCTCTTCAAGGCCATTTTATATGGCCTCACTGAGCTCCACCCACACCGGGTTTTTACCTCAGCAACTGTCAAAGCTGAACTCCACTTAACATGTCCTCTCAGTTGGAGTCCCACAAGCTAACCAAGCTTAGAAGGCAACTTTCTTTAGCCTGATGGGTTCCTTTACCACTGCTGTAGACCACCAGGTCCAGGGGTTGCTGTCATTGCAGGCACCAACACCTTTAGAGCCACAGCTCTGCATATCTGCATAGCCACCTTAGCAATGGAGGCACAGCACATTGCTCGCCTGAGCTCCAGCGTATTTCAGGATGCAAGAGAAGTTCTGCATTCTGAGGTGTGAGTTGAAGATCTCCAGGACATTAGTCTACCAGATCTGTCGGCTACAGATCTTATGATAGAATTAAAAAATCAATCATCAAGCTATGGCCTTGGGTGATCTGGTTCCAGGTGCACTTGTGAACACCCGTTTGCTTAAACACAATGTTTGTTACACTGTGGCAAGTGTAGAAGCTGAGGCCATTCCTCCCAATCATACCCATACAGGTTTCCCAATCATTGCCCATTTTTTATATAAAATTTTCTGGCTGTAACAAGTCTATCTTTTAACATAAGCAAGTTAGATGGTTTTTGATCACATATTAAACATGTCCAGCACACAGAGAGTAATGCACTATTTATGGTTAATTTTGCTAATAGCCAAAAAAATAGCCTACTTCTGTTGTACAAAAGTTTTATTGTTTCATCACTGGCAACTTTTGAACACCACTTCCATTTTTGGATATCGTTACGGCAGAATCTTAATTAATTTTTAAATGCACATCACTTTCAATTAAGGTCAAGTGCCCTGAATGACCATTTATAGTACAAAGGGTATAATAACTGTTCTAATAACTCTGAAACAACATGAGATGGAGATGGATTGTGAAAAACAATGCATACCCCTTGGATTTTCAGATTACTGTATTGTACTGTATTTCCTTGCATTGGAATAAATCTATAGGCTAATAACTTGAAAACTAAACAAGACACGTCAAGTATATTTTGCTTTAAGCAGTTCATTATGAGACAATACACAATCCATATCCATTTCGTGGTTATTTATCACACAAAAGAAATAATTAAGGTTGATCTTGAAGAGCAGAGTTGGTAATCATAGTATTAAAGTTTGGATAATTTTTTGTGCTTATGAGTTCATTTATTGTTCACTCAAGACAGTATCTTGAGCACACAAGATAAAAAATATAATTTTTGGGACTTTGTGGGTTCAATATAATTTGGTGCAAAATCTTAAACATCTATATGAGTCCGCGAAAAATCCATGAGCTTCCATCCACAATGCTACCTCTGCTTTTTTCTCTTTCTTAACAGCTACATTAATACGGCCTTCTCCACTGACACTATGTTTGTTGTTATCAGAAACTTCTGAATGTCTTGCCCTCTAGTGGATGGGTTGCTTAACATCCATGTCAATGTAAAGGACATATGGCAGTATGTGGGGGTTAGGGTCTCCCAAGGCAAACCAGTCATAGGTGAAAGGCCAGACTAAGAGTGAGTCAAACAACCCTTATGAAGAACACAAACAAGGAGCAAGAAACCTCACCAAGAATAGGTATTGGGGCTCCGCCCTGTAGCCAGGCTTAGGGGGGGAGCTCATCAGCAAGTACTGTACCTGGTATGAGCCACATGTGACCGTTCTGCTGTGGGCCCACTACCTATAAAAGGAGCCATATTGGCTTGGTGCATTGTGGATCAGATGACAGTCGAAGGCAGAAACATTGGCAGATCTTCGTCTACTGAAACTGGCTTTCCTGATATGGAATGTATCCTTCCTGACTGACAAGGATCCTGAGCTCATGCCAGAGGTAATGTGATGCCCACACCTGGAAAGGAGCTGCACTCTACTTCACTTTGGAGTTACTCCTTGGAGTTTATTAGAATAACACATGTATCTGTGTGTTTCTCCTGATTGTCACTGCTACTAATGAACTAAGAGAAATAAAAAGATTTCATTAATCTTTTATAAGCACTGGATGCTTAAATAAAATTGGAAATTTTTAGGCTTCAGCATTTTTAGCCTAGCATTCACTCTCAGAATTCATTAAGAGTTTCTTAGCACTGACAGCAAGGGGAAACCTCTGGTGTCCACTGACATTTTGTCTTTTGAGAAGTTTTTCACACTCCACCTTGATGTTTCTATGAGCCAGCAGCATGGCCAGTTCTGACAAACGTTCATTGGACATGCTTGTTCTCAGCCATGTTTTGAGTTTTGAGCCACTCAAGAACTGAGTGGATTTGTTATGGATACGTCATATGAGCTGTTTTGTTTTTTCTTATCAGCAAAGAAAGCTGCTTAGAGCTTTTTTTATTTTTTTAAGTTACCTGTGAATACAGTGCTAGCCGGAATGCTTTTATATACCATTGCCCATATATTTTATCGTAATTCATAATGCTAGCTCAGTCACAATGCTTATTGTCACATTAGCTATACTTAATTCAATAATACTGGCAGCAGTAAACCGTGGCAATTTGAGAAAATGACAATTAGTATTAATTGATATTAAACGCATCAACACACCATATCTTTTTGGGTTTCATTTTGACTATTTAACAATGGGAATGCTTTTAAAGGTAGTGAATTTCCCTTTCTGGCTTACAGCTCACAAAGTTTAGCCCACTCACAATACTAGCAAGCTGCACGATTAATTCGACATAACAGAATCAACAACAGTAATTAAAATGTGACACTATGACAGGTAAACAATTAATAGTTGTCATGTATCACATTAACCACATCATATTTAAATGCTCGATTTATAATGGACTTAACAGGAGCATAATCTTGACCACAACTGCCATAATTCTTGCATAAACTACTGAGGAAATATTCTCAGTATCTTCAATGGTGCCCTCAGTTATGCCTGGAACCATCATCTGGGAAAAAAACTGGGTAAAAATAGAAGAATGGAAGTATAAATAACAATGATCTATTCCACTATTCCGTATGATGCAAATATAGTCATCCAAAAGAATTAGCAAAACTGTTAAAAAATTCAATGCTCTGGTAGACGGACAAATTGTGCGGAATCGCATATTAATACATGGCACAATTTTAACTTAAAATTATCTGAAACAAAAAAGCACAACGATAAACATATCTTTGCATATCATAGGGAAAAAAAAACAATAACCACAGCCAAATTGGGAACAAAAGACACCCACAAGGCAGTAGAATAGCATCCTTTCCCAGGGGACTTGATAATAGCTGTAACAGAAATAACAGTATTTAATTTATAATCACTGATTCAGTTGTGTTTGGCTCTGTATTATAATGCATCTGCATAATACTTTTTTAGAAGAATGTAAAAATCTGTTTCTTAAAAAATAATGGGGAGAGGGGACTGTGGGAGGTAAAATGATGGTTATGTCGTTTGATGTACAAGTGAAGCAGAAGGCACGCCCTCATGTACGCAAATTAACAAGTCACGTCAAATGTGTCAACTTGTTTTTCCTCCATGGATGTAACAGAACACATAGGCATGAAGCCGAAAATGAGTAATATCGCCTGTTACTATGTAATATACAGTATGGTGATCCTGGGTAACATGGATAAGTACTTATATGTTTGCAGAAACGAACAAAACATCACTTTACACTGTGAGTCCCACAGACAATTAAATTAAAACTAGATGTTAGAATTAATTATGCCATGAAGTTAATTAATTATTTCTGTACTTAGTATTCCACTAAATGTCTATTTATGGTGAATTTAATTAAATCTTGGAGAACTGAAGCATCCCTCTTCAATGCAGTTGTTACTCTCACCCTACCCATGCATAATACATGGCATCTACTGTAGTAGCCTGTTCAGTGTTTTTTTCCCCCCGTTGTAATTTTATGCAGTGAAAGTCCTCTATATGTGTGACAGACATGTGCATTATTGACCAATTAAAGAATATACTCTGGAATGTCACTATAGAAACTAAATGGAACTAAATGGAAATATATATATTGGCTGTCAAAATTAATGGGTTAACGCGGATTAATCATGATCCATCATCATGATTAATCTGATAAAAAAAAAATTATGCAATTAACCCATCTGCAAAACAGAAAGACTCAAAATCCCTGAAATGTCTCTGTCAACCCATTTCGGGCATTTTTGGTGTGTTCCATTTACCCTGGGAACTCGTATTTTGAGTCAGACTCTGAGTTTTGCAGCCAGAACATTTTAATCGTTTGACAGCACTAATA
>JAODJW010000002.1:23879729-23891239 GCA_026777045.1 Hyperopisus bebe | reverse complement strand
TAGTGTGTGTTTGTGAGCGGGTATATCTTACCTTAGGGGGTCACAATGTCCCCACAACGTGATGAATACCCGTTTTCTTTTTCCCATATGGGAAAACTCTATTTTATAAAAATCTGTGACTGCAATGAAAAAAATAAAAATGCAAAAACTCTTGTATTTTGTTTGGTTACTTGTGATTATGATTATGGTTAGGGTTGGGTAGGGGTTAAGGTTGTCATAGTTAACATCAGCATTTTTCCCATAGAATTCAATGAGCGGTCCCCAAGAAGATATGATTACACGACTGTGTGTGTGTGTGTGTGTGTGTGTGTGTGTTTTTAGATTAATTTATCTTTAGCATGATTAAAAATGCTTGTTCTCCATGACAAACAAAATGAATATTTGCTGGATTAGTGGAAATTGAACTACAAATACAGTCTTTATAATATTAGTAAGATTTTTAAATAATTATATACACAGTCTATGTTTTTGTTGTGTGGTAAGTGACTGAGTATAGTTTGTCTTCTACCCTTAATGCTAGCACTGCTGGTAACGAACTTTATTACTAGTTCGCTGCCAGTGTCTATATCCAAAGGTGGATTCCATTCTATACAGCAAGTGTAACAGATTATCAATAAAGAAAAATAAGACTATGCTATCAGTTTACTATCACTATATTTGAATTTCCAACATTCTTTTAAAATTCAAAAGTTATGATTCATATTTATAATACTTAAAATTTTGTAAAACTGTCTTTCAAATTCAAAGCAATGTAGTGAATTCAAAGCCATGTAGTGAAGAGTCTGCCTACATTAGGGGCATTTTCACTTAATACATACACTCAAACTGAGAAATAACTCAAAAGGCGCAGCAAACAAGATACCGTAAGGCATTTGGAGAAAAGTTCAATCGTTCACAAACCGCTACCATGGTATCTCAGCAAGCACAAGCTGTGAATGATGAGTCCAGGCTTTGATCATGTGAAACTTTCTGATCATTGAAAAATTGTATTAATAATTGATTAAAACACTGTTCAGTCTCCAGACTCCAATTTATTCCAATGGCAAGACCTTTTCTCTGAAAATGAATCAATAAATACAAATCGTAACTAACGCTACTTTTTAACACCAAAGAATCACAAGTACTGGTCATACACTCACACAACGCACATCATTAATCTGGAGATCAATGTAAAGATATCATTCAGTATTTATGAAAAAGATTTTTTTTTTCTGAAGTAGAGTGTATTGATCATTCCCCTTTTTCAAAATGGTGAACTCTAGTCACACAGACTATCTTTCAGTTTTGTGTACAATTTTGAACTCAGTATGCCTAATAAATACGCGTGTAACTGCATTCTACTTATTAAATGGAGAGTGTGTTTCATTTTGAAAGTACACCTTATTATAGAACAGCAGAAGTGAATGCATCAGTTTGTTGGTTACATATTTACATAGAAGCGATGAGTTGAAAATTAAATTTTTACAGTGTGTGGTACATTGGCAGACAGGCCACTCCTGTCTGGTAGCTGCTGACAGTGGTCCCAATGTGATGACCTGTTAGCCCAATTAAACTTGACATTTAAGTCCCTCTTTAGCTAGAACAGAGTTACCAAAACAGAAGGAGTGAGAGTAAGAAACGGTCGAAGCCAACGATGTGATAAAAACCTGTGATTTTGACATTGTGTGAGGGGGAACTCATTTTTCCAAAAATCTGTGAGTGCAATCAAAATGCTAAAAATACCCAAAGTTTTGTATTTTATTTGGTTACTTATGGTTAAGGTTGTCATTGTTGGAATTAGGGTTTTTCCCATATCAATGAATGGAAAGTCCTCACAGAGATTTGAGTACAAACTTGTGTGTTTGTGGGAGCACATCCGCTTGAGAGAGAAAGAGAGTGTGTGAGAGAGAGAGAGAAAGAACAGATTTTGATTCAGCTTCAAGTATAAAATGTCATTTAAAAAAAAAAAATCAGAATTACTTATTTTACTTACCTGTTCCTATTTCCTCTTAGTAAATGCTAAACAACGAAAAAGTACCCAGAAAAAAAGTGCCCAGTCCCTTTATACCCAAGTGCCTGAACAGAGATTGCTTCTGATAGGACAATAAACAGTGACTGAATTAAATGCCACACAAAAACTGGCATACTATATGCATAATATGCAGCTCTGATTGTATAAAACCAATCCAATAAAAAGAGAACACCATAACTTTGTGGCTGATTTCATAAATGATTTTAATGCACACAGCGCATGTCAGGCTCTTCTCAAAGTAACATAATTATAGTAGGAGAGTGTAAGAGTTAAATTCATTTCCAGCCCATATTTTAATAATTTTATATTGATAAGTGACAAATTGCAGTTCCAAGTTCTTATTATTTATTGTAAGAAAATCATTTTTATGAATATATAGCTCTGTGACACAGCAGAATAATGAAGTCTACCAAATCATCCACAATCAATGGTGACTTTTCATCTTACTCAGTAGACAGTATTGTTTTGCCAACATTAGGACAATCTGCTGCAGTGCTAAATTTATTCCACGCACCCAGTCACCTTATTTTCACAGGAACACCTGCTAATATAGTTGCAGGCAGGAACGATTGCTTTCTCGCACTGCTTCCCACTAGAGAAATCAATCAGCAGAGGAATCATCAAGGAAAATTAAGTAGTCCCCACAAGATTGAAAGCATCCTGCTTCAAGCTGCTTCCACATTTATTACATTAAGGTAATCAAATCCCTCCAAAAATTGTTAATTACAGTAATTGAACAAAAGTGATTTCCAACCCCAGTTACACAGCCTCTTCTCCATTGGCAGGGCTCTTTGGAATCATAAACATTTTGCACGGATCACATTAACCAAGTGATTAAATTTAATTTAACTACACCAATAAATGCTGACCAAATATCCCCTTCATGGAATGTATCTTGCTCACTTTAATGGTTATAACTCCAAATACAATTGCATTGGAAATCTGGACTTTCTGACAAGCAGATTGTCGGCCAGTTTTGTAGTCTATTCCCCTGATGTACAGCACATAGGACTAGGGAAAAAAGAAAAAAGAGAAATCCTGACAGCTCCGGCCTCCAATGTCAGAGCAACAAGTTCTCTGCACTTCTCACATGACCGGCGGCCTGTCACAGTCCTTCTATCGGCTAGCACAGTTGCGGTCAATAAGGTGCGATGTGTGTGGGCTTCTGTGAAATGACGGTCAAGAATAACCTGTCATGGCAGCTTAGCATTCTGAAAATGTCACCCAGGCCATGGACTCACTATAAAATGGTGGTGGTGGTGAGTTGGAGTGTGTGTGTGTGTGGTGTGTGTGGTGTGTGTGGTGTGTGTGGTGGGGGTGGGTGGGGGGTGTTCTGGGAGAATTGTTTCTGGCTGCTTACTCTCCAAGGTCTCATTTGAGGATTACTTTTTGTTTATTTACCGCAATGGAATTGGCAATTCCTCTTATGAAAGGGGAATCTCTAAAATAGAAGATTCAATTGTACTGTGAAAAGACAGAGGGATATTAATATAGATACAATGAACCGAGTCAGCTTTTAGCACTATTAAATAAAGTTGATCACACATGAGTACTTTTTACCCATAATTCATCATTCATCGCATCCCTTCCACCAAAGCATGGAAATCTCATAAGCAGCATGCATTGCCTATGAGAGGTCAAGGCTAGAAACTTGATGGCTCATTCATGCAAGTGCCTGAAGGCTATTTATTATAGGTTCCTGTCTTACGTAATGTAACCAGCATTGTACTCATATGTTATTAGTTTCACATGAAAATTGATTTTGATATTGAAGTGTGTGTATATATATATATATATATATTAAAAAATTTTTTTTTAATGGTAATCTATCCAAAGAGTTAATCATAAAACAGATTGAAAGTGATGATGTAATTCAAAACACAATTGGAAGTAATTGGTACCTATGATTTTAACTAGCACTGGAGCTACTTTCCCCTGACAATAACAGGCACAATGAGAGACACCATCTCATCAAACAGAATAAGAATAAGAAAAAGTCAATATATGTGAGCTACAACCTTCAGATAATCTCATGTGAATATTAATATTAAGACTCCTCACCAAACGTAATAGGCAGGCATATTAGTGGGGTAATTCTATATGGGCAATGCACTATTTACAGCAGAATTATTCTTGGATATTGTCTTTGTTTTTGACTTTGAAGAAGCAGGATTTGCACACCAAGGAGATGCCTCTTTTTAGGTAACAAAATTAGCTTTTTTCATCTTAGCAGTGAGGTCAAGAGCTTCACAGAAGATTAAGGAGTTCCATTACTTAGGAAAGGTTTCATTATTTAGGGTCTGAGTTAAAATACTCTAGGACATTGGATAAACATAGAACACAACACAATAACTTTTTACGATACCACCCACGCATGCATCCATCTTCCACTTATTCAGTTTTTGCAGAAAATAATAACGATAGTTCGTCAATAGATAGACAGATAATAATAATTATTTATCTATCTATCAATGAACTATCGCTATTATTTTTAATATAATAATTGATACTTTATTGATCCCCATGAGGAAATTGTCTTTACACCTCCCTCAACTTGTTCTTTTCTGTAGAATAAGCTGACTGCGAAGGGCAGCCACCTGTAGCGGTGCCCAGGGAGCTGGGGGTTAAGGGCCTTGCTGAAGGACCTGCAGACGTGCTGAGGCTGGGTTTGAACCAGCCCACTGAGCTGCCCCCTATCCATCTATCTATCTATTTACTACTAGATAGATAGATCAAATTATATATCTGTCTGTCTGTCTGTCTATCTATTTATCTTTCCACTCATTAGTTTGTTTGTTTCCTTTTTGGTTTAATTGTGCATTTCATGTTTTATTATTTCCCTTGGTAACCTACTCTGATAGAATTTCAAGTTTTAAAACAAAATGCAAAAACAACCAAATGTAACCTGCAGGAAAAGAAGTTAAAAGTTAAAGATACGATTGAATCATGTTCACTCCAGGGGCATGACGGTCATTTGATAACATGGGAAACCCCATTTTTGGTCCAAGTACAGTTAAACTATAAATAGATGCTGTTATAAAACTACTTGTTTTTTTGCTGCTGAGACTTAAACTACCTGTAAAGCACTACAGGACCACTGTGGCTGTTTTTAATAAGTGTTTTTAACTGTTTGGTCTAATCAGTCAAGCAGATTCTTTTGTTACAGCCCTCCTCTTGGGATGGTGGCTAATTAATTCAGGTAATTTAGCAGTGATAAATTCAGTAAAAGGACACAGTTATATGTTCAAGTGAATATGGCACATTCTTCCAAGCAATCTCTTTATAATATTGGGACAGCTAGATGATTAGACAGATGACTGTGCCAGTCTGATTTACCCAAGTTGTGTCATTTACATATCATGCAAATCAGCTTGTGTGTAGACTTTCACATCTTTATTCATCCTCCACTAGGGTAGTCTGGCATATCATTATTAATTGGTAACTCTAAGTTGCCCTTAATGCATGGCTACGTGCCAGTTATATCATGTAATGGTATTCCATTCATGTTGAGATGGACTCAAAAGATCAATAAACAAGCAGTTGACTTCTTTCAAAAACATTTGTGACTAAGGCATTCTGCTGCACCCTAAGATGAGGTTCAATAAGATGAGGAAAATGTTAATTGTGTTGGGCTGATATCACACAACCATAGACATAGGTGTATTAAAGTTGCTATGCTATTGTTCAAATCACATCCTCAATATACACATATTGTTGCAAATACGATTGATCAAATATACAGTAAACATCTTAATTTAAAAAGATATAAGGAAACAATGACCAATGTCCATTATCCACTTCATATGTGCAGAAAGCTGTTAATGCTGTTGAAGTGTTCAGTTGCAGCTTTCTATTACTTTCTATTATTAGCGCCATCAGACTGCATATACATATAACTATGGTGTGTGCAATTAAACAGTTAGAAAAAGTGGCAAGAAACATAGAAAAAATGTAGAAACACTATGGCACTACAACACTGTAATTAAGAATAACGGCAGTGCCTTCTCCAGAGCTTAGGGGACAAATTAAGATAAATGTATTAGATGCATGTATTATAAACACATATATGCTTTTTCCCCTTTTTTATTTTATTAAAAGTGAATACACTCTGTTATCATTTTAAAATGTTGGCACACAGGTACCACACTGTGTGTAATGAGAGATTTCCTTTCATCTGCAGATGCTGGTCAATTTCAAGCACTATGAAATGGTGTGGTGAAGAGAGGATCAACATTCTTTCTCCCTTCTTTTGTACTTTTGGAGAATTAAGGATTATATCAAATTCCATGCAAAGTTTAGGAAAAAGGAATTAAGTCACTTGCCTTTTTAGTGTTTTATTTACCACCATTGCCAATTGACAAAGCTCTATTATTTTCTCTAAACAATCTCGAACTGAATAGCCATGAAAAGCACCAACATTGATCCTCATGATATGTACAAACCCCTCCTGATTTCATTAAGCCCAGCGCTGTTAATTGCTCCACAGCCTAACCTTTCAGTGTTTCATTAGTACCAAGAAAATGAGTGAATTAAAAAGGAGGAGAAGAAGGAAAAACATCCTTGGACACCAGGGTGGCTCTTTGTATTTGCAATACCCAATTCTCAAGTGGAACAGCAATTAAAAGCTTATCAATGTTCTATTTGAACATTCCAATTTGCAGAAAATAAAGACGCCCGTAATTCCTGCAAATCACTTGCTTTTAAAACAGTGCCACTCTAATTTCACATCTTTGTTATTGGAACAAATTATCATTTGCCAATTGACAAAAAATATGTGCAAAATACAATTGGTATCCACTGTCAGATGTGTTACTATGCTTTCATTATTTTGCATAGCTTTAAGTATAAATGTGACAAACTTAAAGGTCTGTAAAATGTTTGTATTTGCACTTTGCTTGTCACTTGATAATATGCAAACAATAAATGATGGGCAGCAAGCCAGTTTGACATCTGTTGCAGTATTTTGACTAATAACTCCATTACAACTGGTTTTGCATGTTTAGGAATATTGACTAGCAATAGGGTCTGATCAATTTCTGTATTGCACTATGTATTATGATTAAGTTTGACAGCTTATAGGTGAAAGAACTGCAGCTTTGTTATGCTGTCCCTTATAATCAGACAATTATAATCAGAATATCCATCAATGTCAATCTCGACTGACATTTGATCAAAACATGTTGTAGAGAAAAAAATCAGTCAATTCATTTTTACTTACTTTCATATCCTGTTTTTATGTTAAAGAAACAATCTAAATTTTAATAACTTTTAAATTATATGAATTCCTTTCTAAACAGTAGATTAACTAGTCAATTTATAAGAATGACATACGGCGCTGCAGTAGATATGTGTTTCGATATGTATAGTGTTATGCTCAAGTATTTAACTTTAATTTTAGTTTGGAAAAAAATGATGAAGTTGTATGTTGTTTTTGTGAATCTACCACCTTCAGTACAGATACATTTTTAAGAAGTTTCATTACAAAGAGTGACAACTTAACAAACTGCAAATCTTTTTATTTAGGCAAATGTGAGCTGCTATATCCAGTATGGTGTCCTGAATCCTGAACCAATGCCAAAGTGACAGTGAGCTTACATGTCAAGGAATAATGGGTGAAGATTGCTATCCAGCTTTACATGTAAATAAATAAATAATATAAAATAAAATAAAACAAAATTAGAAAAATATGAAATGAAATGACAAACAGCTTACAGTCACACAGTCAAACGGAATTATATTGGAAGAAACTCTTATTACATTACAGAAACAGACAGATTGTATTAATTTAATTACTCCTGTCATCTATGACTGAACTGCATAAACACCCATCATTCTTAACCTTTGATAACATTAAGGGAATCGCTTCTTACTTCTTAATTCTATTACAATGATGTTGCAAGTCATAAGTCCTCCACTGACAGTACCACAAGTTTGGATATAGAGATTTAACAGGTAATCAGTCAAACCCACCGTCACTCAACGATTCCTAGTAATGTAATACTACATCCACTTTGTCAGTGCTTTGAAACCTACAGTAGTGTTTGATCAAACGCCGCTGTAGAGTTTTCATCTATTAGACATGTCTCAGATTTCTGTCTTGTGACAAAATTGGACCATGTTGTATTTATAATCTAAGTTGACTTCCATGATTAAGTGCATACCGTGGCTCAGTTATGACATTTTCAGGTTTATTTTAGCATTCAAAAGGCTTTTCTGGGCGGTGTTTGTGGCACAGTAACTAACACTGTTGCTTCACACAGCTTGAGGGCTGGGAGTATGAATCTTGCTTCCTCTCTGTGTGTTTGGTGTTTACATGTTCTTACTGTGCAGTTCAGCATGCCTTTAAGGTTACTTCTTATCTCTCATGACCATAGTGTATGATTGCATTTATGTGCCTTGAGGTCCACTGACATCCAGTCTAGGGAGCACCCTTACGTTTTGCCCTGTGCTACTTAAAATAGGCTCCAGGCCTCCTACAACCTTGCTGAAGATAAGCAGTTGGAAGATACATAGATTGGTTTTCTTCATCTATGCACTTTTTCCTTTCATTTTTCCTTTTGGACCACCATTCAAACATTTTAATGCATTGTGTATTGTATTTGTTATTAATCTTGGACATGTGTAATGGTTAATGCATGAAATGCTGTGTATTAACCCTGGGGAAAATTCGGATGCATACAGAGGCAAGAACATGATGCACAGACAAACATACCTACAGTATAGCGCCAAACAGACAATGTGCAAAGATAGTGAGCACTGATTGTACTTTGTACACATACAAATGATGATTTTTTTTTTCCAATGTGAAATTAGACACCTAGTGCAAACAAAGGTAATGCAAATAATTTTAAAGACTACACAGTACAAAAATACAATATCCTTAAAAATATCCTTGATGAAAATGATGGACCTGCATATTCCACAGTCACCACACACAGCTATTGGGTATTTTTCTTTTTTCTAAATCGTATTGTTATTTTAACATAGTTGAAATACTGCATATGTGTAACGTTTGGATATTATCAAAAATTATACACCACCCAGGCTTACTACTGATAAATATTTTGCTTAGATACAGTTCATGCCTTCGTATGTACTCTGATATAATAATCCCCATAACCTTAGTGTGGTTGAAAGTTTTTGAGTGCTCTGATAGTTACACACAGCTGTATCATGGTAATCGAATACGTAGGGGAGGACTGACAAACTAAAATCCAAAAAATCCACCACGAAAAAAAAATAAATAGCCATGCAAATACAACCTGACTGGACTCAGGTAATAGAAACTGGCTGAGAGTGTGGAATGATGCTTCTCTAGTGGGGATGGACCCCGAGCTAGTGTGGGATGTACAGAGTAAAAAGGTGTCAGCTAGATAAAGTCAGTCTTATCTCCATGTATAGTGGGGGCCCTGGAATGAAACAAATTGATCAGGTGTGTGGTATTTTCTGTGAAGGAGTCCATTCTGCCAGCATAGGTGGGTGTGGGGAAGCTGAAAGGCTCCAGGTCCGAGTCTGTGCAGCTGGACTTCTCCCATTGGAGAAGAGGATTGCTTCTATGCAGCTACAAAAACTGTCATTTGAAGTACCAAGCATTTTTAGAGAAAGTGGATGAGGTGCTGGATGTGCCTCCTCTGTACCCTGTGGTCTCATTGGAAGTAGACGGTGTAAATATGGGCAATGATGGAGTTTGTGGGAGGGGCATAAGAGAGAAGAACAAGCTCCCGGATTTAAAAGTTAGCAGATATTGAACTTCTGTTCAAGTCATGATTTATTCAAAATTAAGACCATATTCAAATACAAGGATGCTCATAAATATCCTTTGGACTGGAGTACCTTAGGCCAGAGGTCAGTGCTCGACTACGGCATGCTAAATTGCACCAATGCTATTGAATCGGAATGGACCACACTCAAAGCCTTAATCATTGCAGCTTCCACAAAGAGCAGTGGCCAAGCGGCAGGCAGCGGTAGCAACCCTAATACCCGTTACTGGACACCAGTGGAGGCTCATGGTTTACCAGTCAGTCCACGTCCCTATCCTCACCTGGTCAAGAGCAGTTGATGATAACAGAAAGACCAAGGTCAGGAGTACAATCAAGCGAAATGAGGTTTCTCTGCAGGGTTCCCAGGATCATTCGCCATATAGCATTGCTCTTCAACAGGATTCACCTGAGGTGATTCGGGCATCTCATTAGGATGGCTCCCAATGGAGCTACTTTGGGCATGTCCCACTGGGAGGAGATCCAGGCCAGACCCAGGACACGCTAGACAGCTTACATCACCTAGCTGGCTTGTGAACTTCTGAGTATCCCACTGAACAAACTTGACCATCTCACTTTGGAATGGGAGATCTGGTCTCACCTGCTTGACATCACCAGGAGAAACTTTATGGTCATGATACTGATTATCATCATCATCATCATCATCATCAACATTATTATTATTACTCATAGTAGTATTAGCATTAGTTTATTAAATCTAAGCAAAAGTCATCAAAATATAGTTTTGTTGCAAATAATGTTATCTTTTGCTATTCATTTTTATTTCAATGATACAGATTACATAAAAATCCTGTGTGTCTGTGTGTATCGGGAAGCATTATTAAGCAATACATATTTCATACCAATTCAATGACTGGGGTTACATTCATACTGTGGCTTAAGGTTAATTCTTATCTCTCTTGCCCATAGCATAAGATTGCATTTAAATGCCCTGTGGTCCACTGACATCCAGTCCAGGGAGTACCCATTGCCCTGTGCTACTTAGAATAGGCTCCAGGCTTCCTACAACCTTGCTGAGGATAAGCAGTTGGAAGATAAAATCCATATAGTGAAAAAAAACGTTAAAGAAAAGCATACCTTATATGATTAGATACAACTCAACATATCCATTGTCCAAGCACTTAAACACTGCAGCAGGTTTCCTCAATTTTGGTCCTAGAGGGCCAGAATCCAACATACTTTGCAGATTTTCCTGTTACCAAACCTGGCAATTACCTGATTAAGATGTGTTTCAGCAGGAAAAATCTGCAACTTGTGCTGGATTCTGGCCCCCAGCACTGGAATTGGGGAACCCTGCACTACAGGATCACAGTGAGCTTGGTGTCTACCAAAGGGAACATATGGCAGGGAACATCCCGGACAGGAAGCCAGGGTCGATTTCACACATACACTGGGCAATTTAGAGAACACAAATTTGGCTACCAACATCGTTTTGGACTGCAGCAATGAAGGAGAGGATCCAACAGAACATTGTACAACATGGAAAGAACATGCAAACCTCACATTCCCAGAGCCGGGGTGAGACTCGCAACCCCAACGCTAAAGGCTATAGTGCCGTCCAGTTAGCGACTCTGCTGCTTTTCAACCAACTAATGTTTAAAAATGAGCTTTTTCGTTACCAATTTAAATATATTTACAGTGATCCCCCGTTATATCTTGGTTCAGCTATCGCGCCCCTGCTATATCGTGGATTTTTCACACATCACATACACACATGCATA
>JAODJW010000002.1:23865204-23879629 GCA_026777045.1 Hyperopisus bebe | reverse complement strand
CATGTGGGAGGGGTATACATTATTTCTGCTAGGCTAGCACTTGGGCACGTAGTATAATGTAGTATAGTCCAATAGTAGTTTAGTAGTATAGTCCTATAGTACAATAGTATGTAGTATAGTTTCAGTTCTATCATATCATGTTACGGAGAACTATGAGTTACCTGTAGCTTGACTGTTCAGAGTAAAACTGCATCTTATGAAGAAAATACATTGGTCCACATGGATAAAAGTGCAATCCACATTCAGAATCATAATCATAATCTTTTTATTCACCACGTACAGAGAAGTACAAGGAATTTCTTTTGGTGCGGGTGTTATCATCACATAAACAATACATATACAATACACATAATACAAATAAACATCTAAAGGTAAAGGTAAAGGGTTTTACTTTTTTACAGGAGATGTACAATGCTGAGTCAAGCATGTGGACAATATAAATGAAGAAATAAATAAATGGATAATGGATGGATGTAATGTGCAAAGAGCTTAGGTACAGTGCAGATGAGTTCAGTTAGTTAAAATATGATAATGAAGCTTGAACTGCGTGGTTCCATTTTGACAGTTTTTCATGGGTCCTTATTTAGAAGGCCGATGGCCTGGGGGAAGAAGCTGTTTAGGTGATGATTTGTCCTTGTGCTCTGGACTCTTATTCTTTGCTTTCGCTGGGATGGAAGATTCTGGAAAAGGGAGTGACCAGGATGCAGAGGGTCAGACATTATTTTTTTGGCTCTGTTCTTCATCTGAGATGAATATGAGTTCTAGAGGGGGGAGCTGACAGCCAATGATCTTCTCTGCATGTCGCACTATACGCTGTAGTCTCCTCTTAGAATGTGATGTTGCAGATCCAAACCAGACGCAGATGGAGGATGTAATAATTCATTCTACTGCAGCCACGTAGAACTTTGCCATGAGCTTCTGCGACAGCTTAAATTTCTTTAGCTGATGCAAAAAGTTTAGGCGGTGTTGGGCCTTCTTTGTGATAGAGGTGATATTCATGTCCTATTTGAAGTCTTGTTGGATGGTGGTGCCCAGAAATTTGAGGGTTTTAGCTCTATTCTTAATGCATAGCACAACTAACACTTGAACATTTCTTCCAGACTTTTCATATATATGTAGGTCGTGACACTGTACTCCCATAACACATTAGGCTTTTCTGTGATTTGTGCCACAGTATCTCTTACGCTGGTTTGTAACAGACAGGACAGCCTTCACTCGCATCTTGTGTCAAGCAATTTTGGAGATGCTGTGACCCATTCATCTGGCCATAATGGTGTTTATCCCTGGTTCTTCTGCATTCAACACATCAACTATGAGTACCAATTGGTGGCTTACCATTTAACATCGCCCAGACCTTGACATGCTCTAACAAGACAGTCAACATTATTCATACTAGGTGGGGTGGCCATAAGGCTTTGGCTCATTGATGCATGTTCCTTACAGATTCTGGTCCATGTTGGTATGATTGCCCCCAGTAAATGCTGCATATTTGTCTGCTGCATGGGCATGCTGCAAATCTCCCATTTTACCACATTACAAGGTACTCTATTAAATTCAGATCTGGTGACTGGGGAGGATCCAGTTTGGGATAGTTTGCAACATACTATTTTGCTAGAAGTAGACATTAGAAGATAGAACAATACTCAAATTGGCTGAGGCATTTAAATTAAGCTCAGCCAATGTGTGCCAAGAAAACATTCTCCACATCATTACACCACCAGCAGCAGCCTAAGCTGCTGACACAAGACAGGTTGGGCCCATGGATTCATGCTGTTTACCATCTACATATCATGGCAGAAATCGAGATTTAATTTTAAGCTGTACAGTTTCGCTGCGCCTGAGCCCCCAGCAGCCTCAGTTTCATATTCTTAGCTCACAGAAGTGAAACTTGATGCAGTTGTCTGCTGTTGCAGCCTAACCAACCTCGAGGTTTGACTTGCTGTGCATTCACAGATGCTTTTCTGCTCACCACTGCTGTAAAGCCTGCAGCCTTCTTGTCTGGTCATTCTCCTCTGCCCACTCTCATCACAGAACTGCTGCCCATTGGATGTTTTATCTTGTTTGTTTTTGCACCATTTCGTGTAAACTCTAGAGAATTCTGTGCGTGAAAATCCCAGGAAATCAGCAAATTCTGAAATACGAAAACCACCCGGCCTGATACAAATAGTCACGCCAGTTAAAGTCACTTAGATCACATTATTTCCCCATTCTGAGGTTTGATCTAACCATTTAGTGAAGCTTTTAACTTGAGTCTGCATGATTTCATACGCTGAGTTGCTGCCACATGATTGGCTGATTACTGTATATAGTTGCATGAATGAGCAGGTGCACAGGTGTAACAAAGTAAGGTATATATTTTCAGGAGGACTTTTAAGTATGTAGGATGTCTAAGAAGTTCAATTATATCATGCATTATTTTTATCAGGCCGGGTGGTTTTAGTATTTCAGAAATTGCTGATATCCTGGGATTTTCAAGCACAAAATTCTCTAGAGTTTACACAAAATAGTGAAAAAAAATCCAATGGGCAACAGTTCTGTAATGAGAGAGTGCAGAGGAGAATGACCAGACAAGAAGGCTACGGTAACTCAAATAATGATTCTTTAGAACAGGAGTTGAATCACTGATATACAGAACAAATGCTGCACTGCAAAGCTCAGACTGCCAATATTGCATGCCACGGTCGCAAGGAATTCAAAGCATAATGAGATATATTTGCATAGGCCAACTGCACGCCAAAGAAGACATGTTAGCATATTATCACATTTATGAAAGTAACTAAGGCATTTGTGCTGTTTTGCAGGGTACTTCACCTTCAAATCCACTGTTCTAGATAATGTTCTGATGCTGAGGTATAAGCTGCACTGGCAATTACTGAATTTGCGTTCACATTGTCGCTAGATTTTAACATGAAACAACTATTTCTTCTGTAACTGTTCATGATACAGCAGTAAATTAGCTTTTGTACTCAATTTACGTATATTTCTTATCATATTTCTTCTCTCTTATATTCACCTCCACAAAAGACCTATAACTACAGGTTTTTCAGTAAATTGTACATTTTCCTAGAGATCTTTTCATAAATTCCTTGAAATGTAATGTGAAAACATCTGGAATATCACTATAATACTTTGGGCAGTAGATGTTATGTTGTTATATTCCTACCATCTGTGATGTATAACGTAAGAAAACAACTGTGGAATATGAGAACATATTAAAATAGGCTTTTTGCATAAATGTCTCCAACACTAAAATAACTGTGAATAAATAGCTTGATATTGTGATACAGGCAGTTGGACATTGTTGAAATACAGTTCTCAGAGACAGCTGCTCCCACATTACTAACAAAGGCAAGCATAAGGAAAAGTGAAATACAACTATCATCAGGGCACTTAAATATTGCATTAATTTCTAAAGGTTAAGTGGAAAATTAATGCCCCCCTCCCTTCTCTTTGGGCAATTAATCCTATCATAAAAAACATTTTCTTTTTAGCCTTCAGCACAGCAAGGAAATATTAACTATGGCAAATGTAAGTGATATCTGCATCAGATATTATATTTCATGCTTTTAATATATATGATGTTTGTGCAAGTGTGACCTCACACACACACACACACACACACACACACAGAGACCTGTACTCATATCTTTGCGGGGGCTCTTCATTCTAACCCTTATCCCAGCAATTACAGTCTTATCCCCTACCCAGCCTTAACCTTAACAATAAGCAACCAAACAAAACACAATGCTTAAATTTTTTTAATGTAGTCACAGTTTTTTTCTAAAAATGAGTTTCCCCTTCCGGAGACTGAAAAAATGTCCCCACAAGGACAAAAGAACAGGTTTTAACATTGTACAGGTTATAATATTGTGGGGATATAGGATAGAGCAACACAATGTATTGTACTGTACACAAGACTACGTGCATGCACGCACGTATACACACACACACACACACACACAAAGTTACACTTTGTTGAACCTAGAACCACATATTCATGTTAAAATGCAAAGAACCATCTACATATCAGAACCGCCCTCTGCTGAATGCGTATACTGCCATAATCATTGTCCTACTAATGCAAGTAACTCTGCCCTTCTGATAGTTATTACCCCTCAGAGAGGCTGGAGAGAGATTTTAGAAGTCATAAATTCCTTATAATATCCCCAACTGCAACACTTAGTCTACTCTGAAACTGGTATCAACAAGGTGGCAAACTAGACTATTTGCTCTATGCTTCGGCTCTCCGGGGGAGAGCAGCAGGTATAAGAATAGTACACCAATAATTACAGTCCTTACAGTGCAAAATGAATAATAGCACTCTGAAGGGAGAAAGAGGTTGCATCAGTGTGAGAAGCATCCCTTTGGTACTATTAGGCTTACAAGAAAAGCTAAACTATCCACACTTACTCAAGCTGGCAAAAAATGAGTAATGCATGAGATTTTGCAGAAAAATACCCAAACAAATTTATTTTCACGCACTGCAAAAATGTAGTGGAAGATGCTTTATCTTTTATCTAAATGATGTGCAACTACTTACTTCTTTAAATATTAGGAATAAACAAAATATGGAAACTAATGTAATGTTAGATGCACTCTACAGCAGCTCGATTTATGTTTGCTAGTTGATTTGGCACATGTGATTTAGAATAGAGGTTGTTCCTCATATGTCTTATACTGTATATTTACATTGTCTGTATCATTGTATTTGTTTTCTATGTCTGGAGAATTAGCCAACAATGAAATGATGCTTTATAAGTTTTTCTTTGTAAGGCTGAATAGACAGAAATCTACCTTCTTCCGTGCTTTATATTTGTGCAAAAAGGTACTCAAGTATTCATATCATAACAAGAATTCCAAGCTGACCAACATAACAATGCAGCATTAACTACAGACTAGTAAAAAGAGACCTAAGCAAAAAGGTAATTCCAGAAATTGTAATTTTTAGTAAATTAAGCCTATTTCCACTTCTAAATAAATCCTTCTTTGATTTTTATTTTTTTTTATTAGTGAGAGACTGGCATTCATATGGTAACTGCTCATAATATTTTTTTTTTCTGTAAGACTCCCAACTTGTACCCATTCATCTTCTAACTACTTATTCTGTACAGGGTCGTGGTGAAACTGGACCCTGCCCCAGAATGCACAGGACACACGGGCGGCTAACATGCTAAGCAGGATTGCAGTGCATCAGAATCTATTTACAATTAAAGGTAATGCTATACATTAGCTGCACCCTCCTAATGCATTAATTATACATTCATGGAACATTCAGTGCACCTTCATAATGCATTTATAATGCATTCATAGAACATTCATAGGCAGCATGTAAGTAAACCTTATCCTCACATACCTCAACAACTTCAATATACATTAATCACAAACATTATACGATTATAAAATTTGTTATTATCATCTAATGTATCATTAATGCATACTAAAACTGTTAAGATATGTTAGGATGTTGTGGTATATTCACATGCTACTTATGAGTGTTCTGTGAATGCATTATGAAGGTGCAATGAATGGTCTGTGAATGTATTATAAAGGCATTACGAAGGTGCAGCTAATGTAAAGCCTTACTGTTTATTAATGTATATTAAAGCCGTTAAGGTATGTTGGTATGTTAAGATATACTTACATGTTCCTTATGTATGTTTTACGAATGCATTATGGGGGTAAACTGAATGTTCTACGAATGCATTATAAAGGGGTTATGAAGGGGCATTTAATGTAAAGTGTTACCCAATTAAAAATCAACAAAGCCTGCCTGTTTTTAAGCATTTTATGTGGGATTTTAACTTATTGTTATTTTTTCCATAACCAACATCGGTAGAAACTATGCTATTACTCTTTCTTTTTATCCTTATAATTTTATTTTTAGACATAACTTCAATCACTGCATTGTGTGAGTGTATACCCTGCAGTGGACTGGCATTCAGAGCATTCCCTGCCTTAAATTTTTTGCTTCCTGAATAGGCAAGGCCCTCCAGGACCAAGGAGAAATGGATACCTTATATGGATGGGTTGACGTGTTTACTCAGGTATTTTGTATTTTCACTGTGTTTCACATATATTTCATTCGTTTTTTTAAATGTTTGTTTTGGTGTGAGTTCAATTGTTTTATGACATTGTTCAAGTAGTTTACATTTAACCCAGTTTTTATTAAATGTATTTATTTTCGTTTGAAATGCGATCATCTCCATTCTTTTTTATATATTTCTTCCATTGCACCATCAGGCAACACATTAGCAAGATCAACTAATATTTAAGCCCATTTTTTAAACAGGTTTGCTGGAGGTGAAACTCAAGAAGTACATGAAAAACACTCAAGGTGAAATAATAGTTGTGGAACCACTATTCTAGATCAATTTAAATGAAATTATAAGAGTGCTTACGTGAAATATTCAGTCACAATGTTCTAACTTTTATTTCCTCAGGGAAAACTAAAGAACTCTGACCTTAAAACTTACTTGAGAGTTGCACAAAGGTTCGTGAAATGAATAGTATGATCTTTTGTTCAATTTTTTTGTTTGTTTTATTTTATTAGCGTGCAGTGACAATTACAAGACACATACTGATGCACATAAAAGTCACTATTGCCACTGCTTGTAGTAGTAGACACATCAAAAACTATGAAACACCGGAATGTGTATTGTGAAAAAGAGGAAATCTAATCTATCTATAGAGACATAAATCACCCCATGTTAGTGCTTGTAAAATCATGGTTTAGACATCCTTTGATCATTGGGTCAAAAGCAACCTGAAGACCTTGTGAGGAACGTCTCTATAAACACAAATAGCTAGTCAGAGTCACTGCTAATGGGTTTGTAAAGAAACTAATTATAACAGAAAAAAATGACCTGATGAAAGACGAGGCTACGTAATTAGCGGAATGTGGTGGGCTTTAGTTTGCAAACAAAAACACCACATTCTAAGGCAGCCAGCATTTACAGAGTATATTTCATAACTTTGAAAAACATAAATAGAATGCCTCAACTGTTGCTTAACGCATATTAACAAAATGAAAATCATGAAGGATTTTGACTTCTAAGTGTCGGCAGTCTGGTACTCATTCCTTTCATTTAAATACTCCTCCTCCACTTCATACTGATATTGGTTGTAAGAAATATGTCATATCTACAATTTCACAATAGCAACAATGACAATAAAGAAGTCTAAAAATATGTAGTAAAACCATTTAAATAATTTATATTGTGCTATTTGTATTCAGTTATACACCAATAATATTAGTTAATAGAAAAGTGCAAAATTGCTACATGCTGCTTTGAATTAAGAATCTAATGCCATGCGGAGTTAGAGTTCTTATCAAAATGATGCATACTCAAGATATTCTCACTGCCGCAAGCATCATCAAACAGCATATTAGTAAATTAATAATGGTAATTATTTTACATCTGTGAATCCCAATGGAAAATGCACTCCAAGAGATGAATTTACTTTCATTGTGTCCCTTTGGCATATATCATTAATCAGATTTAATCTGCCTGATGAGCAGGTACTGTATTTGTTTTATGAGCCTGTGCATAGAGACAGAATATAAACAGTGACAGACTTGACCTGCAAAATGGAATGAAGTTAGTCAGAAGTTTGTCCGCTTAGTGTCACAATATATGCATTTTTCATACGGCATGCATCCATCTCTCCTTGAGCATTTTGATTGCACTATAACCTTTTAGAATTAAGGCATAAAAACCATAAAGTCAGTCATTAAAATTTATGTGAGAATTTGGAGGAAAAATGCCTGGAGTTTCCACTTATAAAGAACAATGTTGTGCATTTACTTAATTATCCATTAAATTTTCCCAGTTCCTTATCTCTCGATTTATTGAATATTTACCATTACTTTGTGTATGCCTGTCTGAATATGTTAAAGTTTTTCTCAATTTCATAGCTTCATTTTTTCTCATAACTGTTGAATTTTAATAGATGGTAGCAGCTGTAAGATGTTCATCTATGGAATGAGCCATGTATGATTAAGAGAGAGAGAGAGAAAGAGAGGGGGGATCGATAACTGCAATTAGCTAGTGAACAGGAATATTAGCTTGGGGAAACAAAACAATAGATAAATAAATAACTAAACCGCATTCAACCTTATATCTAACAATGTCACATCAATGTCTCAGAACATCTGGTTATCTCACTGCAAGCAGATTTCTGTTCTTTTTAACAGTTGTTCCCCTGGACACTGCACTTCATGAACCTACAGGAGTACAATGTCAAGCAAGGTGCAGACATGTGAGGAGAAACACAACAGCGAAATGGGATTGGTGGAGGGAATGTGTGATCCAGAGAAGCCAATAAGGAGAAAAGCCGTCATACGTCCACTCGTATGGCAGGACAGGCTGATGATGAAGCGTACCTTTTAATGTCTGACAAGGCCTGCTGTGTTAACACGCAACAGCTGCAGTACAGATCTCAAACCCAGAGGTCAACAATGACCTTCATCACTGTCGATCACTGACGATGTTCATCACTGACGATGCTATAAGTGACACCCCAGGAGTCCTTAAGGTTGGCTGAATAATGGCTGGCATCTCTCCTTCTGTAGGATCAACCTTAGAAGAACTGTATGGAGTGAGGCAGCTGAAAGACTGGGAACTGCCACCTTTAGTTTAACAATGCTGTAACCTTAATTACAACATGACTGACCTCTTGTTTCCATGCCACGGGGATTTGTAATCACTGCAGCAGAGCACATAACAACATTTCTCTGCAGTGCTCCCCGCATGGTGCATTTTAACACGTGGCCCCCATGGCCTCGTGGGTAGTTGAAAGAGAGGCAGAGAAGCGTAGTGACATGGATGCAGAGATCCCCTCCCAGAGGAGCATGGGATGGAATGTTTCTTGTACCAATTTTAGCCGCTTTAACTCTGCCAGGGTCCAGCATTCTCCACTCACAGGGAGACAGGGATCAATTACGCTTCCATCTGCCCCTTTTTCTTGCACCGGCCTTGAAGTCGTGTACATAGAATGTACATTCCAGCTTTCTCTTGCATTATGTCCTAATGAAAAAATGAAGCCCTCTTCACCCAAAAAAATCATCAGCATCATTAGGACCTGCCTAGCTTGTCTAACTGTGGTTCTGAGTTAGTCCTTTTTTCACCTTGATGAGGAAACAAGATGGAACTTCAGCTGAATCCTGCCTCTCCTGACTCTACTTGTGACCCATGTTGGACGGCTTGAATAAATGAATTACAAGCTGGAAATACAGTGCACATAATGGGTGTTGTTATGAAGGAGTTTAACAATGGCCTGGCCCCAGGGAATCTCTGGATTTAATGGATGGCCTTTGGAGTTGAATCACTATGGAGACAGAGGCCCACGGGGAGAGCAAGCTGCCGGCCCACTTGGACTGCAGCTTAATCATATTCACTCCAGTCCCAGCACTACAGGATGTGGCCCACGTGTGGAGAAACACTACACACAATTACAGACACTTATACTGAATCTCTGTGTCTCTTCTGCCTCTGATCATACTGCTGACTTGCAGAAAGACAATCAGCTGATGTATGGAATTTGAATAAAATACAAATTCAGTGTCCAGTGTCAGCTCTAATTGTTCATCTTCACACATAACGACTTGTTTCTACAGAAGCCTACAAAATATATTCATTATTCTGTCGTATCTTTGCGTTTACTATTTGTTCTTGCATTCTTTGCCTAGTGACATATCACATTATTCCATTAGCCTATTACTTTTTGTGTAACAGTCTTTATGGATCATGGTCAGTTAAGTGAGTCAACCAGAAAGAGATTATGATCTGCTGCATGCATGCCACCGCTAACATAATTGCAAATCACCGCCATCTTGTCAGTGCACCAGTCCAGATCAGTTGTTTTCAGGTTTCAGAGCTGATAGTTGAGAGGAAATTGTATTGCTCCCTTATTTTTCAAGGACAATATCTGTTAAGCTGGGTGCAGCACTGGTGATCTGGTCCACAGCAGTATTGTTCTGAATATCTCATTAGAGGTGATCTTAACAGGAGCAGTTCAGGTTCATGTGAAGGACGAGTTAGCAATTAGAGGCTCTTTCTTTGTGTCGACTGGCTCAGGACAAAACGGATTGTCTTTGTAATGGCTTCTCCAGTTAAGCACAGTGTCATGTTGTAGAGTTCAAGCAGCTTGACCATATCGGTCATCGCAACCTGGCAACATCACACAAGTGTTTGTAGGACCTTCAGCCTAGTGACCAACATCAACAGACAATATCACTGGTAAACAGCTTTCTTAAGGACTCTTAGACATGACACATGGCCAGTTTCTCTCTAGTTCACATGAAAATGCCTCTTCTGCTGACCTGCTAGTCAACCAGAAAATGTGAAGATGTGAACATTTTGATTGGAGAAAGCATGCTGATTGATAATTAGCATGTTATTTGCAATCTGGCACATTAACACATTCACACAAAACAGTTTTCAGAGCCACTGGCAAGTCTTTCTAAAAGTTAAAATAAGTTTTAAGTACTATAACTATAACATTACTGACATATGATGGCAAGTAATTATATAAATCAATATTTGTTTTTAGGTCAAAATCCATGGAATAGCCAGTTTCTTTAAAAATGTATGTTCAGAGGCTACAATATTGGAGTTGGTTTGGATTTTGCTTAACCCAATGGAACTGCCAATCACAGAAACTCAAGAATGTTGATCGAACATTAGGCAAGGAGTAAGAAACTAAAAAACAGTTCAAACAGTTCAAACAGTTATTGTTCCTCGAATATTGTGAATGCACCTACAGTACTCTTGCCCCTTATCAAGTCAGCAATTATCTTGGTTGTGCACATGAACCATAAGGAGGTTCCATGCAAGATATCAGGTGAAAAGAAGCACATTGCATAATCAAATATTGCAAAGCATGAATAACTGAGATGGCTGGCACAATTTCCAATTTCTGTCTGGAAAGGAAACATACAGACTGGCACGGAGGCTAATGCTAGCGAACTCAGTTTGTCAAGAAGCAATGACTAGCTGAGTGCCCAGTCAAAATTTGTTTTACACAATAATTTACCAATAGCTACCCAGCCAGCTAGCCAACAAGTTGCAATAATTATTGTTTAATACCCATGACCCAAATGAACTTTGTTGCATCACTAACCTTGGTTTCCAGAGAGACATAGACAGTCAGCATCCATGGAGTACTTATGTTAAGGTTTTAGGGGAGACTGAGACCGTTTATGAATGGGATCAGTTCAGGCTTGGATGGTATCTAATTTTTCATACTGTTAAACTGTTCAGATATTATATCACAGTATAATATATTTTAATGATATTTTCAAAACCAACATCATTGTAGTATTTTGAAATCTTGGTGATAAAATCTGGGGGTCCCCCATGATAAATTTCACAAATTCCATATATGCAAAATATCACTTCTTTTAATCCAATCACTTCTTCCGGTTACTTCTTTTGACGCCATAATTGCACCAGACATTGCACCAGACATGCAACAGTAATTATATAATAGCATAACTTTAAAAAAAAATATGTATATTATTTTTTTCTCCAACCGAACAAACTTTGAATAGACTGCAAACCATCAAACCCTACCACCACCCCACCATAAACTAGCTGGGGGCAATGACCAGTCAGTGTGAACTAGGAATTAAAGCTTTATTGATCTTTCATTTTTTAAAATATTTTCTCCCTGAGCTGATTTATACAGAATGCTACATGTTAACGGGATGATTATTAACTGAAATACAGTTTTTCATATTGTAGCAGATCTATTTGCATATCCCAGCATGCTCGCGAGCTGTGTAAATAGCCCCCATGTGGTAGCTACCACCAGACGCCAATGGCGACAAAACCGGTACCCTTGCTTTTGCTGTCTGGTGCTCATACAAATCGTGCATGTGCAAAGTATTGGCGAAGCAGATCTGCTGCTTGAGAACCCAAAACGTACTACTTGCATTTTTGATCAATGATATCATATTATTTCCGAGAATTTTAAATAATATAGTTATAAAGCTAAAAACAATCTTAAATTAAAGAAACACAACCATTCATGATTTGAAACTAAATAGGCAAACAATGGAAAACTCTTCCCTCTGGAAGATTCCCTTTTTTTTTCGAAGACCAGTTTAATTATTTACTATTATTGTTTTTAATAATGACTCACCTTATGTGGACATGTGGGTTGGATGGAAGGAAATGATGCATCTGGATGCTGGCCCCGATTCTGCAAAAGAAGTAGTCATATTTTAAGATATGGTTGTCTCTGCAAGTTTGAGAGACTATGACATTCAATACATTTCTCTTAATTTTAACAAGTATGCAGGGTGAGGTTTTGGTATTACATACTACTGTGAAGAGAACAGGGGGTGTTCAAAATAACACAAGTACCAAATGAAAAATAAATTTAACTTTGAAGTAAGTAAAGGTATAGCACAAGACAAGTTCAGCCACAATGGTGACTTTTAAAAGCTTGAAATTGGCTTGAAAGCCAATTCACAGTATGTGTCGGGTTGAAGAAGGCCTGATAATCAGCAGAATGATATAACTTGGCTGGAGACAATTCTGGTTCCAAGGAGTGCCCGAATTGCACATAAATCAATCACAAAAACTACAACTTTATTTAGTCAGTGATGAGAAACAACCTTAAAATGATTAAAGGATTTGCCAACCAGAAACAAACTGCAGTGGCAAAGAAGGAAGTCGAGGTTCACTGACATTTAACAGGATAACTGCTAAACACTATAAAAGTACAGCTTCAAAAATTACCATAAACCTGAATCAGCACCTCTGTGACCCAGGCTCAGAAAAACTCTGTACACTGTGAGCTTGACAAAGCTAAAATTTATGACAAGTCTGTACAAAAACTGCCTACATCCAAGACCATATGCATAACCTGGACTATGGAACACAAAACCTGGGCCCCTGAGCAACTGAAAACAAAGTTATATGATAAGATGAGTCATCATTCATGCTTTTTTCTACAAGCTGATGTGTATACACTTGGAAAAAGCCAAAGGATACCTTCAACCAACAACATTTGTGGGTATGGTCGGCCATCTTGGGGGAGTCATTTGGTCCAATCACTGCTCAGTTGTATTACAGCCATGTAACATTAGGCTATTTTATGGTGCAAAAGCTGTTCCCTCATGATGTTGCCATTCCAAGATGATAATGCCCCCATACATACTGTATATGTTCACTAGTGGTTTCATAAGCACCAGAAGGAAGCCAAATACCTTCTGTGCTCTGCCCATATAAACATCACTGAACATTTATGGGAAGGTATGTAGTGCAGAATAGAATGTAAATTTCATCCTTTAAGGATACTGAGGCTTTTCTTTCTGAATATTGGTCTAAAATCCAAATATGCAGAGTATTGCTTTTCAGCATTCAAAGAAGGATTGAAGATTTTCTGAAGGGCAAGGGGGGCCCTAGTCATTATTAAAACCTTGATATCAGTACATTGCTAAGTATTTCCATTGTATTGTTTACCCCCTGTATTTAAATATTTCATCATTTTGGTTATAGTGGATATGTTGTAATACTAAAACATTTTTGACAGTATTTATTGTTTTTTAAAAAGCCATACATAGATAATTTAAATTACAGATATTTTTATGAATTAAACATAAAATGAAACACATTTTTTATTATATGCAGGGTTTAAAAAACATTTCAACATAGCATATGCATATATATATATATATATATATATATATATATATATATACACACACGCATATATGTGCATATATATATATATATATTTTTTTTTTTAATATATATGGCAGTATTCAAAGAAAATAAAAAGCAGTCAGTTATTCATTCATATTCAGTTATTTTAGTATTTCCTGGCTAATGTTCTCTGACGCTATTAATGGTCTGCTTAAGACCACCAAGGGAGATAACATGCTGTGCTACTCAGCCTTCAACAACTATATTTCAGTACTATTCAAAAGTAGGTGGAATGTCCCCAAACATTTGGAAACCCAGTCTTGCACAGACTGTGATATGTGTGATGACTGACTATAGATTTTTTTTTATGAGAAAGTAGTCTACAGTCTTTGTTACACTAGTAGCATTGAACAAGTAGCATTCATCATAAATATTTCATAGACAGATGGACAGGTTTTATACAAACAAAAATAGCTTTGACAATTATTTGCAATATATATCTATCTTCACCTTTTGAGAAAACTAGAGAGAAGTGGTCTCAGCAGCTACTCTGTAGTGAATGTTGCTTACTGGGTGCAGTACTGTCTAGCTATATATCAAGACTGCAGCAATCTACAATTAGGGCTTTTTATTAAATTTAAATTTAGCATTCCAGTATTGTGTAAATTTCTCCCACACACAAATAAAATGCGAAATGTATAAGAACTGAGATGATATTATTATTATTATTATTATTATTATTATTATTATTATTATTATTATTATTATTA
>JAODJW010000002.1:23841722-23865104 GCA_026777045.1 Hyperopisus bebe | reverse complement strand
AATGTATAAGAACTGAGATGATATTATTATTATTATTATTATTATTATTATTATTATTATTATTATTATTATTATTACACTTGTGCAGTTAGTGAGTTTTCATGCTCGCCCTCTGGCCTTAAGTGAGGACTTTTGCTGAAGCACTCACAGCCATAAAGGGGGCAAAGCACCAGCACTGCATTTTTAAAAAACGAAACTATTATGACTGAATTCAGGTCTCTTAGTCTCGAAATTCAAAGTTCAGCTCAGGTTGATTTTGAAGAAAGCACAATCATTTACCTGCTTACTACACATATGGGTTCACAGTCAGAAAAATCTGAAGCCCTTTTTCTCAGTTTCAGTCTCAGCATAGTTACAGCGTATGGAAGCTCAAAGACTTTGCTTTTTTAAGGCCTAGTAACACAGTTCCAGTCATGTCTTTCTGAAAGGTAAATTCTCACTCTGTTTCCCCCAGCTATTTATCTGTACTTCCCCCTTTCACTTAATTTTCAACAAGCTTTCCAGTCTGAACAAAAGCATCCCCAGAGCTACCACCATTGTCGGCTGTGTTGGCGTAACTGTTTGTAGGATGCTATCATGAGTTGATTGCAAAATGAAATCCATCCATCTTACATCCATCTTCACTTATCCTGGTCAGCATAGTGGGGGGGTTCATTTTTATATAATGACTTTCTTCATGCAACCTTTTCAAAGAGGTTAGGTTTGTGAGCTATTCTGGATGCTTCTGACTGATGCACATTATGTCTTATCTCAGCCACTGAACTCTAGTTTTTCAAAACCATTGGTGTTTGTTTTCAAAGCATGTTTTGCACACTGGAATCTGCATCAGCTTTCAATCTCTGACTGCTCACGTTGTCTGATCTGGCTGACGTCTGTGTGGTGTGTTGCACCTTCCATGAATGATCAATGATGTGGATATTCAGAGAGTTCCTATTTTTCACCATTGCCCCGGTCTACTCTTGTCAAACTCCCCACGTTTATAGCACTAATGCAGATGTCTGTTTTCCATTGTTATATGGGCTAGGTTATGAGTATAATAAAAAAAAAACTTTTAATCATAATAAATTGGCAAGCCGTATAACTAAAAACAAACATTTGTTTGTAAGGCATAGTAATGAAGAAAGAAGTTTAAAATCATATTAAAAATATTGTTTCATTGCATAACGTTATCATGCAGCATTTTTCTTATAGAATTATGTGAAATTAAATCAATCTAAGCAGTTAAAAAGATTACTTGATACAACAATGTTTGCCTCGTACAAATATTTCCCTCCTTTCCCCTTTTTCCAGGGGGGTTGCTGGCAAGGATGATGCAATCACATGTAATTTAGAGACTCCTTAATGCTTGCAGGAGCTACTGCAGGCAATTTAAAATAAATATATAAATGAATAAATAAATTAGAAAAACTAAATGCATATTTTAGCTTTACAACACTTAAAAATAGAATATCTGCCATGTGTGCTTTTTTCAGCTAAGATATAACACTTGTTTTTTGATCACTACATTTAACAGAAATTACAGTGATTTATTAATGTGTTAACCTGAAAAACCATATAACATTATAAATCTGTAATTATAAAATATGATGTGGCTCCAATGTGTGGTATGTCATAGGTATGTTATGGGCAATGCATGGAACTATATGCCATTATACGATATGTATGTATGTATGTATGTATTTATGTATGTATGTATGTATTATTATTAATATTATTATTATTATTATTATTATTACACACTGCTCTACTACAGATATCATTGGATGCACTTCCTCCTGTCAGCTTAAACAATCCTCACTGGGAGATGCCTGCAGAATACAGAGTGACATAATCTCTACCGGTGTAAAAACCCTGACTAAAACAAAAATGCTTTGGTTACAAAGTATCTATGGGTCCTTTAAGCTATTTGTAGTCCTCAAGTGCATGATAATAGAAAGGAATTCTAGTCATGGTGAGATCATTGACCTAAATCTCCAAATAATATTCATCCATCCATCCATTTTCTGTATCCACTTGTCATACTTAGGGTCACGGGGTTCAGAGCCTATCCTGGAAGCTCTGGGTGCAATGCAGGAAAAAACCCAGGAAGGGGTGCCAACCCATTGTAGGGCACACACACCATTCCTACCGGCAGTTTGGTAACTCCAACTCACCAGAGCATGTTTTTCTACTGTGGGGGGGGGGGGGAACCAAAGTACCTGGAGGAAAGCCCACGATGATATGGGGAGAACATGCAAACTCCACACACATGGAGCCATGGCGGGGACTCGAACCTTGATCCCAGGTAACAGTGTTAACCACGGCACCACTCCACCAGCCCCTCCAAATAATGAATTAATGAATTACTAACTTTGACCTAAGTTGTATAAATTAATGAGAAAAAAAATAATGAAAAGAAAAAAGAAATTAATGAAGTTAATTAGCAAGCTGTGAAGTGTCTCAGTCGCCTGAAAATTCTTTCAGTGACCAACACCATGCTTTTTCTTAAAACTTATTTTATCTAAAGACCAATAAAGACAGCTCAACAAATAATATGTTCAATGTTAATATATTTAAATGTCTAGATTCCATTCAATATCCAGATTGAAGAATTTCCAGTATCTGAGTAGGGCTATCTGCACTGAAAAATAAAAAAACATATTTATCTTACACAGCAAAATTACACAAAGCTAATCAAAAACATAAATGTTTTGTTGCCTATGGAACAGTCTGAATGTAATGCATGATATCTGTGCAGATATTTAAAGAGCAAAACTACTGTACCATATATAGCACCAAAACATCAAATAATATACACATTCATTCACAAGTTTGTGCAGGAATAGCTGTCTGTTAAGGGCAAAATCAAAACACACTAAATCTGAATGTGTGTTAACATAAAGAATCATGATTGTACTATAAACGTCATGCATATCGTCGTCTTCCACAATCACTTGTGTAGTTGTTAACCATTATTATTTATTACTAAAATTGAACCAACTCCAAATACACTGAGTGGCTACTTTAAAAGGTATAGATGGCTAGTATGAGGTAGAACTCCGTTTGCCTCCTTCACAGAAGCCATTCTGCACAGCTGTTAAACTGACCTGTTTTATTTTTATTATTATTATTATTATTATTATTATTATCATCATCATTTTGAATTTGTGCCCTTACTGTAAGCTTTAACAAGTTTGGCCATACTCCTTTGACTTCTATAGTCAACAAGGTCTTTACAGCCCCAGAAAAGCCATTGACTGGTGTTTATGTTAATCACACCATTTTCTGTATACTCTAGACACTGTATCCAGTGAAATGCCCAAGGAGATGGGATCTGAGATGCTGGAGCTACCACATACGCCAGCAATAATCACATCACAAAATTACTTGTATCAGGCGTCTTAGCCATTTAGTGCTTAGCCGCCCAGTAAATGAGCCCCTTGACCCTGTCTGAATGCTGTATGTTTATGATTTACTGTGTGGGGGAGCTGGCAGAATATACTGTGGAGAATATGAGCTGATATGTGATGTAATTGTAACCACCTAGAAACAAATATAAAGTACCCAGAAACGCTCCATATTCCCCTAAACCACTACGTGTCCAGTTCGGTCCTGACTGGCAGAGAAACTAAAGGAACAGAGTAGCATTAACGTGAGAATAAGAGTCACTGATAGCTGCAAGGAACATGTTTGCTAAGACACATTAGCATGTCCTGTTCAGCACACACCAGGTGGAGCAGCTATCCGTGGCTAATGCCAACTCGGTATCACATCCTCAGACAAGAGTCTCTTTCAGGCATGGCGGGAGCCTCACAGGAGCATGCTGGCGCATTGGCAATAGGAGGCGGGAGGCACCAGCAACATTATCCACACATACAATGAGACTTTATGCTGTCTACTTCCTGGCTGATGCTCCAAGTGCTTGACATTGACTAAACAGCATTCCCGTCACACTGCCTCCTGATTCATCCCCAATGCTGCCTATACTGTGTAAAAATAAACGGAGACGTTTCTCACTCTAAGGATGAACACATTCTTTCCATGTCTCCTCAAAGTTTTTGATCATGTGCATAGACTGCTTTAGCCTATAAAAATATACATTGCATGTGACTCACATTGCCAGAGGGACATTAGGATAAGACAATACAGTAGATGACAGCTGTTGCAATTTCTATATATAGTGCATATATGTATATAACATATTTACGTTTCACAGATTTCTTGTGTATTTGTGTACATTTGGCGTATGTTGTTCAACAAAAACACAATATTAGATCAAAAGTGAACCTGAGTAAATACAATTATGATAGGTCTTTAATTTAGTCGACACGCTTCGCGTATTTTATGTCAAAAACTAGTTGCCTTGTAGGATTTTAGGCAACCTGCTTTATTACCTTCCACAGCAAACAAATGAAAGGCAAAAATTTGTTAAATCTAAGTAATACATGATTTACGTAGCCGTATGCTAACACTTACCAGTATTTCTTGTTTGTTTGTTTTTTTTTTTTTTAATTATGGCACAAAATCAAGTTTTATAAATAGGCCTAAATAGATACACTAGTCTGTGTAAATTTAGACTGGTTGACACCAGGATGTGCTCTGTTTAGTTCTTGTAGTCAATTCTTTTTATATTATGAAGTGCAACTACAAATATGTTATAAATGTTCTGAAATCCACAACAGTATCTATGTAATCATGGCGATGCCAGTGTGGACTGATATTAGGAGGAGAGTGATTTACATAAAGATGGGCTTCACCATGCTTTAGATACTGTATAGCGCAGTAGCCCAAAAGCCACAGAACAAAGGCGACAGCCCCTGTATTGGGAAACAGCCTCGCCGCTTGTAACACTATTCTCTTTATAGGGTTTGTTATTGTAGCTTGCAGTCTGACGTGTCAGGGGACTGCTTGTAGTGAAAATCCTTGGTTGCTTGATGTATGGTTAACAGCCTATATTCCAAGGGTGTTCTCAAGAACAAAGCAATATATTTCTTTCTATGATCTAGGTCTGTCATCATTGGAAAGCAGCAATTGTTGTTTCCATTATTATTACCTGGATCATTGTCAATTTGGCAGGTGAAAAAAAGGACGACATGAGAATGACATGAAGAATGACATGACCGGTGCTTTGATTCCATGTTTTCTGGATATGTGGTTTCTTTAGCATCTATTTTTGGAAACATTTTGAGGACGCTGCGTGGTGTACGCCCCTCCCTTATCACCCCCTATCAGTGTCCCTTGCCAGATTTTTGATACTTTTCTACTTGACCATTGTTGTCATGCATTACAATGCAGTTAAATGAGCTCCCTGCTTTTCCCATGCATATTTGTGCTCTGTAATCATTGTACTTACAACTTAAAGCAAGCCATGCCTGTTAAATTAGACATACAAGTCATTGTAATAATGAAACTCATTCAAATTTTTATTGAATCGATGTGTACCTTCTGTCAGAGATCAACAGAGAATATGAGACACACAGATATTCATAGTACATTGGTGTAATATATCCCGTAATTCAATGCTGTATATTTTTCAGTTGTCATTTTGATCAAAACGAACATGAATGTGCATGTAAATGTGCTGCAAATTGCCTTTCATTAGTTTCAAAATGCAGTGACTGGCATATGTTGCATACTGACAGAGTAATTTCTTCCTTCAAATGCATACGGCACATTTTGCTCCCTGCTGGGTACAAATGAGGCGACTCCAACAGAGTGTAGTGTAAGGACATGTGAGACAGCGTGAATTATTGTAAATCTATGTTATTGCTGAAGTCCTATGTACCCATGTACAAGCCGAACACTGCTAGCATGGCAATTGGATATAGTGTCCCCTAGTTCCCCAAGTAAATTAGATAAATGTGCCAGTAATGCAGCTTCTGCTACATCTGTTATCTTGATTAACAATATATGGCACTTAGGCAACATTGTTAACAATAATCTATGCATTCCTAAGAAGTGGACTACCCTATCTGTTTAACTTATGAAATTCAGTAAAAATTCTAAGCTGTATTCCATTCATGCCACAGGAAAAATATTAAAATAATATCAGCCATAACATTAGAACCACGTGCCTAATATTTTGCAGGTTCTCCTCGTGCCGTCAAATCAGCTCTGACCCATGAAGTCCTGAACTCCACAAGACCACTGAAGGTGCCCTGAGGTATCTGGCACCAAGACGTTAGGAGCAGATCTGCTATGTCCTGTAAATTACAAGGTGGGGCCTCCATGGCTCAGACTTATTTGTCCAGCACATCCCACAGATGCTCCTACAAATTGAGTTCTGGGGATTTTGGAGGCCAAGTCAACACCTTGAACTCCTTTTCATGTTCCTCAGACCATTCCCGAACATTTTTTGCAGTGAAAGAGGCCACTGCCAATGGGGAATATTGTTGCCATGAAATGGTGTACTTGGTCTACAACAATATGTGGGTAGATTGAACGTGTAAAAGTAACATCCACATGAATGGCAGGACCAAAGGTTCCCCAGCAGAACACTGCCCAGAGCATCACACTGCCTCTGCTGGTTTGTCTTCTTCCCATTGTACATCCTAGTTCCATCTCTTTCCTGGGCGGGTTAGCAATGCACACACACCTGGCTGCCCACATGATGTACCAGAAAACGTGAGTCACAGGATCAGGCCACCTTCGCCCATTGCTACATTGCCCAGTTCTGGGGCTCACATACCCATTGTGGTAGAGATGCACCGATCCGATATTCAGGATCGGCATCCGCACTGAGCAATACCTTTCAGATGGATTGGGTATCAGCCATATGTGACCGATCCACTTCCAATATTTATTTATTTAGTTTCCATGTTAAATGGATTTGTATAATCTATTGCATGACAGCTCTTTCCTATTTTAGATGTGTTTTAGTGGCATTCAAGCTGAATGCTAGTGCTGCCACTCAGGTTTATGCCACTCAGTGGGAGTGAGTGCAGTGACTTCCAGCTGCTGCGACCAAGTGATGTCATATGCATACACTTTGTAGTAGGAGGTACGTAGAAGCATCAGATAAGTGGGTGTCGTTCTGGAAGTATTTTACGCTTTTAATAACAAGTAGTAACACAATGATTTGCAATCAATGTAAAAACAAAGCTTTGAGAGGTGGAGGTAGCGTTTAGTGGAAAACCCCACTAAACAAAATGCACGCAATTGTGCGGGACAACGCGAGTAAAATGAAAAAGCAATAGATGATTTGGAGTCACCAGCTTGGGCTTGCTACAGGTTGTGATACATGAGGGGCCGCAATGGCAACAAAATTTAAGTGATGCTGTTGCCATTGGGGAAAAATTGTGGGGCATTTTAAGCATTCCCTACTTGCGTATACTATCTTGGAAGATTGAACTGCTAACTGCAAATGCCTCAAAAACACTTAAAACGAGCAAGGTAGAACACTTGAACTATTGATAATATAAAAGTAAAAAACTCTTGTATTGGAATCCTTAGTGAAAAAAAATGTGGATCAACCCATCCTTATATTGTGGGCACTTTCGACAGTGGACAAGGGTTACCATGGGCAGTCTGACTGGTCTGTGGACACGCAGTCCCATACGCAGCAAGCTACAATGCATTGTGTGTTCTGACAGCTTTTTATAATAACCAGCATTATTTTAGCAATTTGTTCTACAGTCACTCTCCTGTGGGATCAGACCAGATGGGCTAGTCATTAATGACCCTTAGGTGCCCATGACCCCATCAGAGATCCACTGACTGGCCTTCCTTGGGCCACTTTCGCTAGGTGCAATCAGCTGAATACCAGAAACACCCCACAAGACCATTTTGAAGGTGCTCTGACTAGCCATCACAATTTGGGCCTTGTCAAAATCGCTCAGATCCTTATGCAAGCAAATTCTATCTGCTTCCAGCACATCAACTTCAAGAACTAACTGTTCCCTTCCCTTATATATAATGAGACCCTTGATATGTGCCATTGCAATGAGATAATCAATGTCATTCACTTCACCTGTTAGTGATTTTAAAATTCAGTACGTGTGTGTGTGTGTGTGTGTGTGTCATGCAGTACACACATTCTTTGAATATGCAAAAAATAAAAAATGCATGTTTCAACCTTTTTTTCCTTGTTATTCCTTCTGCCTTCTTTTTTAGTTGGCACCTTGCTAAAGCTCACTCTTGTTGCCAGCATGGCTGAGATAATAGCTGTGAGATGTTCGCATCCGAGCAGCACCAGGAAACTGGGCCAAGTGTCACAAACACTCTAACGCTTAGACAAAAGGGCTTCTGCCAGGTGCCAAAACCTCGGACTCCCAAGGCAGAGAAACCAGCTTTGCAGAACTTATCATTTGCCATAGAGCGCTCTCCACTGCCGATGATATAATTAACACTGAGTACAGTGTGGGAAACAAAAAAGAAAAAGGCAATTCAGCAATCATTTCAAAAATAGTTAAATTAGGTGAATTATTTTGTGCCCTTCTCATAATGGATGGCCCAGAGTCCTTAAAAAATTTTGCGACATAAAAGACTACCCATTGCACCTAATTCAAAATTTTATTATTTATCTATTGAGTGCAGGGCCTCTAATAAAGTTAAGTGTAAAAAGTAACTGTAACTGTAAAATGGAATGCTGAATTAAAAAATTCAGTCAACCTGTCTGTCCATCCATCCATTTTCTGAAACCATTTATCATATTCAGGGTTGCAGGGGGTCCAAAGCCTATCCTGGAAGCTATGGGCACAAGGCAGGGAACAACCCAGGATGGGGTACCAACCCATTGCAAGGCATGCGCACACAGAGACACACACACACACACACACAATCGCAATTAACCTCTGAATGTTTTTAGACTGGGGGGGGGGCAGTATTGGGGGAAATCCCAGTACAACATGGGGAGAACATGCAAAACTCCACACACAGAGAGCCACACCAGATTTAAACACTCGTCCCATAGGTGAGAGGCAACTGTGTTAACCACTGCACCACCATGCCGCCCCCACAGTCTGCCTGTCTGTGGGGATTTTGTGTTAACTTTCTGTGACACATCCCATCACAATGTCACGTATAATAATAGCTATTAGTAGTATTCATCCACCTTCCAATCATTTTTCCTAGTTAAAGTCATGGGAGACCAGGGAGCCTATGGCAGATAAAACAACAAACAACAAGGCTGTGGTGATCTGTGCAAGGGCCACATATACAGTATACATATGCAATAACACTCTATGGGATATTTAGAGACACCTTGTATCTTACTGCATCACTTTGGAAATGAAAGTACCAACACAACAAGGAAAGAACATGCAAACTCCACATCCATAGAGCAGAGGCAGGACTGATTAGAGTGGATCAGTTAAAATTGAGTTTTCTCCGATTAAGATCATCATGTGCCTTTATTGCCAGTTGTTTTTTTTTCTCTGCAAATTTCACTAGATTGGAATGGAAGCTAAATTCTATCAATGTCAGAAAAGTTAAATAGAAAGAAGCTCCGAAAGGAATTTTGCATCTATGGCTGGCACAGGAACATAATGTATATTGCAGAATCAGGTTGAAATTAACTGTATATTTTACATTTATTATATGGAATTAGTGGCAACCTGCAGATATTAAGACTGGAAACTTTATTTAAATTTTTTTCAAGCAGATTTCCCGGTTATTTCCAGTGCTATCTTTGTACTTGTTACTTTAACAATAGACACTATATGAATTTAATTCATATCTTTCTTTTGTCCAGAGGAGGAGGATTCATTTTACCCACTCCCCACACAGAACTGCTACAACTCTCTGACATTTTTTAAATAGCAGGAATTGAATTGGTGTAGCCCTAACAGCTCAATGCACTTTAGTCATAGACTTTGAGCAGGCCAATCTGAAATAGAACTTCCCATGCTCTGTTTTATTCATGTAGACTGGCTAAACTGTTTTGGGCATCGCTTCTGCATGCGCCAGGTGTGCTTCATCTCACAGAAGAATGGCCTGACATTTTCTTGTAGAACTCTCTGGTACTGACCTGAAGTCTAGAGACTGTGTGCTGACAACTTTACATTCGTGGTAAAGGCCAAGGCTAGATTTATATAGTTCTGGAATTGCCCAAAGTATTTCGACAGAAGGAATTAGGACTTTGAACTATTCATGCATTTTAATCAATTAATAATGAGTGTATAACATTTAAATATGCCATATAACAATTTGTTATCTGGTTAGCCACAATTGTGCTAATCTTTACCACAAAATTAGGAAAATTAAGAAAATGAAATTCCCTGTGGCTGAGTCGAATGTAATATAGGAATGTGTTATTAATGAAACTATCAGCCTACAGTAGGTAGCTAGAGTTGTCAAAATATTTGACTATGCTATAACATTTTTTGGGGGTATTAATAAACAAAACAAGCTCAAAAAAGCAATATTATTTTTAAAAATCTTAACGACACTTGATCGTGGTATAATGTGTCATGATGATATTTTTTTATATTTTATTTACTATGAGTAAATAAGCAATTATATTTAAATAAGTCTTCTTAAAGTTAATAAATTTATTACAATGTTATTTATGTCATGAATGTTAAGCAAACACACAATACTAGTAACATTATTGTTATTCTTCACACGTGGATTAAATTTGTCATTGGTGTATGCACTCTGCCCCAGAGGACTGTGGGAAAGGGGCCAACGTCCTGTCTTGTCAGTTTGAACAAACACCAACGATACACTTTGCCTTTTACCTTGTTTTTAACCTTCCGTTCATGCTGTTTACACACCTTGCACTTTGCCTCTGTGTCATACTCATATGAATTGATAAACAATAGCGAATTTAACATCTAATATTAAATTAATAACTATACATATGCAACATACGTAGTATATTGATATACATATATGCAAATACCATATAAAATTGATCTTCTCTTTATCAAGTATATCTTCTGTACATCTATGCCAGGCAACAAAGGGCATAAGACTGGGGCAGACCGTGAAAGAAATGCCAGTTTGCCACCAGGCAGATATGTACAATCCTGCAATAGGAGAAATGTATAGATACAAGAGGACCTAAAAGTGTGTAGTTGGACCATAGGAGAGTATCAAAATCAAGACCCATGCACAATGGGGTGGCCAGAGTAGACCTAATGATTTTACTGGGGGGGCAATGGGGCATTATTTTGCTGATGGGAGGAACGGGGTTAATCATCTCCTGATCCAGCACGGGGGGTTGGATTAATCTCACAATCCAGCTGGGCATTTAAATGCTCCATATTTCGTTTTAATTTTTTGGTGATGGGTGGTAATTGAGGTGGACACATATTTACTAGGGATCCCACGGTCATCCCTTGTCACCCCTGCCCCCAGTCAGAATAGGCAGAAAAAATAATAATAACAAAATGCAAGTATCACACACAATCATAATTTAAAAAATAAAATACATTTCTTGAGATTTAGAGTCTCTAAGCTGTTCACTAAATTGGCTTTGCTGGTTCCTATGTATCTGGCCATGATAAGCAGTTAGAAGATGGGAGGATGGATAGACGGATGGATGAATGGTTCCTATGTATCTTACCCAGTCAACATCTGAGATTAAATTAATGTGCAAAGTGTTGGAAGCTGTATTTCTCTTCAAAGAGATGATGGAAAAAAGCTAAGAACTTCATAGCCTCTATCCATTCTCAGTATGACATACATCACTCATTCTTGACAAACACAAAGTACTGCTCCACCCACACAATTTGAACAAAGAAAGATGAACCTACTCATGAAGTGACGGGTTATGGAGTTATCACACTGCAAAGAGATGTATATTCTCACCTTTTCTTAGTCACACCTCTGGACTATTGTACACTACAGTAAAGGTTTTCATCGGGTACAGTGGGGGAGTGTAAAGTTTATCAGGCATAATGCCATTGATCAGATAAACTTTCCGAGATGTTAAAGGTCACCCATTGCTTGCAGCATTCCAGGACTGTCCTTTGTGGTCAGCATTTTTCAGAGCTAAAATCAGGCAAATATATTGATTTGTGTAAAACTGAGCAAAAAATTATAAACTCTTATTTATTCATTTGTTTAAAAAAAAGATAATGCAACAGACTATTATTTAAAGTCATTAAATTCCATGATAACAATTCCTGCATAATAGTGTGCATCAATTTAAGCCATATGTTTTCAACGGGTTCAAGGTAATAACAATAGAAATGACATCTCCCACTTAAAAAAAACCAAAAAAACAAAAGTTTTATTCACATCTGTTTTTACAAAACGAATGTCTTATTCATTACATATTCCCATCAGTAAAATATGCATAAGAACATATTTTGGTAATTTAAAAAATATGTCAATGGTCCTGTGACTTTCAAAGAAGTAAATGGTCAGACTACAGAAAGTTTTTTTTTTTTTTATACTGCACTGCTGTTTCTGCTTTTGTATGTCTTTGTGTGCGTGTGTGTGAGATTGTATATGTGTGTGTGTGTGCGTGTGTGTGTGTGAGTGTATATGTGTGTGTGTATATACATGTGGAAATTAATTCCATCCATCCATCCATCTATCTATCTACACACACACACGCACACACACCAGAGACACACACACACACACACACACACACACAGTCATGTGTTGCTTAATGATGGGGAGTGGCTATGAGAAATTTGTCATGAGGTGATTTTGTCTTTGTGTGCTGATTATGAAGTGTACTTATACAAACCTCTACGCTGCAGCCTACTACACACCTAGCAGGGGCCTTGCTAGAGATTCTGGGCCCCACATTGGCATATCTTACCCCCGCCCCAGTCTAGACCATTCCAGTAATTTTCCAAATTTTCTAGGGCCCCTGTCACCCAGGGGCTCCTGGAATCGTCCTAACTTTCCTCCGCCTTACGGCGCCCCTGACACCTAGCCTACAGTAAAGTTCTTTTTTGTTTTTTTTTACTCTTTAGAAAGAGTACATTTTAAAATAATGATTAAAAAGGTCGGTCTGTTTACACCAGACACGTGCATGTTTAAATGGTTGTTTAAATTTCTTCATCCAACATATAATAATAACAACAACAACAACAACAATAATAATAATAATAATAATAATAAATAGTGTCAAATATTAATAATAATAAAAAGAAAACAGAAGCTTCCTTGAGATAAATTAGTACTATAAAGACAGCCTGACACTGTACGTATGATGGATTTTCAGGGACTACCAGAATATCAATCAGGAGTTCTATCTATCTGTCTAAAACCTCGATAACTGCATATCTCCATGACCCATTTCATGTATTAATAAATGTCTATGAATATATATTTGTGTTGTATTTTCTGTTCGCAGTTTTAGTTCATCAAAACAACACATACAACATTCAGAAGAGATGTAGTATGGCGATGTCAGAAAAGGGTAATAAGTGTACATTTACATGTTGCGGAGCGGTGGCTCTGAGGGTAGGGAAGGTTGCTGGTTCCAATCCCCTGAATGCCCAGAGTGATTCTACTCTGTTGGGCCCTTAGCCTGCAATTGCTTCATCCTGGGTATGACGTTAATCTACACCCAGCCCATTAAGGAGGTCCTCCAACTTATAGGGAAAAACTTGGGGGTTGGTGGTAGGATTGGCTCTCCAGCCACTGGAAAAAACTCACACTGGTCCATTCAGACTAGTGTCATGCTGAGGTATCATCTGCCACATGGTTGCACTCTGAGGTGGTTTGTCATGTGGTGGGTGGGGCAATGCGCTGTAATCAGTGCATGCTCCTTACCTCTCTCTACATGTTGCTAATATGACTGTCAAGTGGGCCTAAAACCTAACATACAATATTCAATACTAATAAATTTATAAAATTTATAAGAAGGAAATTCATTCACCTTTTTATTTAAATTTGAGGAAGTTTTATACATCCGGTTAAAATTCCATCCAGCACTTCCCCAATCTGTTTTCTAAGATTCTACAGCTGAAATATCATTACAAATTTTTTTTTCATGGAGAGTCCTAACTACAGTAAATTTTGGCCTGTGTTATTTGCTCAAAATAATCCAGTGTATAATTGCATACTGTATTACAATGGGAATACTAATTGTGCTGCGCTGTTAAATAAAATGCATGTAATTCTTATGCAAATTCATAGGGAAAATAGTCACAATACCAATAACGCATTGTGCACATCTTTGCTGTACAGCATAAAATCCCAGTCTAATTGCATATTCCCAAATTACAACTCTGTCTTACATGAAGTTGGCTACAACTTTGTGCTGAAGCAGAGCTATCAGGTATGTCCTGACACTTTCTCCAAATATGCATGCCCCAGACAGTAGAAGTGGGCCAGCAAGACTCAACGGGTGGGCTGGTGATGATGCATGCAAACACACACACACACATACTCACACGCACACACACACACACACACACACACACAAGTTGGTCTTCCTGTCTAATTGGGGACCGTCCATTCATTTTTATGGGAAAAACCCTAATCACAATCACGACACCCTTAACCCCTACCGATCCCTAACCTTAACCATAAGTAACCAACCCAAATAGAAGACTTTTGCCATTTTTACATCTTTGATTGCATTCAGAGATTTTTTTTACAAAACTGAGGCTATCCAAATGGGGACCCCAAAAGATGTCCCCAAAAGTAGGGAAATTTCAGGTTTCACTGCACTTTGGGGACAATTTGGTCCTCAAATGTGATCTATGCAAACCCACACATACACACACACACATAGGTTGGTCTACCTATCTAAATGGGGACCATCCATTCATTTCTATGGGAAAAGCCAAAATCCCTATCACGACACCCTTAACCCATACCCATCCCAAACCTTAACCATAAGTAACCAACCCAAATTTTTACTTTTTTGATTGCATCCACAGATTTTTATAAAATTAAGGTTATCTGAATGGGGACAAACACACACACACATAGGTTTAATTATATCTTTGTGGGGACTCTCCATTAATTTCTATGATGAAAACTCTAATCGCAACATGATGACCTTAACCCAGGGGTGGGCAATCTTATCTGCAAAGGGCCGGTGTGTATCCAGGTTTTTAGGATAACGTTTAGGTCAGCTGTTCAAACCCAGGTGTGAGGACTCTTCAACCAATCAGTCCTCTAATTAGTAATCTAGTAGCAAAAACCCGCATACACAGCGACCCTTTCTGAATGATATTGCCCACCCCTGCCTTAACCTTTACCCAACCCTAACCTTACCCATAAGTACCCAAACAAAATACGAGACTTTTGTGGCATTTTTAGTTTTTTGATTGCACTCACAGATCTTTGCTTGGACCTGAGAATGTGTCCCCACAGTGTCAAAAAACAGATTTTTATTACATTGTGGGGGACATTTGGAATTCACAAACACAGGAATGTATATGGACAAGAGACAGTGATCATCTTGCACTCTAACTTGGCTTTGCCCTCAGGAAACAAGACTCTCTCATTTCCACCCATCATCTTCGTGAAAAATCTAGAAGTATCCCCCCCCCACCTCCACCCCAGAATAGTAGAGCATAGAAAGTGCCCGCCCCCGGGCTGGGTTCTTCATGAGGGCAGGACATGGGTGGAGAGAAGTGTACAATGGTGTACTGAAGTGCTCATTAAAGGTCTGCAGAGCCACACTCCAGGGCCAGCAGTTAAGGGCTGAGGAGCTCATTACCAGGTCCTCCAAGGTCCTACGAAGATTAGAGATGGACGTGAAGAAGGCTGGCAGATTAACCTTAATCAGAGACACCTGTTGCCATCCTTCCCTCCTCCTCATCTTCTTGATTGTAATTAGACTAATATTGGTGTTGCAAGTACTCAGCTTGAATTTAAATCCTATACAGCAATACAGTTCTTGGATGATGCTACTAGATGTGAATTATAATCATTTCTGTTCTTTTAAAAAATACATTCTACGTTCAAAGAACAGAGTGGAATTTAGCTTTTATTTGTCTGCATATTTTCCTGACAAAATAATATAATTTCATATCTATTAGTCTTACATAATTTGTCTACTTGATACAGTTTTCCAAGAATATACATATTCCTATGATATATTATACATATTTAATAAATGTTATTAATGTGTTGTTATTTTAATTAACTTTAATATGAGGCAATACCAGGAAGTGGGAGAAAATAAATCAAATGAATGAATGAATGAATCCATTAATATTATTTACCATTTCCTTATTGTTCAATCAACAATTCCAATATACCAGTCATGTCAGTGCTGGTATAATACCCTAGTTTGGAGCATGTTACAACTCCCTGCTGACATTTCTCATCACTGATTCATATGCAACAAGAGAGTGGGAGGTGATTTCAAGTGTGAGGATATTGTTTCATTCATAGCTTGGAATGAACAGGAAGTTGAGAAGGTTGAAATGAATGAACTAGAGATTTACCTCTGTTGGCAGAACCTTCTGTAAGATTGTGAGTTGCATTTTCTTTGCATATAATTAGAAGATAGTTGTCAGTAAAAGGGAAAAAAGAGAAACTGGCCCTCTACACCTGTCATGTGTTGGCCCGGAATAAGTCAAGTTACAGAAGAGCAAACGGCTGTGCAGTAATGTGCCTCGAGACTGTTTTGACTGTTTTTGTACAGCAGCTTGCGATAAAAAATGAAGTTGCATATTTTTGAAATATTTCTTTCTCTGAAGTATTCAATTTCTGATTACTTTATTTTAAAAAATGGTATGGTATACACACACTATATATATGCATTACTTTTAAAGTTATAACATGCTATTTTTCCTTTGATTGAGTTAACACATCCAATATTGTTACCAAAATGAGAGAATAGTATGAACATAGATTTTAATAGAGACAAATAATATTCTTTCCTGGTTGTAAACAACATTACACAGAATCCCAAAATTCAAAGATAAAATCAAATCTATATCTATACAGTATACATGCATATATACAGTACAGGCCAAAAGTTTGGACACACCTTCTCATTCAATTGACAAAATTGAAAACAATCCCATCTTCTGTTGCATCATATTTCATACGGACAGTAGGATATGTATCAAGCATCTGCTTGATGCATTGAACCAAGAAGTCCAATTTGTGGCTACAAAGCCTCATATGCAACAGGACTTGGTGCACCGTATGTCATAACACAGTACTCTCCTGACCATCATCATAATTATCTTCCATTTGTGCCACAGTAACCCTTATCTTGGTTTGTGCCAGACATGATAGCCTTCATTGATATCTTGCATTGAGAAGTCTCAGCTGCCTTAACACCCACTTGAAGGTTCATGGTCCTTCCTCCTCAGACCACTCTCAGTAGGTGTTCACCTCAACCGACTGTGAGCACCACACAAGCCTTGCCGTCTTAGAGAAAGTCTGATGCAGTTGTCGGGCCATAATGATTCAACCCTGGTCAAACTTACTCAGATCTTTACCCCTGCCCAGTTCTTCTGCTTACTATGAATGCCGAGTGTTAGCTATCACCATGATATATCTCAGACCTTGACATACACTGTTTTTACAAGATGGTTTACATTATTTACTTCACATGGGGGTGGTCATAATGTTTTAGATCATTGATGTATATAATATATCATATATAAACATGCAATATTAATATAAATGATTAATATAATATAAATAATTTCCATATTTTGCTCCCAGGATGCAGTGCACCTATATATGTATTAGTGCTGTCAAACGATTTAAATTTTTAATTAGATTAATCACAGGGTTGCTGTGGATTAATTTCGATTAATCACGATTAAATATCATTAATTTTTAATCTATATTAATCGCATTTCATTTTGCATGAGAAAACATGTTTATTGAACATCTTGAACACAAGTCGGATGCATTCCATCTGCCACAGAAGTGCAATACCATGGACCCATATCAGAAAGCAAGATTTTTTGCTTAGCCGGACAACTTGTCAGATTTAAGGTACTTCAGTTTAAATGGTCTTCATCTTCGTTCACTTACAATTAGCCTGAACTACCATAAATCCGACAAATAATCTGACTAATCATGAAACCCAATTCTAGCCCGGTTAATTGCCATTGTTAGCAATATCAGTTGATAACACATCAAGCGCGGTGCTTTACGTATAAAACTCCGTAGCAACATGTCCACAGATAAGTTTTGAGCCACAAATGAGAAGTAGTGCTCAAACAGTATAAAACTACAACTTTCCCTTCTGTAGATAAAAGACGCAGCCATCTTGGATTCTGAACTTAGAATCCTCTGTGCTGCTACAAGATATTTCTCGGGTCTCTGAGAAGCGGGAGCGTGCATGCCGCCATTTCCGGCTTCAAAACTCGGAATCCAACTCAGAATACAAGTTCCCAGGGCAAATGGAACACACCAAAACTGCCCGAAATGAGTTGACAGAGACATTTCAAGGATTTTGAGTCATTCTGCACTGCAGATGGGTTTATTGCGTTTAAAAATTTTAATCAGATTAATCATGATGATGGATTAATCCACATTAACCCGTTAATTTTGACAGCCCTAAAAAACATATATATATGAAACAAGTGGTCAAGAATTAAGCCATTTCATATGGCGAACATAAAGTGTAAAAAAGTACCTTAATTAGATGATAACGCTTTACATTGACTGCACATATATGATACCTTTATAATGCATTATTAGAATATTCAGTGCAGATTCATAATGCATTCCTAATGCATTCATAGAATATTCATAAGCAGCATGTAAGTATACCGTAACATCCCAACAAACAGCTGTAATATACATTAATACCAAACATTATATGAAAATAAACTTTATAATTGTACAATCATGTGTGTTATTAATGTATAATGTATATTGAAGCTGTTAAAGTAAGTTAGGATGTTAAGGTATACTTACATGCTGCTCATGAAGGTAATATGACTGCATTATGAAGGCATGGGCATAAATTATGGGGGGGTGGAGGGCTGTAACCCCCCAATAATCAAAACCAGCCAATACCACCCCCTGGACTCCTTTAAATGGGTGGAGACTTCAACCCCCTCAATGTTCAACCCAAAGTTATGCCCTTGTATGAAGTTGCACTGAATGTTATATGAATGCATTATAAAGGTATTATAAAACTACAGTTCATATAAAGCATTACCAATTTGTTTTTATGTAAATAGCCTCCGATTGTGCGTAATACTTATTGTCTCTCATGATTTCAGAAATAAAGCCTCATTTCTGTGGATCTCATGCACATAATATAAGAATCAGCTATGAGACAGAAGATATTTAAAGCAAGAAAGGTACTGCAAATTTCACCAAAAGAATGCCATATGCAGTGCAAATGTGACAGGCTTCAACAAAATAACAATGCTGCCTACAGTCATGTGAAAAATAAAGTTGTATGGTTTTACATATCAGGACATAAAAAATCATCTGGTCCTTATCAGGTTCTAAAATTGTTTAAATCTAACATCAGGTGTAAAACAAAATACAATAGATTCCACTGTGTTATTATTTATTTAACAAAAATGAAGCCAAAACGGAGAAGCCATGTGTAGAAAAACTATACACCATGATTCAATAGCTTGTAGAAGCACCTTTGGCAGCAATAACATGAAGTAAGCATTTCTCTGTATGATTTTATCAGTGTCTCACATGGTTGTGGAGGAATTTTGGCCCAGTCTTTATAACATTGCTCCTGTTCATTGAGGTTTGTGGGCATTCATTTATGCACAGCTCTCTTAAGGTCCTGCTACAGCATTTCAATCGGGTTGAGGTCTGGACTTTGACTGAACCACTGCAACACCTTGATTCTTTTCTTTTCAGCCATTCTGTTGTGGATTTGCTGGTGTGCTTGGGATCATTGTCCTGTTGCATGACCCAATATCAGCCAAGCTTTAGCTATCAGACAGATGGTTTCACATTTGACTTTGGTATACAGAGGAGTTCATGGTCGACTCAATGACTGCAAGGTCCTGTAGCTGCAAAACAAGCCCAAATCATCACCCTCCACCACCGTACATGACAGTTGGTATGAGGTGTTCGGATACACTTTGGTTTTTGCCAAATGTGGCGCTGTGCTTTATGACCAAACATCTCCACTTTGGTCTTGTCTGTCCACAGGACATTGTTCTAGAGGTCTTGTGTTTTGTTCAGATGCAACTTTGCAAACCTAAGCCATGCTGCCATGTTATTTTTAGAGAGAAGAGGCTTTCTCCTGGCAGCCCTTCCAAACAAGCCATACTTGTTCAGTAATTCTCTAATTGTTCTGTCTTGAACTTTACCATTCAACATGATCATTGAGGCCTGTAGAGTCTGAGATGTAGCTCCTGGATCTTTTGCAGTTTCTCTTAGCATTGCACAGTCTGACCTTGGGGTGAATTTGCTGGGACATCCACTCCTGTGAGCATGTGGCAACAGCCTTGAATGTTTTCCACTTGTGAATAATCTTTGATACGGTATAACGACAGACTTGAAATTGACCTTATGATCCTTCTTAGACTGATGGACAGCAACAACTGTTTTTCTAAGATCACTGCTGATGTCTTTCCTCCTCTGCATTGTATTAACACACACCTGAATGCTCCAGAACAGCAACCTGCCAAAACTTCTGCTTTTATAGAGGTGGCCACACTTACTGATGATCAATTAAACAAGTGCATTTGATTATCAGCACCTAGTTACTACTTTCCCTCCTAATTGCTATGGAAGTAAGTGTCTACTTAATGTTTAACACACTGCTTCTGCTATTAGGCTTATTTTTTGTTCAATTAAAAATGACACGTTGTAATATGTAATGTGATCATCTGAGGCTGTATTTACCCAATTTTAAGATTTGCTATGGGGCAGATGACTTTTTATTATATCCGTAAAACCATAGTATATACATAAAACCATATAACTGAATGAGAGTGTGATTTCTTTTTCACATGACTGTCCCCACATAGTTGTGCACTGGGGTTGCAAAATTGCTCCCACCAGAGACTGTGAGCAAATACGAAATTCCATCAGACTAGATTTGAGCAGTACAAGGTATAACAACAAAAATTCTATACTGTGCTTACTGAATGGATCTTCTGTTCTATTTAAATATCCTTTTAATTTAGAGTCTATCAAGTCAAATAATTGAAAGGTCAAAGTTAGGCTAGACAGGATATGCATACAGGCTGGTTAGAAAAATGAACAGAAAAACCCAATTACAGCAATTACAGTCTTTATTTTTTATAAAGGCTACTCTGCATTTAAGTTTTACTATATTTATAGCTGACAAAATTATAGCCCTATGATTAAATTATACTAAAGAAATGGTCAAAATCTCTATTTTTCTTGGTCTGTAGATATTGAATCCGACTGCACCACAAAATGTGTTACAGCTCAAAACCAAAATACTTATGACATCTGTGGTATTGCCTTGCACACACAATGGATGTTCTTTGTGGGTAATCAGTGTTGACATGATTCTTAGGGAATTGCAATAACTGCATGAGTATTTTTGTGAGCAAGAAACAGGGCTGGTTTGTATGGTGATAGTGAGTGGCTTTCCTCTACCTTTTCTTTAAAGGCCCATCTCTGCTCACTGAACTGCATTTCCTCAACATAAACCATCTTACCCAAGGCTGGAAGTCAAGGTCCACTGCCCAGCAATATCCCTGATTACCTTCATTAAACTCTGCGTATGTCCAATGGAGTCTGTATAGCCTAACACTATTCTTATACCTCTCCATTCTCCAGCTCTTCCTCTTACTATAAACACTTTACAGGTCCATGGGAGGACAGTAAATCAATCCAGTGCAATCTTTCTCCTTCAAAGCATCCTAGTTTAGTCAACACTTTTTTTCCCCAGCATTTTTCACTGAGCAATCCAGGAGTGATTGGTGCGGAAAAACTTAAAACAGCCAGAAGCTTTGAGAAAATTAATGTTCCTAAAAAAGCCATTGCATACTTATAGATGAGGAATTAATTTATCCAGCTGGAATGCAAAACAAAGCACAAGTATGACATGTTTCCTTATTATTAATCTCCTTTAGTCAAACTGCAGGAATGAACCTCATATATTCTTATATAAGTGATCACAGTTGGTTCATTGAAATTAAATATGTTATGAAAGTACCCTACAATCAAGTTAATAATTCATATCCTATCCAATTAAAAACCAGGATCAGTACAAAAGAAATTTTTCAAATGAGGAATGATTGAGCTTAAATTTATATGTATAATATCTAGAATTTATCCTATTCCATTTCGTTTATGTTCTTAATGCACTTAAAATTCACAAAAAAATCTATACTAATATCTGGGAATGTATGTCAGTAAATTCTACCTGTTATGACTGTTCCCACAATGTCCGATTTCATGCGATCCCTTACTGAAGGCAAATAAAAATAATTGTTTGTTATTTACAAATGGAGAGGGCTGGCAAACACCAGTATATCCCCATTTGGAAATACAGTCTGTGGACATTCTCACAGGTGTCTCTGTTTTCGCCAGACCATCTATAAGTAAAATATATATTCCAGACTGTGATAAAATGGCAATGTCAACACCTGAACAAATCTGACAGACAGGCCCAAGATTTTCATGCGGGGTGGCAACACATATAAGGCTGGGTGATATGGACCAGAAATCATATCTCTACACTTTTAGGCAGAATAGCGATACGCAATATCTTTATCTCGGTATGTTCTATGAAATAGGCTAAATGTTTCATTTTAAGTCAAAGCCATTTGTGAGACATCGGGAATACTACTATTAGAACAGCGTGTTAAAAACAAAATAAAAATACTGAACAGGATATCCATCCCTGTTTGCAAATACATGTACACACTACCAGTCAAACGTTTTTGCACACACTGAGATTACATTTACTAAAAATATACTCAGCATTCTTTGCTTTTGACTGGTACTGTACAATCTTTAACTGTACAATATAGACATTTTCATTATAGCAAACAGTATCAAAATAAAGAAAAACATGCCTATATCTGTATTACATAGTTATAATAAAACTGCCTCAACATAAACCCTTAAGACTCAGCTATGTCTACCAACAGCAGTAATATGCAGCTTTTGAGATCTTAACAACCTTTAATAATCTTAAAACACAAAGAAACTATTTATGAACAAGAAATAAACAAAAACCTAAAACCTGTTTTGCAAATGCCATTAAAAACAGAAGTCTGACAACCATCAAACATACCCTTTACAAGTGAAAAATATTATAATAAAACAAACATTGCAAATTACAATATTTTTAACCTGTAAGCTGTTTGTTGATATTTTAAACAAAATTAATCAAATAATGATGATTCTTCGCTTTTCCCTCCTTTAAACTTCTCCATGAGGCGCTAACTGAATTGGTTATATTTTAGCTGGAGACTCTGGGTGTTTGACCAAAATGTTTGACCGAAACAGGAAGGAATACTATTGGTTTTTCTTAAAAATCTTTTATAGAGCCCTAATTTTAATGCACAGTGAAAGCATATCGATATAAAGTGTATTGTGTCATCCAATATCTAGTTTTGAAAACATATTGATATACCACCTGGC
>JAODJW010000002.1:23802190-23827845 GCA_026777045.1 Hyperopisus bebe | reverse complement strand
TATATATAATGATAAGGAAGATTCAAGGTGGTTAACTGCCAGTCCTGACAGATGGAGAAATGTTAGATTGTGACACATGAAAGTACAGTGACTGCAATATATGTGCTTAATTAATGGCCTGTAATTTAAAAATCCCATAATTCTGAGATTTCAGAAAATATATTAGCGCTTAGTCATGCAATGTGCTTGCAAATATTTCTCATGTAAACTTAAGATTACCAGCCTAGGAGCAGCACGTAAACCATGTGCTCTACACACTTAAAAATATATTTAGCATCCATCCATGCCAGGAGAACATTACCTAAGTGACTGTATTGTGTCAACTGTAAAGTTTGGTGGTGGAGAGATAATGGTATGGTGTTGTTTTTCAGGGGTTGGGCTAGGCCCCTTAGTTCCAGTGAAGGGAACTCTTAATGTTGCGGCATACCAAGACATGCTGGGCAATTCTCTGTTTCCATCTTTGTGGGAACAGTTTGGGGAAGGCCCTTTTCTGATCCAGCATGACTGTGCCACAGTGCACAAAGCAAGGTCCATAAAAACATGGTTGGCTGAGTTTAGTGTGGAACTTGACTGGATACCAAAGCCCTGATCACAACCCCATCAAACACCTTTGGGATGAACTAGAACGGAGACTGTGAGCCAGGCCTTCACGTCCAACATCAGTGCTTGACCTCACAGGTCTTCTGGATGAATAGCCAAGAATTCCCACTGACACAAAATCTTGTGGAAAGCCTTCCCAGAAGAGACACAGCTTTTATAGCTCCAAAGGGGGAACCAACTCCATACTGATGCCTATGGATTTAGAATGAGATGTCAGGAAAATTCCTGCAGGTGAAATGGCCAGGTGTCCACATAGTGTAGGCCCTATGGTTTATACAGTGAAAAATCAAATCATTGCAGTGCTTCATAAACAGATTTTATACTGACATTCAATACTGTTTCTATGTATAAGGCCATGATGTAGACATCATGTGGATCTGCGCAATAAATAGGCCGTTTCTAAATACTGTTGCCAATATTGCATTACTTTCATTGGTAACACTTACCTTGATAGGGAACAAATAATATAGTATTATGCTATTACTTAGGTATTAATTACACAAGTCTTAGTTACATACTGATCTCACGTTAATAGATCATTACTGAATCGTGATGCCTGTTTCAGCTCAAGCAGTTACTGTATTTCTTACTAAATCTGTTAATTCTGCAAACCTTTGTGAACTACTGAAGGAGCTATTAGGGAACCAGTGATCGAACAGTAATGAATAACACAAGTGAAATACTGATCTTGTTTGTTCACCATTAATGAATTGCGATGCATCTTTTATCTCAAGTAGACTATATTTGTTCATGATTTGTACTTCACTAGTAACTGAGTTATTACTAAGTATCTGTACCCCATCAAGTAGTCATCTAAATTGTCATTATATTGTTAGATATTAGGATTATAAATGTATTACATGCCTCCTTGCAAATAAAGAAGCATGTTTTCCGAATCTGTAATGGGTAGAAGTTCTGCCCTGAAAAGCATCATGGTCCAAAGGAAGCTTGATGTCACATTAGCACACGGAACATGTGCTCCTAATTACAAAGGCATTTAACTTTCAAGTCTTTATAATTAAATATTAATTGCATAACTTATAGGTTCAGATGTGAAATTAACTGTAAGGCACAGACTGACATTCTAACAAACGCACTTTCCGAGACCTTTACAGTATCGCGTTGCAGCAATATCTTTCAGTGAAATGTTGCAGCTTTTTAATCTATGCCTCAGTCATATGTTACTGTTGACCTTCACTAATCAACAACAACGAATATGGGTTTTGGTCTTAATGGGGAGCCATGACATCAGATTGCAGAATGTGCCACAGGAGGCTGAGTTGTCTCCTGTATTGTCACCAGAGATCAAAAAGGGCAGAATAATATGAGTTTTTAGATGGTATTCCAGTCATCAGTCACCAGGGTCAGTAGATACAGGACAGAGAAATGTCACTGATGCTGTGTATCAATTTCAGTAGGGCTTTAGGAGGTCAGCCTGAACACAGGCGAAGTCCTGAGCCAAAGACTTATTCTGAACATTGATAAGACCTTAGCAAGCAGTTTGTTGACTAACCACAGACAACCTGTCTTATGAACAACATAAATAGTTCCTGATGGTATTCAGCGATGACTAAGTTGCAGTGGGGAAGCAAGCCTTCCTCTCTATAGCTCTGCCTGTTAATATAATGTTTTTTTTCCTCCCAAATTTAAGTCTTACTAATTGCAACAGTTATGGGTTATTAACAAAGGATTATTTATGTTGTATTTACTCTCTTGTGCTGATTGCAAGGGTGCAGATGTAAAAAAGCATAATTATATGTAATAAATTGCAACATCTGAAATCATCATGAGCATCATATATTTAACCCTCATTGTTGCTAAAATTTTACAAAATTCCCTTTTCTGTGGATTGCAGGACCAATTAAGGTGATACATATCTTAATAAGGTCTGACTGGACTCATATTTGTATTCATAGAAGTTGCACAAAGAAAAGGAATGGATAGACATTCTCCACAGGAGAAGGAATCTCACCATCAAGGCTATAATTTTAGCCCATGACCTCTGCCCTACTATACTTTCCTTCTTTCACAGTGCAAATTTCAGTGCTGCTAAATGCAGTGTAATTGTCTGAAACCTTTCCTCCCTTTTGATCTCTTCCATCCTCTCAACTCAACTGAATATTTAAACTCAACACAATCTGTCTGGTAGCTTCAACAATTCAACACTCAGAATGGCAGTCTTGCTCCATTTAACTATTTAATGTCTTGTGAGATGTAGCAGAATAAAAACTAAACTTCTAAAATGTTTTACTCAAATAAAAGTTAGTTACCCAGTTTTTGGTTCTTATCTTCTGTTGTCTATTGTAATTATTTCATTATAAATTTCTTTGTATTACTTGACCTGCCATGAAAATTTGATTAGTCATACAACATTGTAGATTTTGGTATCTGTCGTTTAGTAGATAACTCAATTAGTGTGTTCTTATCTGTCTAGCACTTCTATAATATACTGACAGTGCTGGGAAGGTAAAATTACAGTTACTAATCAAAACATTGATCATTATAAAGGGTTTACATCTGAATATATTGTTTTTGGTTAAAAAAGGCTTATATGTGGAATATAACATTCATTTTGCTGCTTCGCATCTGCATTTTTTTGGGGGCATACTTCCAGACAACACAGGTCAGCAAGCCAGTGAGCCTTTTCAGCTGTATTGCACAGTTTACAACATTTGTTAGAAAAGTAAAATACAACTAGTTAAATGTTATAAGTTACATTACTTTGATGAAGTAATCAAAATAGTTCCATTACATTATTGCATTTTTAAAAGGGTAACTAGTAATCTGTAACCTACTATTTTTCAAAAGTAACTTTCCCAGCACTGTAGACTGACATCCCTTTTTCAACTTCTTACTTGAAAGGTTGGACTCTAATTATTAGTGAACAGTGTGCAGAATTGGGGCATTTCTGATATTTGTGTAAGTCCATTTATTTAAATCTTATCTAAGAACAAATATGCTTTAAATCATTTACCAGCAAATGATAATTATCACTCATTATGACTGTCGTTGCAACCACATCTGTAAATGCATGCAAATAATTATAGATGTCATTCTAATCATTTTCTGTAATTGCATTATTAACCTTTTGCTTTAGTATTATATCATTAATAATCTTCCATCTTTTATTTCAAGATGAATCATATTTATTTCCATTTAAAAGAGAGACAGTTCACCTGGAGTGCATTTATCTCACTTTGTCGTCAACAATCATTTTTAAACAAGAACAAAGAAAAACAATATCATCTATAACAAAAGATTTGCTTGACTGATGACTGAAATTCTAAGGCAGCACTTTTTTAAACCGCTTGTTATAAGTATGAACATCTTTCTACAACCCAATCATAAATACGAACTCACACCTAGATATCCCACTAGACAAATCAGGTGTTGCATAGGCATAAGGGTGCCTTAACCATTTTGGAACACAGGGTACTTGTGTAGTACCTGGTCACAATGAGCCTGGACTCCCAGGATCCACAGAACACAAAACAGGGGACAATGAATGAGACACTAGCCCATCCTTGGGCACATGCTCACATAAAGCGTCAGACAGCAATTTAGATACACTGGTTGGCTTAGCTATTTTTTGACTGTGGTAGCAACCAGAACTACCCATATATAGTGGGCCTGGAATCAAAGCGCAACCATGGAAACATGATGCTACCATGCTAAAAGAACCAACATGCTAACACTGAACCGACATGTAACACTGTCATGGTGCTCAGAAGATGGATGGATGGATGAAAGTTTGCTAAAATATTTAATAAAACAAGAATAAAATGACATATTAAAAAGTGCTTATATTACTTTTTAGCATATTAAATGGACATACAGTTGCAAAGTTTCTTTTAATCTTTTCACTTCACCTTAATCATGATTATATCTTTTGTTCTTGTCAAGCTGGTTAAAATAGCTTCTTTGCTCAATGGATTTACATTCATTTGCAGTTTATTTATAGCTGAGATCACAGTAGAGTGATACACACGAAGTGATAATGTGAGGATGATTTGTAGGCCAGACTTGGAGTGATCACCTGCAATCAGTCTGCAGTCGACTGCATAGCTTTGTACGCTGTGGCTTCTGACTAAACAGTTTTTAGGTTGATCGTCATATTTCTGACACAAATACTGAGTCTCAAAATTGGTAATGCTGGTTGCTTCCTTTCCATTATTACCACAGAAATTTAGAAGAGAAGACAGAAGATGAACTTGTGAAATCTGTATAACACGTAGACGGCATTTTGTGGGAGATACTGAGTGCGCAGACTTAATATCAGACATTGCTTAAATTTCCCAATAAGTTATTCTTTACAAATAATCTGTAATAATGTAATATACGGAATAGCAGACGTTGTATTACCATCAACCTAGTGACAAGAAATGGTTTTGAGTATTTTTTGTTGTAAGATGAAAAAAAACACTTAGCATTGAGGCTCATCCATCCATTAAATTTTAATAACCGCTTCTCTAATTAGGTTTGTAATTATCAAGCCCATCCCTGAAATCGTAGTGCACTAGTCCATCATAAAGCAGTCACATACACACACACACACACACACGCACACACACACACATATGTCGTGCATACCTATGCTTATGGGGACCGCTCATTCATTTCTATGGGAAAAATGCTAATGCTAACTATGACAACCTTAACCCCTACCCAGCCTTAACCATAACCATAAGTAACCAAGCAAAATACAAGAGTTTTTGCATTTTTCATTGCAGTCACAGATTTTTATGAAATTGAGTTTTCCCTTATGGGGACCAGGAAACTGGTCCTCATAAGGGAAAAAATGGATATTTATCAAGTTGTGGGGACATTGTGTACTCATAAGGTAAGGTATAGCCGCTCACACACACACACACACACACACTTATATTCATATCTCTGTGGGGATTTATTTCTATGGGCAAACCCTTAATCCCGACAATGACAACCATAACCCCTACCCAGCCCTAACCTTAACCATAAGTAACCAAACAAAATAGAATACATTTGTCATTTTTATTTCTTGGATTGCGGTCATAGATTTTTATAAAATTGAGGTTTATTTTGTGGGTACCTGAAAATTGTCCCCACAAGCTAAAAAGTAACAAGTTTTAAAAGACTGTGGAGAGATTTGGTCTCTATAATGTAATATGTATGTGCCCACATCGACATACACACAACCTTACATTCAAAATGCACTTTACAACTCCGATTTACCTGGATGTGGGAGGAAACCCACACAGGGAACACAAGCAGGCAACTGCAGGATATTGAGCTATATTTGGGCGAGGGCCATACCACTCATTTCAGTGTTTTACATGGCCGAACTAAAAACTGAGGTAAATGATGAATCAGGCGAACACTTAACATTTGGAAAAAGAAGGAGTCTGTCAGAGATGGCTGCACCAAAACAATCGCAGAGAAACACAACATCTGGATTTGGAAAATTGCTGGTCCCGTGCGTACACAACACTGCTCTCTTCAAATGATTTAAAAGTCAGCACTCCATGGGTTTTGCTCCTCGAAGGAACATGAGGTGTCTGAGGCACGGTGATTAGCACCCCGGCCAGTTAATTTTAGCAGTATTGGAACGGGACTAATCTGGAATTAGGAGTCGACATCCACTCCAAACCTCTTGCTTTACGCACTGGTAGGGGATAGTTTTAGGATGAGAGAAAAGGCAATTGTCTGGTGCCTCCGATTATCCCCGAGAAAGCCTATAATCTGACTGAAAGCACTTAAGAAGTCAAGCAGCAAAATAAACAACATTTATCATCATCCACTGTTCTTTTCCACCCCTCCCTTGTAGATAGATTAAGAAGTTCTGCTATTTCTACCCCCCTTCTGCCATCTGCCTCAGCAAATGTCAGGACAGGATAAATACCCCTGAGTCTTCTGTCTCAACCAGATTACTGGCTATTCCAAAACGGGCCAGGTTCTTATCGTCCCTCAATCTCTTTTGCAAAAGTAAAGCATGAATTCTGTACAAGATTACCGGGATTAGGATGGCAGCCGGTGCAGCTCTGTGCAAAGCGCACAGTCGGATTTCTGTCACACCCCTCTCCTGGGTTTGCACTGCTTGAGACCTACTCTGTACACACTCACAAACACCCAGGGCCCCCTTATTTGCTTAAAAGACACATTCAGACATTATGTGCAACAAATCATCATGGATATAATTAACTGTTAGACATTTGTCTTTTGCTGCTTTTACATTTAATTTTCAAATATGACACCTATGTTCCCGCTGTAGTCAGGCACTATTAAAATAAACAGTTAATTAAACAGTCATATTTGAAATAGAGGCAATTTTATTTCTTGTCTACCTTGTCAGCATGCACTATTTTTAAGTCAATATAGTGCATTGGAGTCTCACATTACAAATTTTGAGATATACTGGTGCTTTTTTTACTTACTGTTCATACATTTGGAGAATGATATCTGTCTTCCTAAAATTAAGTGTGTGCTGTTTTAATATTATATCTGTTTGCTAGACAGCTTCTTTGTGCATATTTGATTCTATGAGCAGAATTATTTTGCATTGTACTGAATGTTTTTGTTTGGCGAAGGGGGTCTTTTGTTAAACTAACTAAATAAATAAGCTACTGTAGTAGTTTTCTTTACAGAGAGAACAATCTGAGACTCAAAAAGCATCATTTCACTAATCTTTCTCCAGAAATAAAGGGGAAAAAACGTTACCAGGGGAAGGTAAAGCCAGAGCATCTTATTCAAACTCAATTGTTTGGCTTTTTCTTTTTTGGCTGTTTTTTTGTCTTTCACCTATGCCATGCTATAATATACTATAATAACACAACTTGTTGTCTTTTTCTTCTTAAATGCTTTGGTTTTTGAAAATTGACAATGATATAATTTATATTAACTTCCAGAGCTTCATAATAACTGACCAAATTAAATAAATCCCAAAAATAATATATGCCTTGTCAGAAAAATATACCTTGCCCTCTAGCACTGGGAAAGTATGACTTGCACTGTAACACAAATATTTAAAGTACTCCTTAAAAATCCATGGTTTATAAACTACAGTACGATGTAAGTACACAGAATAAGCGTGCCACAATAGGAGAGTGCCTGAATAATTCAGCTTGGCTGTGAGTATTGTTGTGGGTGCAATGCTGGGTAAGGGTGGGGTGGGCTGGGTGATTTTTTTTTTTTTTTTTTGCAGTGCTGTCCAAAGTATGCACATGCCAAATTATGCATCCCCTGAGTGTGACCCCTTACATGTGCCCACATTGTTTTAAGACCTTTGGAGCCTCTAAATGCGTCCTTCCTCAAGCTGTGCCCTGGACCATGGAGCCATTCCCTGTAAAATCACATCTACCCCAAAGACTCAGGCAGAGTAATATGTGTTAAAGTCTCATATGTTTTGTCACCAGCCCACTTTAACTGTTTAACATTTAAAGAAAAATTATCTCAGTTCACTTTAGCACTAGGTCCTGCACCTTTAAAATGGTATTATAGTCACAGGATGGCATATAAAAATGTCAAATCAAGAAAGCTGAAAGTAATAAGATGCATTTTTAGGTTTTAGAACCGACTTTAACAGTCTTATCCACGTTATTGGGGGATGAAACAAAAGGAGCACATGGATTGCAGCCTCAGGAAGGACAAGCAAATTAAGCCCAATGATTGTGATTACCTGGTTCCGCTACTGTCATACTGTCACCATTATCTTTATCTGTGACAAGGAACCCTTTATTTATATTCAACCTGTCTGTTTGTTTCAGAAACAGAAATAGGGTTAAACTCTCAAATTTAGTGCCCCCCCAGTTGTTTCCTTTCTAAATAAATAATTTGTTGATGTTTGCAGTAGCAGTATTTGGTATGAAATTAAACGTTTTTGTTATTGCTACCATTCTGAAATCTACTACACTGCATTAATCAGCATGCAGTTAAACAGAGATGAATAGATCATATGCAGTCTTGTTCCTTGGCTGTTAGTTGAAAACCTACACAGGGGAGGTAATAAATTATGGATCAATATACTGAGAATATAATGTTGAAAAGGCTGTCACTGTCACAAGCCTCCCTGCATTGTCAGCTGACCTTTGAATATCAGGTCTAAGATGAAGAAAGACTTTATACTTAATGCAGGTGAATTACTGAAAATTATCAGCACAGCACACTTCAAAGCATAATGTCTGAAAAGTAATCAATGCTCAGGTGAAATTCGGTCTGGTTATACAAACTCTTGTCTTCTAATGCCAAAGCGCTTTGATCCCACATTGCCCCGTTACATTTCACACAATCCACAGAGATGTCAGTGCAGATTGTAAGGAATATAAGGATTTTAGAGTTCTTCTGTGACAGAAACTACAATATGTTCAATAAAACGGTGTGAAAAAAGCCACTTCAGCCTTTCAAGAATATTCATTTTTATGCATAATAATTGATGTCTGCCTTCCTATATATATCCATACATCCATACATATGCACACATACACATACGCACACACACACACACACACACATATGTGTGTGTGTATATATATGTGTGTGTGTGTGTGTGTGTGTGTGTGTGTGTATACTGTATATATATTTTGAATTAATATTCAAAAACGCTACCATGAATTGAGGTATTGAAAAACATGGCAGTTTAGTCATTGCTGTTTGCTGCAAGAGTAAAAAAGAAAAGGTCAGTAAGTAATGTCGGGACAATAAGAAAAATACATGTATTTTCACCACAACACACTGATTACAAAAGAAAAAATCTTTAGCTCTTTTTCTCATGAAATGATTTACTTTATGAGATATTGTTAAGTTGTTTGAAATTATAAATAAAATAATTTTAGGCTGTTTGGCAGTGTATAAATGGCTTTCGTCAGAGCAAGGTCTATAGTATGAGTAGCTCTTAAAAAATAGCAATTACTATGGATATTTGTGTTATATCATGAATATAACGACAATTAAAAGGGTTATTGTGATTATTGTAAGACACGTACTATATATCTCATTGGCACTTATTGTTTTATCAAACTATTTTATACTAACAACTTTAAATTATACTCTGTAATATGCTCAAAAAGGAAAAAGATAGTGGTACCTCAGTTCTCGAGCTCATTAGAACTCGAATTTCTTAAAAGTCGAACCAACCAGTTCGAAAAAAAAAAAATACCTAGAACTCAATCTGAATCTCAGAAGTCAAAGCGTGAACGCCGACCTAAGATAACTTGTACGCGCGGGAAAATGAGTCACGCTGCACGTCTCTCAGCAGAAACAGAGGGTAACGCTTCAGTCTCAGCCTCGCATTCACTGTCATAGCATCATGCGTGTTTATACTAGCTGAATACAAATATTTAGACGGTAAAAATACATTTAGACAATGATATATAGTAACAGTAATTATTATTATATAATAAAATACATTTTAAAATAAAGATTTCTTATTAATTATTTTAATATTAATAATAAACAATTAATACATTTAATTATAATAATATTGTCATGCCGAGAGGGGACGGAACCGAGAGAAAGGCGCAGACGTCAGGGTATCGGGGAAAACGGGGTCTAATTACAGGTAAGGCAGGCAAAACGCAGACGCACAATACAATGACCGAACTTGGGAAACAAACTGAAACGTGGACTAAATATGGAGGACTAATGACAACAACCAGAAATAGCTGATCACAGGGGGATTCCACACGGGGTTAACGATGGGGCGTGGCACACGGAAGGAGCGGACGATCGGGGCAGGACACATCGTTTTATTTTAACTTTACACATTGTTTGGATACATTTATTTTCTTACTTTACAAATTACTGTTTTGATAAATGTGCTTAGATGTGTTTAGTACAGTACATGCTCTTGTCTAATATTTCTTATGGGGAAAATTCGATCAGAACTCGAACTTTTTAGGATTCGATACGGAGTTCTGAACGGATTAAATTCGAGTTCTGAGGTACCACTGTATATTGTTTTGAATTGCAATAACATTTTTTACGTTCCTTGAGCTTAGCATGAAGATTCCTTCTCACTTTCTCAAGTTATCAGGATTTGATAGTTTTCACATAGCTGCAAAGTGTCTTTGAGATCACTTATCAAATTTTAGAAGGACTATATTCATTAGCATAAGCTTTTGTAAAACAAAAGAGAATTCTCCTCTTTGTGTGCTACAAACATGTTTAAATGAAACTATACTGTTTCATTATAACTGTGCAAAATCCAATAATGTTTGGAGTAAATGGCACAACAAAATGATCTACTGAATAATATAAGGGTTCTAAGCAATAACGTCAGTACTAAAAAAGAAAATCAAAAACTTCAATTTAGATGATATGTTTTTTTTAACTTCAGCTATCCAGGGCCTCTAACAATGCAAAGTACTGTCAAGTAGCCTAGATTTCAGTTTCTTCCTTAGTTCCTGGTGCTTGAGATTTAGTGACGAATGGTGCACAACTGAGCAATGCAAATAAGCCCCTTAACAGATTGCTCTCATTACTGCATTTTGAACTTGTGACAACAACATCATTTCCTAAATATTTTACCAATGGCCCGCCAACAAAGGCATCATGGAGCATTTGTTGCGGAAGACCATGTCACTGCCAAGGATGGAAAAAAATACAACCACATGAAGAATACTAAGCCATGAGACAGAATACTCATGAATAAGAAAGAGTCATGGAAAGACATCATACAATGCAAAAGACTTTAATCAACTCCAGAAGCCCAAACATACATAAACAAAACTATATGTACATTTCATATGATTTTTATACATTGGCAAATCAAATAAAAATACAAAAATTCCTTAAGGTGCATAATGTACTTCACATTGAACAAAAGTCATGATGGGTTATTGTTCTCCCTTGCACAACAACGAAAAAAAGCATTTGACTGTTTGTTTGTTTTTTTTTTTCCCACGCAAGTTTCATTTACAGTGACAGATCCCTTAATGGGACATATTTTTACTCCTATGCAAAGCTATATACTTCATAATCTATTAATTGGAAGGTGTTGATTTCCACCCACAACTATTCTGAAGCTGTATCACTGAGCCTTTCTACAAAAGCAATCGCTGAGCCACAGTAAACTTACTACTAACAGCAGAACAATGTAGCCCCATCACCTAAATAAGGTCTATGTGTATTTGTCCAGGCACACACTTTACATTTAGGGGCCTAGAAAGACAAGTCCCTCAGAGGTGAAGGATTTCATTGTTGTTGTTGTTGTTGTTTTTTCTTTTTAGTTACCCTAATATACATTATACTTTCCAGATTTTTTTTACATGAAATTCTTACATTTTTATGAAAGTCAAAAGTCACAGATTTTAAACTGAGGTTCGAATATTGTAATAAGTGCATCAGATTCTTTGATTTTGAGTTTGTTCACATTATTTATTGCTGTCAATATAAAGCCTGCTTTTAAATTCTCTTTTGGTAATAAACATAATTTGTATATTTTTGTCAAAATACATAAATAATACATTAATATAAATAAATGCATAAATAAGTGCACAAAATCCAGTCCTTTTTCTAGAGCCATCTTATTATGCACTGCCTGAGGACATCCATCTGAAGTCAGTGCTTTACACTTGAACTCATTAAATATATCCCATTGGTTGAATCGGCTCATTTTGGTGATCAGCAGCTACAACATACAAACATGAAGCACCTTTTTGACATTACAAAGACACAATAAACTAGGTGTTCTGCTTTACTTTCTTACTAGAACATCTGCTGTCCAAGACCTAAGCTTTTAGTTCTTAGTGACTCTGGCATGGTTCAATGGATCAAACTACTTTTATAGCTACATGTCCCCATGACATCCTGCGCAAGTTAGTGGCACAGCTGTGTGGAACTGAGGTGTGGAGGTACCTCCTACAGAGGGTCATGCATACTAATGTTAGCCGGGCTCTACATTAGCATTACAATAACCTTCTAGAGTGCGGGAGAGAGGATCGACTGGAGATGACGGCTACACAGTGACATCAGAGTCCCACGGGCCAGGTGGTGGCAAGACCTACAGCTTCAAATGATATATGGGCAAACTTAGAGTCTAAGCCGTGACAATGGATAATTACAAATCAAGCAACTATATGGTTAGCGAAAGATCAAATTTTCAACTAAAAAGCAATAAGACAATCAATAGAGATGTTTTACTATGGCTGTGGAAAATATACATACATACACATAAACATACTTCACATCATCTTCTATTGTATTGGTTTTCTTTTTTTGGGAGGGTGTGGGGGGGTTGAGATACCCCCTAAAACCCAGAAAACTAACACATGAGGAAATAATAATAGGGAAATATGAAAACAATGGCTTTCAAGCATTCTCATAAATCACTCAGAAATTTAAATGCACTAAGAAGGCATTAAGACATGTGTGTAACTGCAAGTCGTTCATTTTCTTAATCCTTTCTCTTCTGCAAAAAAAAAGGGAAAAAAAGAAAAGAAAATGTCTCTCTAGGTCTTGTTTGAGGCTGTAGAACCTGTATAGTGTGTTTGTCACCTCTTCAGTCTGTGCCTTCCTCTCTCTCTAGGTATTGGCAGCTAGAGATTGATTTTTATCCTGTGGGCTCGAGCTGTACCTGGGCCACAGAGTGTGCCATAGAATGGTGGTTTCAGTGCCGTCTCCTGTAATATAGAGAGACAGACATATAGGAAGATTGAAATTACATTTTCACCGAGCTCTAGGTATTAACCAAGCTGCAGTGTGTATAGTTAACTTTAAGTGCACAAAAGAACCACATCAGTGAATACATATTTTAAAGATAGGCACAGGAATGACGGAAAGAGCATTCTTCAAGGCACTCTGCTTATGATGTATGAGTGATTTCGTCCTTTGATTTCCTTGAAGGATACTGTATTTGTGGTCAGATGTTACACTTGGCTACTGTCAACATGCAGGCCTGATTCCATTGCTTTTTTTCCTTCGGATCTGACACCCACCACGCTACTGCAGCACCTGCCATCCTTTAAAGCAGCCGTATTTAAGCGGCATTCCACAGGGGGCAGCACACACATAAAATATGACAGGGGCTAACTAGCCCCTAAATAAATAAAAAATAAAATAAAATATTTTGATGACACAAAAAGAATGACTTCAAAATGTGACATTCAAAATGGCAAATAATTTATTTTAAGATATTAAACATTTGTTAATTTACGAGCAAAATTCATTTCCAATATCCAGAAGAAAAATGTCACCAACCCTTCTATTGCTTGGGACAAACAAAAAAAAAAAAAGAAAAAAAAAACTAAATTTATGGACTTAGGAAACACAGCTGATAAGACAGAGCAGAATTTCTAACGGAACAAATAAATAAATAAGTCAGAACTACACAAGTGCCAAATAGATGAATTCCTTACAAGAGTCACGCAGAAAAGAAAAGATGAAAACAGAAAGAGAGAGAACTGAGCTGGTTGAAATGCAAAGGCTCCAGCGAAAGCATCTTTTCATGGTGGAACTGGACCAGGAAATACGATGACTGCTGCTTAAAATATGGATTTACTTCAGAGTTTTGATCGGCTCAGAAAATGTCCACCCGGCAACAAGCTAGGGCTGTCTGCTCATAAAGCATGATCTTTTTTAAGCCCGTCCTGGGTTCTAACTCATATTAAAGAAGCAAAGTCCGATTTAAAAAGACTAGCAATAACAACTAAATCAGCATATATGCAAACTATATATCAAATGAAGTTGTTTTTTTATATATAAGAAAGAAAAACATCTAAAAGCAACCAAAATATCAAACTGTCATGCTAAGCCGTTACCTGTAAAGCCTTCTCAGTTTATGGTTATGTTAACTGCTTATTATCGCAATTCCTGTCAATGTGTTTACAATGTGCGCTGCTTTGTGTAAATATAACTGCTGTCATTTTAAGAGATTTGTGCTGGGATTTAGCTTTTATTAAAAAGTTGTTACATAGAGGCAAAGGAAAATTCAAAACAGTATGGCCATAAATGAAAGGAATGTCTAAGTACTACTACCTACTAATGCCCGTCTGGGTCCTGGGCATTGGGAATTGTAACAGAGGAAAATAATTCTAGTTACTCTTGGCAACACTTGCCATGACTACACTTTATCATGATCATCTTAGACCCTGCAGTTTGTAGTAGAAAAAAGATCGGCAAGGACCTGATCTACACATTTATTTTTCATTTTTATAAAAGCTGTGAAAGCAATAATTTCATGAACTGTTTTGTTAAACGTGAATGTGCTCCGTTTAAGATGTGTAATTTTGCACCCCCTTTTAAAACAAAATGTCTGAATATTAAACCATTGTGGTATCTAGACATTAATGTACAGCCTCTCAGAGTGACACAGATTCTGACCTTTAAAAGACTTCAGCCACAGTAACATGGTCCAAACAAAGCAGCTTATCCCTAGACTCCTAAGCTGAATGAGTGTGCCCAGACCACAGCTGCATTTGCTCATTTGAATAATGAAACATCATTCTCTTTTGTGGGCCACCTTAAATGGCATTCAGGGGCCGATGTGGACTGCAAATCAGTCACGAAATAACTGCTTTTTTTCAGTGCTCATGTAAGCCGTCGTATGGGATGACGGCTCTTAATGTCTAATTGCCTCCGTGTTTTGCAGCGATATAAGGAGAGTACCACACAAAACAATAATAATAATTTTAAGTGATCAGGAATTATGTTATGTCCTGCTATTTTACTGTACAATGCCCTTTGTTGCAATAATAATAAACAAAACAGGGCAACCATGAATTTACCCAGCATCCTGTGCAGAAGTGCACTCAGAGCAGCTCTCTATAACTGCACAAAACCATTCAAAGTTCACCGAAAATACATATTGTATCTGAAACCTGAAACTTGATCTGCTGACACTATAGCTAAAGTACAGAAATAATGTAGATCTTTTAAAAAATCGACAATGGAAATCCCAGACATTATAGATATTAAAAATTGCTTTACAGGGGAAACAACAGGGAGAACTTTACAGAAGGAAAGAGAGGAAAATTGTTCTCTAATGACTCCTTTAATCTCTCCCCATATGGTGCTGCAAACATTGAATCCCTAGTCTTTGGTCATGTTCCTCATTTTAACCTCATATATGTTGGCTACACCAGACAGATAGCTGACTCTGTAATGCATGCATTTCTTAGCAAACAAAATATATATGTGTATGTTCCTATGCATGATTTTCCCACTAGGAAGATCTACCACTCCTCGATTGTCTGACAATTTTTGGATGCACATTTTTATTTGTGTAAATCTGAATGAATAACCTTACATGAATATTACAGCTTACACTGTGGCTTTAAACCTTGTTTGAAAATAAATGCTGTTGATTGTTTTCCTAAAATTGCATGCTAAGCACCATATCCCCTTCATATCCATCATTCAGCATTCACTTTCTAAAAACATCTATAGCTATAATCTATCTGAACAGAATTACTCAAAGTTTTACTGTTATACAAGCAAACATAAAAAAAATCTGAACATTTTAATTAAACAATATTGAGTATATTCACAAATATTCATTGATTAGCAGCAGATAGCGCACATTTATTGACAATGTAATGCCAAGTGTTTGACTTGCTGTTTCCGATGCGCCAGTACATGTTTGTTGAAACCAGGTTCCTCTATCATACATGGCAAATCATTAGGAATCCAAATGTTCATCTTAAGCAACTGCAGCCTTTCTAGCCAGCTGCAAATGAACTGGATTATAGTTGTGTTTTGACAGATGTACATGTTAAATGTTATCAGCTGAGTAAAATAAATAAATATTGCTTCTATATTACCCTGCCTCTTCCTCTGCAAGCAGACTGCAGTACAGGTTTTACTGACCACGCTGGGGAACTGTGGCTGTATCAAAACAAGCCGCTATGGAGCAAGCTGCATTACTATCTGTTCATAGATTATTTTCATACTAGGCCTAACTCTCGTACTTTGTTTTGACATATGATGGATTATAATGCATTACTAACTACTACAAAGTATTATAGGAAGTTGAATAAAATTGAACAGGTCAATATAATAAATGCAAATAGTTTATGATCAAACTGAGTGCACAAGAAGTTTCCTTTCTGGGTTTGTGGATGGGAGGGGAGGGGGGGGCGATGGGGGTGGGGAGAGAAAACAAAACTATTCACTTTGAGTGTTTCCCTTTTGGAAAAAGTACATATTTTCACAAATATTGCTACACTGCAAGAAAAGGTAAGAAGACACTGACAAACACAGTTATCATTGCCATTATGGTTAAACTTTTTTGTCAGAATTAGCACAGAATAGAGCTTCGTTAAAAGACAGCCTATTTGCACACACCTAGTAATTATCTCTTTTGTCTTTGACATCTATTGCCATCCATGTCCTGGTTCCTTTTCTTGGTCAGAGCTTCAGAGGGCCTAGAGGCTATCCCAAACTACACAGGACACAAGGCAGGGGAAGACCTTGGATGGCATGCCAGTCCATTGCAGGACACAAGGCAGGGGAAGACCTTGGATGGCATGCCAGTCCATTGCAGGACACAAGGCAGGGGGAGACCTTGGATGGCATGCCAGTCCATTGCAGGGCACCACACACAAGCATATGCTACAGGCAATTTAAAGGCAATTTCGAGGCATGTCTTTAAGGAGCAGGATCACATTGAACACATCTGCTTTGTTAGCATGACTCGTCGGTTCATATGAGATCCGATATAGCAGCTATACAAGTAAAACATTTAACAAGAACAAAACAAGTATCAGCTGCTTTTATTTTGCTAATCTGTTTTGAAGTAAATCACAGTGAATGTGAGATATTACAGTGATTTGAAGAGGCCGGTGAAGCTTACAAGTGCTGTATTGACTGAAATGGTCCACCTTATTTCACAGTGCACATGAAAGAAGCCCCAAGACACTCAACCTTAAAAGCAGGCAATTTAGCAGCCACTGGACTGGAGATCATCTGAGTTAAGAAAGTAACAAAGATATCCACTTCAGGCTAGAATTAAACTCTCCTTTTTCTTAGAAGCAAAATGCAGCAAAGAACATCTTTGGAAAGTAAAATGCTAAAATTGTTAAATTAAGTGTTAGGAAATGAGTAGTACAAATACATTCAATTGTATGTTAAAAAAAACGAGTTTCAGTGCAACCTGAAAAATACAGACACATAATGGATGAGTGTAATGCAACGCTAAACATTGATTAAAATGCATACAATATTTCAAGGACACATTGATTTGCCTTTTTTTCTGAATAGATAACCAACATTGTACCTTTAAGGAAGATCTGTTACTGTTTACCATAGTACTGCAGTGATAGGGAAAAGTAAGCTGATATTTGCTCCTAAATAATAAACTTGTTGCCATTGGGCAAACCCTCCTTGTACTGGTAGTTACAAAGGTGCATCTAAATAAATTGGTTGTCGCTTAGGGTGCTCATCATCAATGCCTTAGCCTAGGGTCTCGAGGAAAAACACAGGGTCTTGTTTTCAGAAGTAACAAGCGATTCATCTACAAAGGACGTACTCCAGAATCCACCACTGCATCACATTACTGGGTCTCTTCTGCTCCTCACCATTTCACAAATGTACATATTGGTGTGTGGAGGACAAAGGGATTTCAATAGATATTAAAGTACCAATGTTACTCTCATGACCCAAAGTATGCTTAATCAACCCCTTTCAAGACATTCCAAACAACAACAGGATAAAGTGCAGATATCTATTTTTAAGCAAAATCCTAGTCAAATTGTTACTTTACTTTTTTCTGAAACAATAGCATTTAAAGTGTTTGCATCTCTGCAGCATTTCAATTTGAGTATCGATTGCTGCAGGGTGGATATAAAAAACGTTATTCGGGAGAATATGAATTGTCTTTACAAAACCTGGTCAAAAGAACATCTATCAAGTAAAAATACAAAAATAATCAATCTTAAAATATTCACATACTTAGTGATATGGGAAGGACTCATTGCCATGGGGTGTTAAGTACCAATATGCTAAACAATTCAAGATTATTATATATAAAAAAGAAAAAATTGGAAATCATAATGTTTATGAGTGAGTTTATCGTTTTGTAACCATTATCCCCTTGGGAAGAGTTCTTTATGAAACTTTACAGTGTTGGAATACATGATGTCTGACTAACAGCAGTACAAATCAAAAAAGCAATAAAACAGTTTTAGGTCTTTCTCCTTAAGGCTTAACACAGACACACAAAGGCTTTTACCTTTAAGATTGTGGCATACATTACATTACTAAAATATATCCTCATAGGTCAGCAAATGTTATGATTTCGTTTTTTTTTCTCTTTTTCTTGAGAACTGTTTGTGTCCTGAGTGTGGTTTAACCTATTATTCTAAAAATCATAGGTAAGATTTCCTCCTCCCTTACATTTTGAAAGAAGCAATATTAATGTACAAGAGTGAGACAAAGTGAGTGGGAAAAAAAAAAAAATTGGACCAAATTGCATGGTCTTCCAAAAACTGACTTTGTAAAACTGTGTATGGGTAATACACCTTGGCAGAGACATGTGTTCAGCTGGGTTTATAAATTAAAGGTGCTTGTTGGAAACAAGTATTAACTGCATGTGAATGTCACCTTAAATTATTGTCTAAACAATATTCGTCTATAATGTATTTATAGGCAGTAAGCATAGTATGTTTTATATTAAAAGCTTGCAGGGATGGCATGCTGAAGGAAAGATTTAAAGAGAAACAGATTGTTAGGCTTTTGGTTCACTTTTATATATTGACTATAACTCTTCTGCCTCAAATTACAAAGACATTTGCAGAATTTTCCAGACAAAACTCTAAGAAAGTTATCAAAGAATCAATTATATATGTTTGAAACAAATTTTAGGTACAACGATGATTGTTATTTCTATTCAGTTTAAAGTACAGAAAAAAGTTCTGAAATTGAATATTCTAGAATATATATTCTATAACATATTTGTTTGCTTTAGTGCAAAAAAAGAAAAACACTACTAAATCAATAATGTATGACAAATAATGTTGACTATTACATTGTCTTAAGGCAATTTGAGAATGTAAAGATGCTGTTATGAAACATCAATGCTTATATTGATTTATTACAAATATAAATTCCAGCAATAGCAAAAAGATGCATTCTCTGTCACTATGTGAACCTACGCATTTGTAGACATCAAGCAATATTTTTCTTAGCCTCCTGAAGCTGAGCTTCATTATCAAAATACATTGTGAAGCTGCATTATGGAACTCCAGGCAAAAGTTCCACGTAATACACACACACCCACACACACACACACATATATTTGTATTCATGTCTTTGTGGGGACCCTCCATTCAGTTCTAAGGGAAAAACCTTTTCCCCAAGGACAACCTTAACCCCAAACCAAAACTAACCTTAACCACAGGAATCAAGCAAAATACAAGACTTTCAGCTTTTGTAGTTTGTTTAATTGCCGTCACAGATTTCTATAAATTTGAGTTTACCCTTATGAGGACTGAAAAGATCATCCCCACAAAATAAAATAACAGGTTTTTATCACATTGTGCAGGCATTTCATAGGGACATGTAATATATACATGACCCCCCCACACACACACACACAAGTCACATATCTATTTCTGGTAACGTATAACATTGACTGCACCTTCATAAATGTATACATTACGCATTCATAGAACATTCAGTGCACCCTCATAATACATTCATAACGCATTAATATACATTAAAAACAAACATTGTATGATAACCAACTGCGTAATGTTAATTAAGGTATACTACTTGTCAAAGTATTTTACAACGTTAAGGTATACTTACATGCTGCTTATGTATGTACTATGAATGTTTTATGAAGGTGCACTGAATGTTCTACGAATGTATTATGAAGGCATTATGGAAGTGAAAGGTATGTAAAGTGCTAACATATCTTTATGATGAATCCAAGTATGGCAATCTTAACTCCTACTCAGCCCTAACTTTAACCGTAAGTATTCAAACAAAACACCAGGCTTCTTTTAGGTTTTAGACTGCATTCACAGATTTTGAAAAAACTCCCCGAGACACCCCTCCCCCCACACACACACATATACATAGGAATCCACAGCATGATAAGTGTTTATAAGTGAGTTATAATCATGTTATGGTATGTAGGTATAAAGCAATTCCTTGCACCACATTTGTGATTCTTCTAGCATGACACATACAGCAGCTGAGTTGTATCTGTACTACTTACTAATAATCTAACAGAAAGATACAGTACAGTCTAATGCTATCTATTCAATGATGTAGCTTCATTTTCAAGGCTGGCAGAAAACATGCGTACAGCTGTTTGAGAACACATTCGCAGGCTAAAGTAGAATAATAAATTCTATGTTTAGTAATTAAACACAGAATCCCATTAACCCAATCACTGACCTCATTTCAACCCATATTAATTATGAACTGTGAACCAAAGAATGCTTGCAAGCCATACGTCTACCGAGGTAACAAGTACTGCAAACCTAGTAATACAAACTAAACTCATTAAGCTCAATGTTGCATGTGAACACATAATATATTATGTTATCGGTATCCTCTGTCAGCACTCATGATACCAGAACACATGGCCTATGTACTGGACTACATAACGGATTCTCCATTTTTCCACCAGAAAAATTAAGCGGCTTGGTCTTGTGAACTGTCACCTTTATTTTGAGAATGTGAAATTCCTCACAGTCTGCCATGTGAGAAAACAGCTGCCTGTGGCTGATCCTCTTAACTAACCGCCAGTTTTCACGTATTTCCCTTTGTTGCTTTCGTACTTATTACCCACTTTACATTTGACACCTCTCTATGGACAGCTCAGGCTGCATAGTCAGGTCACAGGTCACCAAAACACAACGCTCCCTGCACATCTCTCATTGCTGAATGTATGCAGACTTTATGTCAGTCCCGTTTTAATTGTATTGACAGTTTCCAGAGGAACAAGAAAAGAAAGAAAAAAAAACTGAGAACAGTTAAGTAATGTACATCAGTTACAACTTGTATTCAATCAAAACTTTGTTCAATTTCCTTAGACTCGGGCAGGAATGTCTGATTTTAAAGTGTCAATCAAGAGCTTCTTAAAAGCCTAAACACTGCTGTAATCTTCCTGTCATGCTGCAACCCTCTTGTTCCTTTGTAAGCCTTCCTTGTCTGCCTGCATTAGACCTTGAGGATGAACTCCCTCTTTGGCAAATGCAGCTATACCAGGTTCTATTAGCATCACAACCAGTCTAATGCTTCCTGAAAGGTGTTATTACTCTGTATACTGCCAACACTATTTAAGATTTGTGCGCACATATACTGTAACATCTACAGTTGTTAAATGCTATCTATTCATTTATTTAAATAGATTTAAAACTGAGTAAAATGACAATAAAGATGCACTTTATTTTTTCATATATTCAGCTGTATGGATTCGGTTTGCTATAAATATTAATATGGTTTTCTTTATGTCACTAACACAAACATCAGCAAATACCAGAATTCATTTCGTATTTTTATTTATAATGGTAAAAACCCTCATATAGCACTGAGCAGAGAGAGGCTGCTTTCGCTGCCCCTATCCACCAGTGCAATAACAGAAGGCGTTGTATAGGAAGTGAGGCTGTATCAGGGTAGTGAGCAGGACTTATAAAGTGATGGATTTAAAACAAAACAAAAAAAAAAGATTTACCTGGCGGGTGTGGATCTGCCCAGGATTCTTGAAACTTCCCTGACAGCTGCACTCTGAAACGCTGTAAGGGTCAGAGCTGTTGGAGGAGCACTTTGAGAGGGAGTCGCAGCCCACTACAAAGGTGTTGTCCAGCGGGAGATCCTGAATGACGTGATGTTTCTTGGGAGCGACGGGGGTCTCTGGTTTAATTTGGAAGGTTGGTTGAGGGGATGCAGACTTATAGTGCTTCGCCAAGTCTGGGCTGTCAGGTTTAAAGGTGGTTGGTGTGGTGGCCCAATTGTATTTTCCCATGGTCTGCTCCTCCAGCTCTACTGGAAGGTCCAAGGTTCCATTTATGTGCTCATGGGAAGGATCATCTGGCTTTGATTCTTCAATTGTGACAAAGTTCAGCAGGAGGCTCTTTGGAGACCTCTTCTTTTTCTTCTTCTTCTTTTTCGTTTGACGATTCTCTTGATTAGGTGACACCCACTCGCCGCTCTGCTTGGCCTTCTGAACCACCTTGTGTCTTGGCGTCTGACGGCAGCGCACCAGAGCAGTCACAAAAATGACCAAGATGACCGTCATCGTGCCTGCAATGATAGCGATGACGACAATAATGTAGCTGTTAGCATGAGGTGTAACCTCATTGCCACCGACATTGTGATCTAAAGGGGTCTCAAGACTCTTGCGCAGTTGCTCTTGAATGAAGGTGGCATTGGACACTGTTTCATTCACAAATAAATGGACCAAGGCAATGGCATACAAGGACTCTGGCTGCCCCAGGTCCTTGACCTTAACCACCAGTCTGTGAAGGCCCTGATCAGCCGGGACAATCTTTTCTTGCAAAGTAATGTTTCCAGTCGTTTTGTCAATGGCAAACAGGCCCTTTGGAGATCCTCCAAGAATACTGTACTGAAGCTCTGCATTCATTCCTGTGTCATTGTCTATGGCAAAGACTCTTGTCACCACAGACCCAGGGCTGGTTGTAGACTGAACGAGGTCATATGAGTAGTTTGATGAGGGAATAACAAAGACTGGCCGGTTGTCATTTACATCTACAACATTGATGGTGACTTTAGCAAATGAGACACATTGTGGCCGACCTCCGTCCACTGCCTTCACCACAAAGCTGTAGGAGCTTTGCTGTTCCCTGTCAAATGTAATGTTTGGTTTGATTACACCAGTTTTTGGGTCAATGATAAAGTTATCCTTGCCATTCAATATGGACAGTGTAACCACAGCATTATCACCAGCATCTGCATCTGTGACTGTGATCAAGCCTACTGTTCCATGTAAGGGCAGGTTTTCAGGCACGTAAAAATTATACTCTGGGTGCGTGAAGGCTGGACTATTGTCATTAACGTCTTGCACTATGACTTTCACGGTGACATTGTTCTGAAGAGGTGGAGAGCCGCTGTCCCTCGCCACAACAGTGAAGGAGTACTTGTCCTGCTTTTCCCTATCCAGTCTTTTCCCAACAGAAAGGATACCTGATCGTCGATCAATGTTAAAAGCCTCAGGTGGATTGGGACCCAGTGTATAAGTAATCTCTGCATTGCGGCCACTGTCTGCATCGGTGGCACTGATTTTTATGAGCTGCGTAGAGGGGTCATTGTTTTCTGGAATGGAGAGTTGGATTTCAGGCTGAGGAAAGATGGGCGAATTGTCATTTTCATCCTTGATTTTTATTAGGACCATAGCTGAGGTGTTTAAAGGAGGTTTTCCAGAATCCGAGGCCACTATCCTGATGGCATACTCCCTTGTCGCCTCATAATCGAGAGGAGCTGCAGTTTCTAATAGGAACTGGTTGTCAAAAACAGGCTTCAGCCTAAATGGGACATCATGGTCGGTATAGCATGTCACTTTTCCATTCAGATCAGCATCCCTGTCTGTCACTGTAATTAGAGCTATTTTAGTGTTAAGAGGAGCATTTTCTGACAACAACACAGTGCCGTTGACAGGGTTCATTATATAGCGTGTGTCAATGGATGGGACGTTGTCATTAATGTCTGTGACATTGACTGTCACTGTGGCTCTGGAAGGGGTGGAGCTGCCGTCGCTCGCCAGCACAATGAGCTTGTGAACTGGAGTCACCTCCCTGTCCAACTGCTGCCTTATCGTGATCAGTCCAGTAGTGCTGTCAATGGTAAAGAGCTGTTTGGTGGCAGGAGAGATCTGATTGCTGAAGGAGAAGTGGATCTGTGCATTGGATCCCAAGTCAGCGTCTGTGGCATGGAGCTGAGTGACAGAAGTGCCAACTGGAGCATTCTCTGGCACATTCACTTCCACCTCATTCTCCTTAAACACCGGTTGGTTGTCATTCACGTCTGAAATGGTGACCTGCAGAATGGCTGTGCTGGACTTGGGGGGAGTCCCTCCATCTTCCACCTTGATCTTCATCACAAACGTATCCTTCTGCTCACGGTCAAGGCTCTGTTGAACAATAAGCTGAGGCCACTTGTCTCCTTCTGGAGTCTCGATGATGTCAAGCCCAAATTCAGTTACGCTCTACAAAGAAAAATGCAAAAGAGGAGAAAATTAGTATGTTTCACCATGGAAATGCCAGACTAAAGAGTGTTCTAAAAATTATCGAATGCACTGCATCAGGGTGAAAGACCTTCTGGTAAAATGTGTTAGGTGTCGAAGGAGACAACAATAACGGAGATATTGACTTAGTGATGAATTTGGTAAAATCTAAGTCTTGTGAAAATATTACTATGCATTAATATTAAATGGAAATTGTCACTTTTTTAACTGAACTGAATAAACATAAAGTATGGCAAAGCATGAAACAGGCAGCTGAGTAACTGAAGAATTCATCATTTTTATATATATTCTAAATCATTAATGGTGAAAAAAATCACTTTGGCATCCAAATACAGCAATTAAAAATGCTTCAGAGGAATGTTCACATAACTAAATCGGAGAACAATTCAACTGTTTGCTATCTAATGTTGGTGCTTCAATAATAGGGTGATTTTAGGTCGTTCCCTTCCCTGGTGTGTTCTCCAATACAGCACCAAGAATGAGATTTCATTTTGACCTCACTATCTTTGAGCTGCTTTTGTGGAAAACAGGCAGCTTGCAGAATTTCAAGGGCAGTTCATACTCAAGAAAGACTATTGAGAAAGAAGTCAAAGAGCTAAGGTCCAATTTCAAAAATGCTGTACCTGCTATAGATTAAAGATGTGCACAGCTAAAGCTCACGTTAAAGAAGTCCCACTCTCACAGAGGGCTGAATCTAAACAACATCACTGCAGAATTAGACAAAAATGCATATGTAATCCAATGAGAAACAGGTATTGGTGGTTTAAAGTAATTACAATTATAGATCAACTAACTGGAAAAATTAAGTTTCAGTATTTATGATGTAAGACAAAGAAAGGAGAAATTAAAAGAAAAGAAAAAAGGTGGAGTCGAAAGCTGAATCAAGATATTTTTTTGTTCAAAACAACTTGTCTTAACATACATGAAATGAGATAAA
>JAODJW010000002.1:23789232-23802090 GCA_026777045.1 Hyperopisus bebe | reverse complement strand
AAGGTGGAGTCGAAAGCTGAATCAAGATATTTTTTTGTTCAAAACAACTTGTCTTAACATACATGAAATGAGATAAATTACATTATTATTATTATTATTATTATTATTATTGTAGAACAGAAGAGAACACACTGGCCACCTGTAAACTACTGTTCAGAACAATTTATATGTATCCTCAAATCTGCCTGGTAACTGTCAAGCATTTGAGCATTGTCTTCTGTCATGAGGATTGAGTATGTTCTGCTTACTGTGCTGCAAGACTGACAGCGTTGTGACAAGTGTAATGTTCTGCTCATTTCAGTGTTTCCAAACTTTCCACTTTGGATGACGAGTGAAGTACTTTTAATTTGACAATGTAGCCGTCACTGCCATTTGAGTTAATGATCAGTCGTCTCTTTTTTTTCAGTTCATGCGAAGAAACTTATTGGACTGTAATTACACCAGATTTGAATCAGTCAAAATATTAAGAAATAACCCACAACATGAGTTAGCGACAATAACTGGTGCAGCCATGCGGCAGACGATACCTCAGCAGCAAACTAGTCTGAATGGACCAATGTGTGTTTTTTTCCCAGTGGCTGGAATGCCAATCCTGCCCCCAAGTTTTTCACTGCATGCTGGAGAACCTCCTTGCAGGGCTGGATATAGATTAATGTCACACCCAGGACAAACCAATTGCAGGTTAAGGGCCCAACAGAATAGAATCACGCTGGGCCTTCCAGCTGCTGGCATAGATCGCTAGCCTCAGAGCCACCTCTCCACCCAGTATAGCTTAAAGTTTAAAGAAGAGGTTCTAAAAACTTTGTTCATTATTTTCAAGCTAACACTCATTATTTCTGTAGCATCTAATATAATATCTCTTTACAGTGAAAAAATCAAATTTTCTTAAGTGCCCTTAAATGTACTCTCCCCACATTTAGAGCCTCAATAAGAGAATAACTGAAAAACAGAAAGCCCGACCGGCCTGGACCGTTCTGTGGTGAGCCAGCAAGCATGAATGTGAAGACAAGCTCAATAGTTCGGATTATCAGAAGATGCACAGAAGATGAAAACTCCCAGTGAATATAACAGACCTTCATATTAGTAGCTGATCTAGAGCGATGCAGACTGATCTGGCAATGAGACTGACCAACACGTCATTTTTTGATATATAGTGTTGATAGACAGACAGACAGACAGACAGATAGATAGACAGATAGTGACTGAAGAGAATAACCCAAAATGTCATTTTTTATGAGCCTACTACTCACACCATGCCCGGAGGTTACACTTTATTATTATTATTATTATTATTACATCATCATTTATGTAATAAATATTTTTGTAATAGCAAAGCCGCATTTAACGATGCATCATATCACTATGCCTGAGCTGACCATGTTCGTTTCACATGACATCGCTTTCGCCTGCCAGGTAGTGCGACACGTGCTTCCACGGCGCCTCGTCCACCTCAGCAGGCACAGAAGAAAATGACGTTCAATAAAGGCCGTCTTACTCTCAGATCAAAGGCACAACGATCGGACCCACTGTTCTGAGTCCTCTTTATATTTTTTCCTCTCCATTTTAGCTGTTAGAAATTGTCATTCTTATTCCGGGTTTATTATAACACTTGCTGCTGAAAATCTGCAGCAGTAATGGAGCCCACTGTGGCACTTGATGGCACTCGCTGCAGCACCATGCTGAGACAGAACAAGGAGCCCAGGGAAGATAGTCACTGTGCATTGAGCTTTGCAGATAGATCTGCATCTCCCCTGACTTGCCTTCTCCCCTCAAAAGACATGGCTCATTTGAAATCCACCCCTTCAACTAGCACATACTTCAGAATTTGTTTTGTTGATCTTCTCTTCCAGCAATCTGTCACTTTTATAGTAAGATTTGTTTCAAGTATACACAGAACTGCTGGGAAACTAACTTATGGAAGAGAGTCACTAAATGAATATTGTGATGAGATTTTGAGAAGCTTGTTTCTACATTTTTTTTTGGACTCTGGCAGATTTATTTATTTGCTTTGTTTATTTATTTGTTTTTGAGGACTACTATATCTATAAAACAACATAATACTGCCCTGGTTTTTTCTCCATACCCTACATTTCTTGACCATACATATTTGTTTGCATCCTTGTGCCTCCACTTTTGTCTTTTATGACATATTTGCAAATTTAATTTGATGTGAGCTTTGGTAGTATCATCCATATCCACTTGATTTCCCCCATTTTGACAAAAATGCGAGGCATAAATAAATTATTATTTTTCTGGCTGAGAAAATAGTGGTGCTTCTTCATTGTGATGCGGAGGAACATTATGCTGGTTATTTTCCAAGCATAAACAATTGTAGTCAGAGTCTCATCAATTCAAGGCAGAGCAGCAAAGGGACCTTGGCAGAGATAAACCCTCTTTAAAAATGCAAATTGGTAATCAAGTCAAACACAGAAAGTGGGGAATTCTCGTAATTCTCAGAAAAAAAGGTACAAATTGCTCTTCAGACTGTAATGTTGGATATATATTTATTTATTTAGTAGCTAAATTCTGGTGGAATAGCAGTTATTTATTCATTTGCCCCCCCATTTCCTTTGGCTCCCATCTTTATGGAAAAGCATCACACCAGAACCTCTTCACTTCATTTTATAAAAGGGTTATAATATTATTTACGTCTATATAGTTCATGATTCATATACTACAGGATGCAGGATTTCTGAGTGTTTTTAAAACCCATGAAACAGCAAAAACAACACTAATTGCTCCGGCCAGCAGTTGACATGTCTGTGGTGCTGTTTGTGTTTGTCATTTAAATGGAATACAAGTCACATTTTGTTGTTTTTGAGCTATAGTTGCATATGTTAGCCCTCTCAGGATATTGCACCATTTTTCATAAACCTTCAATTAACAGATGAGTGAGAAGATCTGAGTGGTGCACAAGGAACTGATTAATATTTTCCAATTAAAGACCTACCACGACACCATTTATCATTCGTTATTCCATGCGGACTCAATAAGTCACATTATGATTACCATACTGAGGCGATCAGAATCTCAAATATAGTGCTGCGGACTTTTCAGCCAGGCATTGTCATTATCAATCTGCCAGTGAAAGGTATTTTCATTGCCTAATTTAATCACTGCGCAGCATCATCATAATAGCAGTGAAATACCACAAGTGTTTTCCTTATTCCTGTCATTCACCGCATGTCCACCATAAAAGCCATCATACACCTAAATGATCAAAGACAGGTCACATATTCAAGCCTAAAAATGTATCTCATCATTCTCAGGGGCTGGATGGCTTTGGCTCCATTTAGCCAACATAATTATATCTGGCCAAGTGGGATAATAAAATCCAGTCAGCTGATCCACTTTAACAGCATCTAAAAAGACACTTCATGGAGTTTGGAGGCTGTACAAGTTTAACTATAATCATAAAGGACGTCTTGAAAATAAATTCTGCAGAAGAAAACAGCATTGATGCTGTTGCTTTACAAAAGAAGAGAGCAACTAAGATAATTAAACACACTGAAAATGACACACATGCATTCATTTGCTGAGATCAGTATCTGTTGTAATTTCTTAGTTTTCAAATAGTAATTGGTGAAAAGATTCACCTTTACAAGCTCGTAGTGTTGAATCCCATTGATTCCCACATCTGGGTCCAAAGCAGAGGGCACAGGGTAACGGGAGTTAATGGCTGTGTTCTCTGGGATGGAAATGTTGATGACCGTGGACTGGAAGAGTGGGGCATTATCATTGATGTCCTCTATCTGAAAGCGGATCTTGACGAGGCGGAAAATCTCATCGGGCAGCACAGCCACCTCGATTTCATAGAAGCAGCGCTTTTCAGTGAAGACGCCAGAGCAGAGCTTCTCACGGTCGATGCGGTTGGAGGTGGTGAAGATGTCCCCCGTGCTGGCCTCCACTCTCACTAAAGGTACGTCCCCAGTCTTGTAAACGGGCTTGAACTGCAAGGGTGAGGAGAGCTTGACATCTGGGTCGAGGGCCAGGTCCAGGTCTTTGCGAAGGTTCCCGATCCGCACATTCTCCGGCAACTCCTCTCGAACTGTATATTCCCTCTCCTGTGCCCAGGACTGCAAGGCCAGGCAGGTGAGCAAACCCACCAGCAGATATACCTCACACGGTAAGTCCATTTCAGAAGGGGTGAGGACCTACCTGAAAGGTTCTGGCAAAAAAACAGGAAAGAAATTAAACCGATGCATCAAAGATTCACAAATAAACATTAAACATTCAAGGAAAGAAATGTACCACACTTTCTTAACCTATTATTAAAATGATAATAATACTAATTATCAGTATCCTCACCATGACACAGTATTTTTTTTTTTGTAAATGTATCGGGTGCAATTTGCAGAATTTCAACTGTGTCCATGTATAGCTTCACACTTATAATTATATATTATAATCTGGTCATCATCCCAGCCTGCTGGAGTTACACAACACTTCGCCACCACACAGTCTACCTTCCCCTGAAAATCTAAATGTCACACACATGAAAAGTTAACTTGTCCAGTGTCATTCATTCATTATTTCATTACGTTTAGGGTAACATTTCTGTTGACAACCGTTCCGTATTAAGTGAACTATTTGGTGGCAATGTGACAGAAAGGTCCAGTCTTACACGTATACTCAAATCAGCGAATGATAATCGCATATACTATCATATAATGTCTTTGAATATGTGTTAAATGACTATGTTCATTCCTGTGTCTCTCTCATTATACTTGATTATTTCTATCTGTACAAATATTATCTTTCAGTAGACTCTTGTACAGATGGATTTTGAATTTGCTGTATGGTTATATTTTAGTATATTGGGTAAAATTGCTACATTTTACATCACATCACTTAAAAAAAAAATACAGCGACTGTGTTTTGCTCAGCATGCACTATTTATCAATAAAATCTGTGCCCGTTTGTTAAAACAGCCCATGACTTCACAATGAACTTGGGTATCAAAATAAATATTTATAGCCCAAAACACGTTTCTCGATCAAATTAATTTAACAGTATGCGATGATGTGCAGAGACAAAGAGGATTATTTTGCACTCTATATAGGTTACCATCCATTGCAGTTTTACCAATGGAGTCATGAAACCGCAATACAAACGAAAGTGAACACCCTCTTCCTCCCTGTTAAATAACAGTCTGCTTATTTTTTGTATTTAGCAATGTCAGATGAAAGCAGCTGAAAAGACCATAATGGAATATAACTCACAGTTCAGACACAGGACAACCATTTCATCCAATCAGTAGCATGATGGATTGTGGACAAAGAGCCTGTGGGTTTTAGCACCATCCAACATGATTTGTAAAACAGTGCTTTGGTCCCCAATGCCAATTTGTTTGATAACAACACAAATCCAATTCAAGCAGAATATAAATAAAAATGGCTGAAGGGCTGAATTCCCCAGTAAGCAGCAAAAGCTCAAGTAGGTCACTGTAAAACTGGCAGGTTAGATGCCTTGCTGTTTCCAGAGCCCTACATCGTTATTGTTTTACAAAAAGCTTAAGGCTGCATCAATCTTCAGATTAAAGTCTATACATGAGTTATTGTTATTTCAATTAATTCAGTAGAGTCAAAATGTATTGGAAGGAAACAAAAACTCTAAAAAACAAAACTGCATGGATTACTACAAAATGATTACCTACATCCTTGTTGATCTGACTGGCACTACACATATGACTGTACTTCTTAGGGGATTAAATTATAAACTTTGTCACAATATGATTCAGTTTTTCAAGGCAGCAATTTGATGTCTAGTGATACCTGAAATGTTACTGCGATAACAATTCAGTACTACGTTATCAGTATTTTCAACAAAGTGAAACATAAACTGATTTTAGCAGAATTTATTTGAATTAAAAAACACTTCTCAATGGATGTTTTCAATTTAACAACACAGTATGCTGAAAAAACTATACGTCTCAAAAACACAAAACTAACCTGCACAAGAAGTCTTGTATTTATAGTTTCATTAATTAATAAAAAACTATTTCTAGATATGTATAGCTTACTCTCTGAAAACTTAGTAACACAGAGGTACTGCGCTACATAAAATGTACCATCATGTATTGGTCTCTGCTGTCTAAGGTGAGTCTCTAGATTCCTCTGTGTGAAAGATTTTTTCCAGATTTTCTTTTCAGCAATGTTTCAACATGTCGTCGTGATTTAATGATATGAATCAATATTTGTTAACTGGGTCGATTAAATCATATCGTGGCCTTAACCATCGAGGAACTGTTACACCCCTAGTACTTACAGTCGTGCTCAAATGATTGAAAGTGTTTAAAGAGGCAATAACTGTTGTCCAAAGCATCCAAATTACTAAATGGGACTAGGATATAGTAATCATTTCATGAGAGTTATTATTATCTTTGTGTTCATCATGCTGCATAAAAACAAAGCCCCTTAGGTATGAATACTGCCCGTCCGGAGACTCATTCTCCCAGCACAGCAAAAGTGCAGCAAACAGGAATGCGTCTGCGCCAATGGCGGCATACTGTGCTATATCACTCACAATTTTATTAGAAAGTCTCAACACAGACAATCCACCTCATTAAAGAACCACAAGAGTCTGCAGCTGCTAGAACCACGGCCTCGAGGCTGTTGGCCTCAGGACTCTTTGGGCAGTAGCCAAAGAGTAAACAAGTGGTGGTCAGCAGACTATATAACACTCCTCTGCAAATTCCAGCTTGCAGAATTCGGCTTCCCATCTAGACGCTGCTTCTAAACTGCCCTCGGTAGGGCTGCGTTTATCGCCACGTACATGTCAGAAAATAAGCAGCATTCCATACTACTGAGATCTTCTCATAATTCAATGGCATCCATTATTTTGCAATCATAGTGCATCTTGATTATTTTTGCATGAGAGATGTGAATTTTCCAGAAATAGGTCATGCACTTTTGAGTCTTCCTCATGTAATGTATACCCTTGTGTACTCCCTTGTTTAATTTTTTTGCAGTTTTATGGAAAGAAACATCCATGACAGCCGCTCTTCTGGGAATACATTATGAGTCTGCATTTACACTACATGTTTTTTTTTTCCGCTTTTATTTTGCTACGATTTTTACTACCATGAGAGAGAAGAACAAGTTATTAGCAAATACTTTTAAAAGATGATACGTCCTGCTTCAAACATAAGAGTGGTCAGTATGAATACTTTGTGTTTGTGTGTATGTTCTTTTTACTCTTTGAAAAACTCACTGGAGACTAATTATAGGCCTGTTGAAGGGAGGACTGTGAACAAAGTTACGTATATGACATTTATTTATGTGTAAGCTACCGTCGACAGTGGGAACACAGTCTGTCATGATGTCCTGTGAAAAGAATTGAGTTTATGATGAGATGCATGCTTATTTTTGGAGTATATTTATGCAAAGCAACCCAAAATATAAAAAGCCAGTTTGAGATCTTTTAGGACAACAGCCCGATAGTCATTCCAGGTTTAAAACTTCTAACCGCAAGGGCCGAACAAGGCATTCAACATGAATTACTGGAGGATCGGCAAAATAACTTTCATCCATTTTGAAAATCCATGGATATACACCTGGCTTAAGATTACATCACATTGTTTTATGCCTCCACCTGCAATTGACTGATATTTTTAAATCCCTCTTTTGCTCTTTGGATGAATACAATTCAATCTAACCAGTGGATTACTTTTGCTGTCTTGGTTACTATAGGCTAACCCATCCACAACCTCTCTCAGCAAATTCAACATTTGTTTGACATCTCAAATTCACCCACCCTGAAATAGTAACTAGGCCAACAATTACCGAGCAAACTTTGAGTACTTTAGGTCCCATAAACTGTCATGTCAATTGTTAATTTAAATAGTAAAAATATATGTTAAAGTGTTCCCATCATTGCATTTTTTTGGGAGAGGGGGATTTGTTATTTAAAATTATTTTAATTTGGTAAAGAAAATTTTATCTAATTATTTTAAGAATTTAAACAAGTAGGTAAGCTAATGTAATATATTACTATTAAGAAGTCTATGAGGTATAATAAAGGGAACTATTTCCCTCTCACCAAAGACCACATAATATTTACAATACACATCTCCCGGAGTCTCCTCCCTTCCATTTTGCCTTTGCATTGAAGAACATTTAGTTATTCTGCATTGACAAGAACTAACAAAAGCCTTCCAACGATGCTTGGCCAGATAGGGATGCAGTGTAATCTATTATGAGTGATCCACAGACTGACAAGGCAATTAACCAAGAAAGAACATTTAACTTTAACACAAACGTGAATTGCAAGGTTCTAGGAAGTGACAGGGTGTCTGATGTGGAGCTCTCATAGGACGTGTGACAATGAAAGGAGACTCTGGGATCCTTGGCATCCTGACATAGAGGCCAAAGGAAGTGATCCATTATTTCCTCCCCAGTATCTGCAACCTTTTCTGGTTCTTTATCACACTGCCAGAGGAGAATAATGGTTAATTCTCTTCAATGCTCTAATATTGAATTTAATATTGAATGGCTTCTATAGGCAATGACGCCACTGCAAATCACCTCATGGGTGAAGAAAGGGATACAGGACAGTGTAACCTAGCAATAATGCCATTATCTTTCAATCCCGATGTCATATGCCCAGAATATTTATTATTGAGTCTTATAATTTAAAATTGATCCCATCTGACACACAAACAAATTTCATTCATTCACACATTTTCCATACAAGCTTGTCCTGTGTAGGATCGCTGGGATTCACAGCCCATCCCAGAATGGACACATGGCACGGAATAACCCATGACAGGGTGCCAAACCATCACAGGCCAAATGATGTTTTAATATAAATCATACGCAATTTGGGGCATCATTAATAAGAAGTTACTTCAAACATATTGAATAAACATTGAAAATAAAATATAACTTGGGAGAATATACAATGCTTCATAACTAAAATTTGAGGAAAAAAATCTATATATGGAGATGGTCCTCATTTATCTAAATAATATATATAAACTTACGGTATAGACCGAGTGCTAATTTCATGGTAATATTTTCATTATCTAAACTACCTGTAGAGGGCAGTAAAGGGCAACAACAACAGGTAACCCAAAGTTATATGTGGGATTTGTCCTTAAGAAAAATCCCCAAATTTATTGGCCCTTGTTAGTATCATAAAACATCTGAAAATAGTAGAAAGGAAAATACTGCTGAACATAAAAATGTCAAAGGTTAATTCTAAAATTCTAAAACAGCAATATTATAAAAAAAAAAGTATATGCACTCTAAATGCTTCAAGGCCAAACTATGTAATATTTAAATTTTAGAACACACTTACATGACTAAAAACAGACACAGGAGATGACACAAAATTCACTAGTCATATATATGAAGATGCCGAAATATGGATCTACCTTTTTCTTTCCTTACAATAGTACAGGATACCGTGCATAAAAATATGCATTCAAGTGGTATGTGTGATTTTGAGAATTTAAGAGCTCTAATTATGTTATACAAATAGCAAGAAGGTCTCCGAAAAAGAAGAAGGAATAAAAGGAATAAAAAGGAGTACTATTTGTTCAAGAAAAGGTTATGAATCGCTCAAATAAACTGTCTTTCCCACAACAGGAGAAGACAGATAAACAATTTTAATGTCACCCAAACTGCTAAACTTCTTCATGAACTTAACCCATTCTCTTTAAATTTGCATTTCATTTACATATTTAAAAAATATGTAAAACTACATTTTGTTGCTTACTTTGCAACACGCATCACTGGTAACCTGCTGTTAAGTCAGCATGCCATAATATATAGAACACAACCGAAGAGTAGTCAATTTCTGTAATTTTCTCTTGTTGGCGAACTTGTATAATATACGCAAGAATCAGCAGTAAAGTCATATATAAATATTATTACCATCTAAGTTGGAAGTGCTAAGCATCAGTGAAAATTTCTGGCACACCTGTGCTGAGGAAAATGCATGCCCATTCAACTGGATTTAACTGCAGTAACAGGTTTATATATGTCAAAATCTTCTCTGCTAAAATTGTAAAGTTTAGCAAGCATTGCTGTAACTATTTATTACAAAATTCCATACCTACTATTTCAACTGAGATTTAGATAGAATATTCATATATTTGTTTGTTTGTTTGTTCAAATGCCTCTTAACTTCAGAATATTTTCAGTAATTCCCCATTATAAAATGTTGCATCTACAACCCAAGAGGCACCACTGCCTGAAGGCTTTCATGTAGCGCGGTTAAGCGAGGACATCTGAATTCCCTGAAATTCAACCAATACTGTACACTTCTTAAAACCGCGGATTGCACATTATCAGAAACAATCTAGATCTCGTGTAGAAATGTTTATGTACTACAACTGTGTGTTCAAACACCAAAAATTACTTTACAGATCTTTCTGCCTTACTGACACATTCAGTTAGATAACATCCCGTGCGGAGTATAATTAATATACTTAACTTCAACACAATGTGCTTATTATGACAGTGTCTGTTTGGCTTGAAATCGCAGTGATGCTGTCGAAACTGATTATAACTACTTAACTGGCATTTAGTTGCCATGTAAACGGCAACTTTTCGCCCTTTTTTTCCAAAAAATGCCCTGATCATTGTTCTGAGAACAAAATTAACAAAATCATAATCGGAAAATAGATATCATACAGCGAGAACATACTACCTATATAATGATGCGGTCTTGTTATCCAAACATTGCGCCTGTGTGCGTGTATGTGTGTGTAATATGAACGCATGTGTGCAGACATATATGTGTGAATTTAGCTGTGGATCTAATACAGCTGCAACATTTTCTACAGCTCAGCGTGCATTTTGACCGCACTAATGCGAGCCACCAAGCTGTATCCTATTGCGCGATAATGGATTAATTTCAGCTTTTACCTGTTCAGATAAGGTAATGAAACAGAGATAGTGTTACTAATAATTATATAAAATAATAGTCAAATAAACATAACTAGACTGCACATATATCCATATGTTTTACAAGACTGCTGTTAGATAACGTATATCATTCGCGAACACTGTAGTCACTTGTACTCTATCTAGCAAATGATTATAATGTGTAAGAGCAGCAAACTATTTGTTGAATTCATGTCAATCACAACTCATCTCGTTAGAACTTATTAATCGTAAATGATGCCAGGAAAGTTCTCGCATAAGGCGAGGTTACTTGGAAAGCCGATTGAATATAGCGAGGACTGTTCTGAATTAGAAGCCACCAGTACTGCACAAAGCTTTGTATTTCTAAATTACAGGTCTGTATGCACTAAAATGGTACATATGGTTTACAAGTTTGATTATTAAAGATATTAATCTTACCTTACACTCCTTGAAGCAAAATATTAGCCAAATTATTTGCAATCCCCTACACGTAGCAACATCAGTGCTTTTAAAGATGATGGTCCTCGAACAGGACTGAAGTGAAGGGGGAGTGGGGGAGAAAAAAAAAGAATTTCCTCTTCGGTAACCGAACTAAAATATTACATCAAATTAGATCCAACCATCGGAGATGGTCCGTCTTTTACGCCGTATATGGTCCAAAAAGGAGAGCAAAACGTTCATGAGAAATGGTTCATAGTATTTATCAAAGATAATTCCTCTTCGGATGTCTTGGAAAAACTGCAGTGCAATTCCAAGAACCGGTGGTCCAAGTCTTTTTTTCTTTCTTTTTTATTATTTCAAATAATAATACAGTGGATTTCGGTGTGCATTCATGCTATTTAAAACTCAGAAATCGGTAATACGGGCGACATTTAACGTGATCTTCAGACCTAACATCGTTTAACAAGTGCACATTTGTATTAGATACACGTTTCATTAAATTAACATTTTTAGGTTGCCGCAGATGACTCCGTACTTCTTTAATTGGTTTTATATGATGTGCCTATGTTGGATCACAAAGCACAGGAACAGTCTTTGGGAAGCTGGTCCCGGCCGCCGGTCAGCGCGTTACCTTGGCGGCGTAGCGGGCGGCTGCGCAGCTTCACTCTCAAAAGTTGTGGAATTAGACGCTATGCACGCGCGGTGCGCAAAGCTCCGGCTTCCTTCAGATGTGCTCGATGAACCCAGCCCCTTAGTACTGCCCACCACTCCACCTCCGATTGACATCATTGTGGAAGGAGGAGCCTAGGGCAGAATACAAATGATGGGTTTTTCCTTAAAGTCGCACTAGCGCGCTGGAGACGCCGAGGCGGCGGGTTTGTCGGGGCGCCACGCAAGGTGGAGCTGCACCGGCTCCCGCATCCGCCTGCGAAGACGAGGGGGCACTGTTCGCTTTGCTAAGAAATGGTGATTTATTTATTTTATTCTATCTATTAATTTCAAAGCACGATGGTTGTTTCATCCATGGAAATGCAAAGAAATACAAGTCGGACTTTACATTCATAAATGCTGACAAAATTGGGTTGCTCTGTCCCGATGATTAATAGGAGACGTTTACTAAATAAGAAACATGGCGTGAGATAAAATATCTCCCAGCGCAGAGAAGATGCGTTTTTTTTTTTTTAAGAACTGAAGCTGACATTAAAATGTGTTCAAACTGTTCATATCTAATGGAGTTAATTGAGGCTGACGTGTTGTATCAGTAACACCCTGCTAGCGGATCAATAGTAACTTAGAATTGTCTTCTCAACACATTTAGCGTATCAATCACTGTTGCCTTTTATATCCTTAAACAAGACTTGGGTTGTTAACAGGAGACCTTGTGGCACTTCACTCGCAATAATTGTTAATAAGCATGTCCCAGAGGCGTCCAAGATTAGAGAGCCATTAGGACAGAAGTTGTACCCATGTTGAATCAGACCAATTAATGCAGAAATGAAGTCCACCCCTTTTGAAGGTCGTAATATCTGGGAAAGCCAACAAT
>JAODJW010000002.1:23764247-23779507 GCA_026777045.1 Hyperopisus bebe | reverse complement strand
ATGGGGACATTGTGTCCCCATAAGGATAGCTAAACCCGCTCGCACACACACACACACACACACACACACACACACACTGTATACAATGTGTGAAAATGCTGAAAGATGACTGTTTATGAAATTCTGGAACCACCATATATGGCACCAGCGGTCATGCCAAATGTAAAATCAGGCACCTTAGCTGTCTGATTTGTTTAGCCAAACCTTTTGATCTCTGTCTGTGTTCTGAACAGGGCCGTACCTATAAATTCAAGACTGAGTGACAAAATGTCACCCTGGGTCCTCCTCCCCGGCCCAATTTTATCCATGGGTCCCTGTTGAGTGCTGGACCCCCTCAATCTGCCAGGGTATCCCTGCCCCTCTGACACCCCTGGTGCTGTATGTATTCAGGGTGTCTGCATTAACAAGTAAAGTTACTGCCAAATTTATTTAAATTAACAATGTGTCAGTCTGTGTTGAAACTGAAGACCTAGATTTCCTAGCGAAAAAAAAACAACTCCACCAACCTGATGCAACTGGCTTGTCCTCTAGGACCACTCTATTGACCTATGTTATGCAGAAGCTGTACATGAATTCGCTAGTTTTACATCTGAGCTACAGTAAACATTAGTATATTAAAACTAAAGGATACATAACAAGAATTGCTCCCCTTCTGTTGGGTTACCAAGCATAGGTAGGTTAGCAATGATGTGAAAACTCCACAGGGAGCGATTTGTAATGTGAGCCTGATCCCCATATGCTGTATAAACTAACAACCATAGTTATTATTTCCCACATGAGGAGAGTATTCTTGAAATCAAGTTGAAATAATTTTGCAATTATAAAATAAAAATAGTAAAAATAATAATTAAAAAACGAAAAAATGCAATTTGTATTGACTGTAGATGACTTTACTGAGGAAATGAGGGCAATGATACCTTAATAACAAGATAAGTGCAAAAATATGTATTCTGAAATGTTTGGAGGAAAGGTAGAGTGTGTTGGTATATGTAGTTGCAGGATGATTTTTTAAGTTAAATATGCCAATACGTCTTATTTTTCCCAGGCCTCTTGTCAACTAATTGTATTTTAACTTGTTTTGTTGCGAAATTATGAAAATTTTCCTTTTTCATTCTCTGTCATATTATAAATGACAGAGAAGCTGCTTTTAATCTTTTCAACTTTTTTTCTGTCTATAAGAATATTCTCCCCACTTTCACTAATTCTTCATGACCTCTGGCAATGATCTTTATGTAATGTTTAATATGTCACATAGTCTCTGTTTCTTTCTCCTTGCTCCATATTTACTCGGAGTGAGCGAGTAAACGAGTATCTGTATCAGTTCAACAAACAAAATTATCCGTATCCAGGATCTGTGAGGCTTAATTTCAGATCTGGGTGCATCTAAATACAGAAGTTGCGATTTTGTGAATGTTGAAAAAAGGTTTGCAAAAATACATATGACTCTTTTTTGTTTTAGGTTGACCATAGAAGTTTCGTATGTTGTGCCAAGAATACATATACAATCCATATGTTACCATATATAAATGTGACCAAAGGTATCATGTATATCATATATCATTCATGTACCCATATAAGAAGCATAATTTTTTTTTTGTTGCATACAGTGTCAGCTAAACAAAGCAAATGTGCATCTAGGTTTGGGCTGTATTGTGGTAATACAGCACAGTCTTGGCGACAAAATTAGCTGAGCAAAATATATCATGACTCCCCCCCCTGAACCGCTACCAGCACTCAGATAAACATGCATCTAGGCAAAGTAAACGAGAACAGAGTTTACACATGTAATGCAGGTCAAACACTGAAAGATTGCTTGAGGAGGTCTGGAAAACTTTCACTCATGCACATGGATGATTAGTGTCAGCCAAGGAGAAAATATGTAATGGCAGGCACGCAGTAAAATAATCTATAGATGGGATACCCTACCCGTCCCGGTCAGCAAAATCTACAGATGGGGACCTATTGGTATGGTTGGTAGACCTCTCATGAAATTTCTTTCTGGCCGAGGGACTAGTCAAGGGTTTGGGTGAGCGACTGCATCAGAAAGACCACATTACATATTATATGTATGGCTGATGCCACTGATTTTCATTTATTGAAGTCCAACCATGATGGTAAAATTTTCCAAGTAGGGGGTGAGGACATTAACTACAAAATTTGCCATCCATAGAGGGGTGCTAGCGGGGGGATCATTCCATTTACTTAGTCACTAGCGTTTAGCCTCTGAAAATCTTCCCCTTTCTCCCACCTTAAAGGTAGCCCTGCCCAGTAGTAGTTCATGTCATGCTTTCGTTAATAATATCCTTCTCAAAATGAAACATTCCAGTTGAAAGAACTGATATTTCAGTTTCAGTTATAAAGGGCCAGTTCACCCCAAAACTGAAAAAAAAGTTTCTCTAAGTTGCTCTGTTGGGAGATGCCTAGTTTATTGGTCGTAAAAATGTCGGGTTTCCCTCAAATATAATGGAAGTGAATGGCATTCTTTTTGTGCTGATTAAAATACCAGAAAAATTAATTTGAAAAATCCAACAGCAACGTCCCTTTGATCCTCGATTCAACTGAATAGTCAGCTCACCCCTAGTATTTACTATAATGCCAAAACCATCTGCTGATCTTAAAGCTTAAATTCCATATCTGGTTATTCATTTATTGTATTTATTGTAGCTATGAACTTTATAATAACACCAAAACCATTCTGTCCTTCTTTCTTGATGACCAATACATGGTTCTGATAGTGTATTCACAATTTGCTTGCATAATTTTTATACATAATTTTCAGACTGGTTAAACTGGTTCATCTCCTTTGTTTGGTTACATGTAACCTCTCATGTCATTATATGCATTAACTATCTTGTAGAATTTAATTGTCAAGTGGCACAGTGGCCAGGGCATGAATCCTGTCCCTGCTTTCCTGTCATGTTCTCCTCATGTTGTGTGTACATATGTGTGCCCTGCAAAAGACAGGGCCGTGTACAAACCTACCTCCGTCCCTGTTCTACTTAAACTCTACTAACAGGATTAACTTTACTACCAGTGCCATCTTCTAGCTAGGATGACGCTGTACTGGAAGAGAAGTTGGAAGATGGATGGATGGATTTTTTTATTATTAAATAAACATTTGCATAAAATTATTTTATATCATTATGAGAACCATATGTACAGAATTCTGAAATAAAAATAGTTTCAGTCTTACAGATATTTAGGGTGCAGAATTCACATATTTAAAGACTAATAAAATGAATTTTTTAAAGAAAAAAAATCGCTCAGGGTTTATATCTTATTATATATTAAGGTACTCAGTCCAGAGCAAAAACTAGTCCAAAAGCAGACAAAAAATTATTATATATAAGAGAATTACTACACAAAATGAAACATACATTTCTCAGAAGTGAAATATGTTTCCCTTTTTACAAATTTTATTAAATCTTTCAAGCTAAAACTACGTTTTTGGAGTTCATCTTTAATCATACTGTGCTTGAGGCCAACAAATTTTTCTCAGAGCACAGAGTATGTAACTAGACGGGACATAACTGATTCAGATATTGGGCTAATCGCCTTGAATGTTCAGTGCCGTTTTTCAGTACTACTCCTATGTCACCAAAGCAAACATGTCTCAAGATTTAGCTAGCAGGAGACAAATCGTCATGCAACCTTTTTACTCTGTCCACAGATATAGTTCTTTTCCTGTGCTACTCAGTATTTATTAAATTCAATCTTATTTCACAGTGTAACTGCACCTCGGTTTTTTTTTTTTCTTTTTAAATTAGGAATGGTTGTGTTTGATCTGTCCCTAACATGCATGCATGTGACCTTACCTTAATGATCTCAAAAATGAACCACTAGTTCATCTTCTTAGCAAGTGTTTAAAATTAAATGCTCTCAGTAGCATGGGCAGTTGTAAAGCTAATAATTCAAGCTTTCAGTTTTCAATTTTTAATCCCCTTTTTGGAGAAGGTTAAAAAACTCCCTTGATGATTTTCCCACCCAAACCTTTTTTTTTTTTTAAAAAAAAAAAAAAAAAAAAAAAAAAACGTTTCATTTTACAGCAGTTCACAATTCAAGGCATTGTTCTCCCATCGAAAAAGAAATCATTTCATATTGTCTTGTCATATCCATAAATATGGCCCATGTGATCAGTATGTTAATGCATCTTACCTTGAGATATGTGAAGGTCACAGGATTGATCTCCAGTCAAGTGTTTATGTGGTTAAGATATCAATCTAAATGAAAACTCTTCAGAAGGTCAGGAGGGATGGCTCGTAATGGCGACTTATGCGGGTGTCAGTGGCTTTGGCTTCTCGGCAGGAACGCTGTTATGCTATGCCATCAGGGATCTGCATGGGACCAAGGCCATCTGCTGCCTCCCTCATATTCCATCTCAACAACCTGGAACGAGCAGCCGGCATGATGCTTACCAGTATTATCAGTCCCTCATCTCATATTAGTTGTAATTCTTTATATGTATTCCTTTCTCTCCTTTTTCCTGGATCTTCAGATAATAACCATGTTTTAAGGGGCTTAGCATTTCTTACAACGCCAAATTAGGATTCCTGTCTTTGGAAATATTCCCTAGAAAATCACTTGTTCAGTTCTATGTGATGACTTGCTTATAAAGAAAATGCCAGTTTTTTTTTTTTTACAAAATGATTAGTAAATGCTCACCTACAATGCCACTGTGATAGCTTAAATTGTGGAGATGCTTTTAAAATCATTGTTATGTGGACGCATACAAAAATATGCAACACAATCAGTCGCAAAGAAAATATTTTATCAATTTGTTTATTCTTTAATTTTTTTATTTATTCATATTTTTTAAGGATGAAAACAGCTCTAAGAAGGGAACCTCTTCTTAGACTGCTATAAAAAAGATTTTACTGCTGAATTTCTTTAAGATCATGTCATCTTATGTTGCGTTTTCTTAGCCTTGCATCAGCCAGAGTTGAACATGTTTGATGAATAAAATTGAAGCCAGGGACTGTAAATTGCTGATTTTACTTTTGAAGACAATGCAGATCAATGCAAAGAAGAAAATGCTTCAACCCAATTTTGTCCCACGAGACACTTTCTTCAGAAATGATGTTGGTTTTGAAGTGCACATAATGATTTTGTAGTGATGAGCACTTGAGCAAGAATGGGACTGCGGTTTGAAGTAATGATAAGTATTTGCATGTTTCCATATATACCTTACGAATTTGTAAGGTAATAAATGGTTCATCAAGCCTCCTCTTTTAACATTACACCTAGGTGCTTGATATTATTTACCAAGAAGTAACTAACATATCGTTTGTTGGGTTTAAATCTATAGTAATACTATTACTACTACTACTACTACTACTACTACTACTACTAATAATAATAATAATAATAATAATAATAATAATAATGAGAAGAAGATGAAGAAGAAGAATGGCAAATTTGAAATTAAGATGAAACCAAGATATTTTGTTTTCTCTGCTCTAAATGGGTTTTATTATACAATAAACAGTAATCACTTCAAAGTGTCCCAATTAGCTTACTGTTGGCAAGTAAAGTACTATTTTTACATTATGTGATCACCTCATTACATTAAGCACTCATTAACCTCTTAATAGCCTAAATATGTATGCATTCCTGCAACTGTATTAATTCAATGGCAATTCAAGTGCTATGAACTAATCATTATCATTTTTACAAAGCAATTTCTTATGCAGTTTAATAAAGCACTTCGCTAAAGCCTGTTTTAACAGCTGACTGACAGCTGTTACTGAGCACTCATATCATGGGAGCAATAGCCACTTGTCCAGTTGTGGCAGAACTATGATTATGAATATGTCCTTTACACCCTAACTGGAGTACAGAAGTATGTGCTTAGAATTTTTGAAACCACCCCCTGCACAGCGTGTGATATGACCCGGTTACTGTCAGATAAGAGAATGCGCCTTTGTCTTCTAGCTGCATATTCAATTTTGACTGGATGCTAAAGACACGACAGTAGTTTATGGTAGTACTGAAGTTTATATTTTGCTTCAAAAGACAATATTTAGTTTAGCCACTTGTCCTGGTCAGGGTCAGGGTCATGATGAGCTCGGAATCCAAGCCAAACAGCACAGGTACACCCCCCACAAGGTGCTAGCCCATTACAGGACATGTACACAAAAACACTGGACCATGCACTATGGGTGATTTCTGGATGCCAATTAGCCATGTCTTTGGCCTGCAGTGTGTACTTGCAGACTCTGCAGACGCAGAACAGGAGCCAGACCAAATCTGTTGGTTGACTGTGTTGCATCTTTGTCTAATGTTAAAAGCTGGATACTTCCACCTCTTAAGTTTCTAGCAGAAGCTCTAGCAACACTTTATTTAAGGCAATTTTAAAAAATAATTTATAAACACATTCATAACAAATAATAGTGCATTCATAAAGCATTATAAACATGGCTATAAATATTTATCAAAAGCCATGACATTACAGCCATGTGTTTTATGAATTATTAATGCTTAATGAAGCTCTCATCTATAATGCATCATAGATACCTTTATAATGTATTGTAATGATCAGTATAAGAATTAAGGATGCTTTGTACTGCATTAAAAAGGTTTCTGTAGCACATTGTAGATGAGAGCTTCATATGGCAGTCACAATGCATTTTAAGCATGACTATAATGTGTTATGCTTCTTTATAAATATTTATAGATTTAGAAATGCATTATAATGCATTATGAATATGTTTACAAATTACTAAAAACATGTCCTCAAGTAAAGTATTACCGAAGCTTCTAATAGAAACAAGTTTGAAGAAATTCTAAGTGTAAACTTTGATCCTAATCTAAATGCAAATTTGAAACAGCTACAAATACTAATGCAAAAACAATAGGGATCCAGCAGCTATGATGCTGGGACCACTAAATACAAAACTTGGCTTCACCCCAGAATACATCATCGATCTTTAGACACCAAATGAGTCCCAAGATCATCAGATTAGGCTAGGCTGGTTGTTCCTGATATCTAGGTTTAAAACCAAATTATATTGTGCTAAATCTTTTAAAATGTTTAGACTCGCAGCATATTTGGGGCTGACATTTATATCTTTTGTATCAAACTTTAAGGTTTACCCTTTATTTTTAAGAGACCTCAATTTATGCACATTTTTATTCAGTCATATATATGAATGAATAAAAATGTGCATACATTAAGATCTCTCTGGGGTATTGGTTTGATTCCTGCCCCAGATCTGTGCACAGTTTGTTTATTTGGGTTTCCTTCAGATTTTAACCCCTGGTCAAAACAAATACAGTTTAGGCAGAATTAAGTGTCTACATTTTCTATGGTGTGCACTCATGCTAGAGAGCATGCCCCTTTATGAAGGGCTGATGCTCTGTACATGGGGTGACCTGCCTTGTGCCTCATGCTTCCTGGTACAGACTCCAAGCTCACCGTGACTCTACACTGGATAAGCAGCTATAGAAAATGAATGGATCAGCAATATCTGAGAAATACACAAAGTGACCCTCAGATATGAGTTTAAAAAATAGCTGTTGCTGGCCATCTGTTATCAGTTATATCTAACATGTTAGACATATTTTAATGTGATATGTGACCTTGTAAACTGTTACTTCAATATTTTCCTGTCATACAGATACTGTATGCATGTTAACCAGTCTTTTATTTATATATTTTACACAGCTTGGTGTAAGTATTAAATATTTATATCAGAATGTAACATAAATTCTCATGATCTCATCAGAGAAATTCTTGCTATTTATGGTATTTGTTGTGGAAGCGGGTCTTTGGGTTCTGCTCCTGATACATGTAAGTAGACTCACATCCATCCATCCATCGATCACACCAATACCGAGTCGTGGTGACCCTGGATTGCTGTCAAAGGAAGCACAGGGTACTTAAAGGAGACACTGCGGAAGCGACGCCTGTCCATTAAAAGTCACACACTCGCATCAAATCGCACTCTTCGGGTAATTTAGGCACGTAATTCCATCTGTCTCCATGTTTTTGGACTGTTGGAGGAAACTGAAAGTCAGATGAATGATAATATTTTTTGGCCAGGGTTATAGAGTTCATTCCACCCAACATCCCAACACACACACTCACACACCAGCAGTGACATTAGGCTAGGAGCCCAGGGCTAAATGATGGAGCATCCACCTTCTGAAGAGGTACTGACTTAGCAGAGCATAGGCGACATGATGACCCTGCCATTGTATGTCGTTCACATTTAGTTAATAGTATAAAAGAAGTGACAAAGTGTGTAGACATAGCTTAGAAATTAAGCTTTCTTATAGGATCACACCCAAGATGCTGGGAATGACCAATGCTATTTTAAAAAAGATATTGTGTGTGTGTGGGGGGGTGGTGGTTATGTAGGCCTATATATTACATTGTGGGGACCAAATATATACATAACCATTTTTCAGTCCCCACAAGGAGAAACTCAATTTTATTGAAATCTGTGTCAAAAGTCTTGTGCGTGTGGGTATATGTGTGCGTGCGTGTGGGTGTGTGTGTGTATGTCCATGCATGCGTGTGAAAAGTGTGCACGTACAAAGTGGAAAGTGGAATCTTCTCTGGTTTTCTGAAAGATGCTGATGCAACTTTCATCCCTCACTCACTCATATATCTCCATCGCTCCCTAACCCTCCCTCGATGCTTTATTAAAAGTGAGATATGAGATACAAGCATGTTCAAACAATTCCTCAAGTTTCAGCTTAAAAGGCAAAGTAGGGGGTAAAAATGATTCTGTACCAGACATGCCCTTGCTGTCACTTCTTTGGACTACTTTGAGCTACTAAGTAGAATATCTTCTCAAGGGGAAAGATACAGTAACTTCAGTTTCCAGAGGTTTCGTTACACTAGAACCCAATATACCAAGTACAGCTATTCACAGACCATTAAAGATGATGTTCCTGATCTCTCTGTCCATTGAGTGTCATCATAAGGGATGGCTTTCAGACAGAATAAAACAATAGCAGCAATTTTGTTTGTTGCTACTGGTGCATAATAATGACAAATTTCACAAAATTATGATTTCAATAGTCAACACAAACAACATAATCCACCCACCCATCCATTCATCTCACAACATCTTATTGAGTACAGGGTTGTGATGTCAGCCTTGAGCCTCAATAGGAAGTACAGGGCACTATGCAGGGGAGTACCCTCAATGCAGGTTATATAAACACTTACATACACAATAGCACACTATGGGAAATCTAGCCATACCATACCACAGGGAATATGCATGCTTTAGAAGTGCAGCAGGCAATCATTCCATACCTAAAGACATGGAGTGGGGACAGGATTCAAAACCCGCTACCCTGGAACTGTGAGTCACCACACCACCCCACAGACAACGCACTCTGTGATATCCTACAAAAGCTTTTCAGCTACAGGTGTTCTCTTACATAACAATCTGCAGCATTTATATACCAGGTACCATTAAAAACAATAAAATGTGAATATTCCTTCATCAAAAAAGAAAAAAAAAATGGAAAGAAGTAAAGAACAACCATTAATTAATCTGCATAATGACACAAATTTTGCAAACTTGTTAAGCACATCTGCCCATAACCATATACCTGTAGAATAAAAGATATTTTACATGCTTTTTAATGTATCACACAACCTGTGACAGTATTTCAAGAATTTTCACACATTGAAAACGTGTGAAAAAATATACAGTTACTGCTGTCCCAAGGTGCCTCTATAGCTAAAATACTACAGATAGAGAGGTTGCTAGTCTTCCACTTTACCGTCACAGTACAGAAATAATATATAGCTTACTGCGATAACTCAAGTGACTCACCGTTAAAAAGGTCAAATTTGAACAACTTATTATTAAATAGAGCTTGTTTTTAAAATATTTTAAAACCAGCAGTATCCTAGGTAACAATTCCAGCAACTGTTATGAAAACACAGCACAAAATGACCAGTCTACCATGGCGAAGCAGCAAAATGTAGAACCCTAGTTTTATAAAAGACAGGTGACAGGTATAAAATAATGCCTACCAATACATGGGTCATTTGGGTAGATAAAAGATGTATGCTGTATACTTCTTAATAGCATATATGAAGCATATGTGCTATAACACAATGGGATGCTACTTCTCACAAATGAGTTTATACAGAATGTTCATCCATGGCATACACAATTAACAAAATACCACCATTTATCTACCACTACCCGAGAAGTATCCATACGATATATATAAAACTCCAATGACAAGCAATGTTTAACACATCTGTCGTACACACGCTATTTTTAAGTGTCTTCATTTTTTTGATTGACTATCAGTTCTGTTCTTACCATTTTGCAATTGCGATTGTAGTCATTGGCTCCCAAAGGCTTACTAAACACAAATTTGGTTTTTGTGTAATTGCAAATCAAGAAACATCCAATGAGACTGCTTGTCATTTAACTTTTTAACTTGCAATAGCTGTTTTAGAAATCTAAAATTATTTTTACTTTTTTACTTATGGATCTTTTACTTAAAACTACTGGTTATTTCTAATGCAATACTAACACACACGCACGCATGCATGCACACACATGCACACACACACACACACACACACATACACAGGTATGTAAATATATATTTGTGGAGACTCTCTATCCATTTCTATGGGGAAAACTTTAATCCCAAGATGATGACCTTAACCCCTACCCAGCCCTAACCTTAACCATAAGTAACCAAACAAAATACAAGACCTTTGGCATTTTTAGTTTTTTGACTGCATTAACAAATCTTTCTGGGGACCTGGAAAATAGTCACCAGAATGTAAAAATAATAGGTTTTTATCACATTGTGGGGGACATTTGGTCACACACACAAACACACACACACACACACACACAATGCTCATGCTCATTAGTAAAGATATTGAGAATTTATTGCTGTGTTTGTGTGTGTGTGTGTGTGTGTGTGTGTGTGTGTGTGTGTGTGTGTGTGTGTGTGTGGAAATTTGCACATAATACTTGGGAACCCCTAACCTGAACTGATAAATAACAGTCTGCTAGCCTGACCAATAACGTGAAAGGTATTTTTTTTTTTTTTACAATTTCTACACAAACAGTACAGTACACTTTACACATCAAATTACTTTTTAATTTCCTATCTAGACCTTTTTATATTATATAGCCTACAGACCATCTACATTATGCTCATGTACGTACAAAATTACTACTGTATGCACTGAGACCACTACAATTTAGAGCCATTTCTAAAAATGGCAAAATTAATGACACTTAAATCCACAGTCACAAAGATGTGTGACGTACCCAAGACAAGACTTTTAATATTAATATTAAAGATATAGTTATAGTATGATTTACATTAACAAATATTATTTATCACTAATATTCTGTGTTTTAATGAAATTAAGTAGTGCTTTTGGCTTTCGTGTCACCTGTGAGTGATCTTACTGCAAGCTCCAAAAATATTGAATACTTTACAAAACCTGTCACTTTGGTCTTAAAGTTGTCAACATATTAGGTGCTGGTTTGTCCAAAGTATTCTTCTGATCTCTTTTGTATTGTGATAGAGGCACATTAACATTGTGGTCAGAGGTCCCTGGGTCCCTGAACTGTTTTGGTTGCTAATGGCCTCCCTACTATGTTGTTGTCAACTAGGTAAGAGGGAGGGGGTGGCAACGGCAAAGGTTGCGGTGTTGGGGGTGGGGAGGGGGTAGATGTTACTAAGCGATAATAAAGGGTAGGTGAGATCCCTTTATAGTAGAAGTCCCTCGGCTATATGCCCATACATTAAAGCACAGTGTACGAGTCACAAGATATATATACAAATGGCTTCATTACAGAAACCCTGCCGTTTTATTTCTCAAATGAATTGTGCAATATTCTGCTATGTCATAGATTATAATGTCTAGGAAATTTTTAAAATCTTTTGGGTTACACTTTGCTGTAGGTGTAAAGCTTATGCAAATATTTTTTCCTTTTTTTTAACAACAAGAATGCCTCTTTTGTATGTCTGAATGTAATGTAGGGAGGTTTTTGGTTGTGGAACTATGCAAAGTGACTACCGTTTATGCAAATATGATTTATCAATAAGGTAAAGCATAACATGACTGAGTACCAAACTAGATTACCACAGTGACATGTAGCAGAAAGTGAAGTCATAAACAACATCGAATGAATCTGTAAAATTAGCATACGTATGTACAGTAAATCTAAATTATTTAAAAATTAAATTACATTTTCCCTATTTTCATAATTCAATGCCGTAATTCTGTTTCCATACCATCTATTTTTATGGACCTAGGCAGCGTTCAATGGGGAATGCCACAAATCTTTAATTATGATGAGACCTTAAAATAATGACAAACTTTTTTCCGCATTACAAGAAGAAACATTTCAGTTTAATTTAACCTAAATGCTTTTATATAACCATGTATCTAAAGTGAAATGTTTGGAATCAATAACATGACAATACAAACTCACTTACACAATAAAAATGATTTGGAAAATTATCAGAAATAACTCCATTAATCACCCTTAATCTAGTTTGTTAGATTTTCTTAGGAATATTTTGAACATATTTCTGTTACAATGTTTCATTTTCTTGGATTATCCTTCCTTAAATGTCCCTTAACCAATTATCGAGGCAGAGGACACTCCAGATGGGATCCCAGATCACAGTACACATGCTCACTAAACAACCATAAACAACCATATTCTATAGTGATGTCTGTCCACCTAACAGTAGGTCTTTGGGCTGTAGGAGGAAGTCCAAAAGCACACAGAAAACATGCAAATTCCACAGACAGACCTCCAGTTCAAACTCATACCATTGATGTCTGGCTTCATAATTACAGTACACACTATCATGATTATTCACATCTTGCTGTCTTACAGATTCTCTATATAACACTTAGTATACTTAGTATTCACATCTCATGTCTTAGAAGAGTTATTCCTATTATTGAGAGTATACAAATGAGAAGAACTAATTAATTAGTGCAGGAACCATATGTGACAGACACACACAAACACACACACACACACACGTTTAGGATAGAAAACCTCACATGTTTTTTTCATCGAAAACTCTTACTCTATCATACCTTAATTATTACTAGTTTTTTCTTTGGTCTTATATATTTAATTAAATCATTATATCACATATATGCTGCTTTGAAATAATAATAATAATAATAATAATAATAATAATAATAATAATAATAATAATAATAATAATAATAATAATAACAACAATAATAATTATTATTATTATTAGTAGTAGTAGTAGTAGTAGTAGTAGCATTTTGTTGTCGTTTTGTTGTTATTCTATTCATCTTATAATACTGATATATTTTTTCTATATAAAGTTACTTTCCGGAACACTGTTGAGTCGTCAGACCTTGATTGAAGTGTTCCAACACAATATTGTGCCTGTCGATTGAAGTTAGCCTGAGAAATGTTTTTTCTTTCTTTCTTTTTCTTTCCACTCATTATTAAACCATCACCTAAAGAAATGCTTTCACTCTGCAACCAATGGCAAGTATTTATTTCCTATGTAGCATCCATGACCTTTGAAAAGATTTACTCCTGCCTGAGGGTTTCATTGTCTCCCCAATTTGCAGTGCAAAGGGCTTGATTCTGTATATATCATGATCTGTGAGGATGAACTTCATCAATAGAGTGCCATGGAAGGTATTATTATCTCTTTCAGACAGATTGTTCTCATGACAAATATCTACTTGCTACTTTTGTAATAATGTAGAAAAGAAATGTCTGGTGAAAAAAGGCTACGTATTTCTATATTTATGCATGGCAGAAAGGGATTCAAGAAAACTAAAAGCTGTTCTTTTTCCCCAAATCATTATTTTATAATAAAACAAGTGTTTATCATTTATTATAAGATTTATATTTGTGGAGGCAGATAGCTCAGATCTGGGATCAATGCCTTTATTAGGACATTCCTGGGTTCAAATCCTGTGGCTTGTAGAGTAATTATATCACTGTTGGGCCCTTGAGGAGGGCCCATTCTTCCAGCTGCTCCAGGGACTCTGGAAGTTGGCTGACCTAAAACTTGCATGCACCTCTATATACACATCTGTGTATCTCATGGAGAGCAAGGTGAGGCATGAAAACTAGCCAATTTCCCCACAGGGATGAATAAAGTACTCTATTCTATGTTTATGTTTTCATTGAATTATGAATATGACAATATCCACTATAAAATTTATCATGTCAGTGGAATTTGTTTATTGAATTTTATTCCCTAAGCATATTGCTAATGTTCAATCACATGGAAATTATATTTGTATTGGATAAGTGGAACGTAGCAGAGTCTGCAATATTTTCTTTTTGAGTGCTTATTCATTTATCTCCCAAATTCAGCATTTGTGAATGTTTATTTCATTCACACAACTGTATACCATCATAATGCTTGTCAAATCCCATTTAAGCACTTCAATGTATAAAATATCTACGCAAGCAAGATTTTAGGTTTCTAAAATGGTTTGATTTCTCCTTAAATTTTAAATGTGGACATATCTCAGAGCATTAGTTCAGTACCTTGCATATTCCAAGAACATAGAGAATTTCTATTTTTGCACTGTAGCAATGATATATCATATGCAGGTATGTAATTTCTTTGTATTTTAAGTCAATTATGCAAATCACTTAAACCAAGACACTTCACAGATGCACAAGAGATTTGTGGCAATCTAAAAAGGAGAGACTTTTCTTCAAGGTTGAAGGTGATTGACATTCTTCATCTGGATTCCAACAGAGAGGAGACACTGATTCTCAGTCATCCTGACCTTAAGGGAGTTGCTGATTGTACAGATAGTGGCTACTACAGTGTAGCTCTGAGATGCCCTGGTGTCTAATTATAAGTGTAAAGATGGTACATGTGGTCTTTTCTGATTCTGATTTTCTGGAAGTCAGGATTTCTAATGGCAGGAAGTTCTTTTTTGGCAGGAAAAGATTGACGTTACCCTCAATCCCCTCCTCTTCCCTTCTGTGCACTGTGTTCCTCAAAGGAGCGTGGAGGGGTCACTTTTGATCTAGACTCCAGCTTTATTCTTCACATTATTCCACTGATTTAAAAGACCTCTTGTAGGGTTCTTTGCATGTGTTTGATTACGAATTTCCATTAAGGAGTGGGGGATGCCTATTTAAATAAAGATCACTAGAATAATTTCTATCCTTTTGTTTTAGTTGGCAGTCTATCTATCTATCTATCTATCTATCATCTATCTATCTATCTATCTATCATATGCTACAGCCTACTACACACCTAGC
>JAODJW010000002.1:23723177-23737721 GCA_026777045.1 Hyperopisus bebe | reverse complement strand
TATTGTATTAAATCAATATGTTAAGATGTGTTCTACAAATAAATTTGTTTAGTCTTGCTGTTGGTTATAGATAAAAAGCACATGCATAAGTGGAAAAAATGACTGATAACTTTACCATTTTATCCCTTTTTAATCAGAAAAATATATTGCTAATAAACTCAGCATACTTAGTGAATGCCCTGTCATTACAAAATTCCTTTGGACAGACATGTGCTGAAAATCACCATAATCTTGTTGATTAATTATTAACTAATATCTCACATTATACCTTTGGTGAGTTATACCAACACTATAAGAATCTGTACCCATAATTCTGCTACCTCTACGAAAGAAGAATGCAAAAATAAACAAACAAACAAAAAAGTGATTAATATGGTCAATATCATTTCCAAAACAAGCAACTGCAGACAGAATAACCATGGGGAATTAAATTTTTATCAGGACCCCAGAGCGGAAAGAGAGAAATCATCTATAGTACACTCACATACTACAGACTTCTCTTACAATCACACTAGAAAATGTAGCTGTATACTTGCATAACAAGGAGAGACATCGAACATGTAGCGTATATTACTGTAATATACTATATTAATTTTTACGCTTTCTTAGCATTGCATATCACACACAATGAGGGCTGAGGTCACTGAAGTAGTCAAAAAACTCCTCTGTGCCAAGGCTCCAGAGGTGAATGAGTTTTCTTCACGTTCTTGAAAGCTCTTGATGTTGTTGGGCTGTCTTGGCTGACATGCCTCTTCAACATTGTGTGGAGGTTGGGGCAGACTGGGGTGATGATCCCAATTTTTAAAAAAGGGGACCAGAAAATGTGTCCCAAATTCAGGGGGATCACCAGCTCTGCACTCTTACAAGGATACTGGAGGGTTCATGGAAGTTTGCCTAACCAGTTTACATGTCTTTTGTGGACATGGAAAAAGCATTCAATCGTGTCCCTTGGAGGGTCATTTGGGGGGTACGGGAAATGCTACTGCAGGCCACAAGATCCCTATATAAATGAAGCAAGAGTTTGGTTCACATTGCCTGCAATAACTCAGACTCATTTCTGGTGGATGTTGGATTCTTCCAGGGCTGATCTTTATTACTGATTCTGTTCATAACTTTTATGGGCAGAACTTCTAGGTGTAGCCAAGGGGTGGAGGGGGTCTGGTACAGTGACCGCATGATCGCATCATTGCTTTTTACAGATGATGTGGTCCTGTTGGCGTCATTGGGGAGTGACCTGCAGCAAGCTCTGGAGCTGAGTGTGAGGCAGCAGGGATGAGGATCAGCACCTCCAAGTCTGAGGCCATAGTGCTTGCCTGGAAAACGGTGGATTATCCTCTCCTAGTGGTGAATAAGTTGCTGACTCAAGCAGAGGAGTTTAAGTATCTTAGGGTCTTGTTCTGGAGTGAGGTAAGAAGGGAGCGGGAGATCAACAGGCGGATCGATGCAGCATCAGCAGTAATGCGGACGCTGTACCATACTGTTGAAGTAAAGAGAGAGCTGAGCTGCAAGGGAAAGCTTTTGATTTACAAGTCAATCTACGTTCCTACCCACACCTATGGTCCTGGCATCTATCTAGGATGCTTCCTGGACACCTACCTGGGGAGGTGTTTTGGGCATGTCCAACCGGGAAGAGACCCCAAAGTAGACCTAGGACATGCTGGAGAGAAAAAATCTCTCAGCTGGCCAGAGAACACCTTGGTATTCTCCTGGTAGAGCTGGAGGAGATAGCTAATGAGAGGGAGGTCTGGGCATCCCTGCTTAGACTGCTGCCCTTGCAAACGAACCCCAGATAAGCAGCAGATAATGGATAGATGGGTAGATGGATGGATGGATGAAGGGATGGATAAGACAAAGAGATTTGTGCTTTAATGTCATTGTATCCGTATGTTTGTTCAAAAACTAAGACAAGTACAAAATAACTAGTTTGTTCATTCATTGCATATCACTACTTGATAGCCCAGAAAACATGATGGGAACATTAAACAGTGTGGTATGGAAAACTTGATAAACATATTGTCCTGACACCAGCCATGGTTCCATGATGCACATTAATCTTCTTCTTCTTCTTTGAGCTGCTCCCATTAAGGGTCATCACAACAGTTCATCTGCTTCCATTTCTTCCTGTTCTCTGCATCTTTCTGTTTCACGCCAACCACCTGCATGTCCTCTTTCACCACATCCATAACCCTCCTCTTTCTCCCTCCTCTTTTCCTCTTGCATGGCAGCTCTGTCCTCAGCATCCTTCTCCCAACATACTCAGCATCTCTCCTCTGCACATGTCCAAACCAATGCAATCTCACCTCGCCGGCTTTGTCTCCAGACTGTCCAACCTGAGCTCTCTCTCTAATATACTCATTCCTAATCCTGTCCATCCTCGTCATTCCTAGAGCAAATCTTTAACTCTGCCACCTCCAACTCTGCCTTGAAAGTGCGTTAATATGATGTCCGTTGTAGCGATCCAAAAATAATACTGCATAATTAAATAATCTAAAAATGAATTGCCCACAACAACATGTTAACTTCGACCGACCTAATAGATGTAGGCATCTCATCAACAAAAGCAGCCTGTATTTTCTGTCTGCCTTATTTTCCCTCAGGACAGGGTCAAGAAATAATAGGTCAAGATCTTTTATAAAACAGGTTGGCAAATGCAAGAACCTGTTGTATATCAATTGAAATAGAAATCTGTCAATGGTCACACTGAGTGCCCTTTGCAGAGAGTTCTGCCAGATTCTCTGCGATAAGATGCTCATTTAGAAATGAGCTTAGAAGCAGAAAATGTAACAGAATTCAGATTTTCCATGTTGAACACATCTAGACAGAACACATCTAGGAGGAAAATAAAAATCTAGACGAAAAAGTTGTTAACCATTGTTTTTAAGAAGTAAATTTTGACACATTACTAAACAAAATGTTTAACAATATGTACCCCTGCAGAGGGCTGGTTAATCCGCTAGGCGATGTAGGTGGCCACGAGCGGTAGCAACTTCAGGGACAGCCGACTTGCCAGCTCTGCCTCAGACAGGGAGGACAGCAGAGATGCTTGCCTAGAGCACCGCATCGGCAATATAGGACACGTTACCATATTACAGGAAAGGTTACCAGTGTTTGGATTTAACAATGAATGACATCATATTTTTGAAGGACATGACCAAAGATGGCGCCTAGCTCCAGAGCATTGCAGTGGTGTTTTCCATAAACAGAAGAGAAGAATATATATATGTATATATATTCATTAATTTGTTGGTAACTGGCCATTACTGCTTATGGTGAATTGGTGATATTATGGTTATTATGGATGGATGGATTTGTCATTGGTTTGCAATTATAATTTCTTTTTAGATTATGTATAAAACTACTTCCCTTAGGAATACTTTACACTTCAGGCTGGCATTTAACAAGTAACATGTAAGAAATCCGAAGAAGTCATCTCTGTACTATATTATGGATTACATACTGCACTAGACAGGGAACGTGTAAAATTGTTACTTTGACCTTACCAAAGTACACTATATGGACAAAAGCAAAAGTATTGGGACACCTGGCCATTACACCCACAGGAACTATGACTATGACATCCCATTCTAAATCCATAGGCATCAGTATGGAGTTGGTCCCCCCTTTGCAGCTATAACAGCTGCCACTCTACTGGGAAGGCTATCCACAAGATTTTGGATTGTGTCTGTGGGAATTTTTGCTCATTCATCCAGAAGAGCACTTGTGAGGTCAGGCGCTGATGTTGGACGTGAAGGCTTGGCTCACATGGTCTGGCTTTAGTTGTGTTTTGGTCCGGCTGTGGCCTGAATTCCACCAGATGGTGACCACTGCTGTCATCCAATACTTTTGTGTTGAGGGGCTCTTTTTGTTGAATGTAAACACATGCCTTTTTAAGAAAATATAATCATTTCAATAATATGCTCGTATTTTATCGTTTTTATTTTTTAATTTTGCGTTGCAACTTCGCTCTTTCCATCATCTTCATAAAAGAAAGGCTCAGGTAATGCATACAGCTAAACCAATGGACTATTCTATACTGTAGTTCAGTATTGCTAGATTGGGATGGTTTTCCCTCAATCTTTCTGAATTTGATTTAGTTGTGCAGATGATTTGTGTAACTGAATTTAACCAATTGGATAAATGGTACTCGCAGAAAAATAATCAGAGACCGATTTTGAATCTTTGTTTCTACTGCACAATATAATAAATAATAGCATAATAAGTTAACCTGAAAATGACTAGTTCATGAAGGTATTATACTTGCAATATATAATAAATATAATCTGACTCTTTAGGGGAAATCACAGTTACTGCCACCACACCACCTTAGAGGCTCATTATAGATTAAAAATGATGAATAGATCAACGTAACGGATGATGTTATTATGGCTTTAAGAGAGAAACAAACACAGGACAGTCATCTCAACATGTAGGGAAAAACAAACCAGACACTAGGTCCACAAATTAGGGTATGAGACCAAATGAAGACTGTTTTACATTATTAGAAATAGACTGAAATGAATGAGGGGCTCATCATCTGGCTTTGCATTGTTACGGGACACCCACATCTCACTAAATGTATGTCTTGCAAAAAAAATGCACATTTGTTATGGGGTACTAATGTAACATTATTTTCCTAAGCACATGTACGTTATATCATCATATGTACCTGCTATTATAATTTACCTCAATGCCATTTTGGGATAGTGAAGGGAAACGAGTAACACTATATGTCATTATAAATGAATACTATTTTGCCTGTCAAATGGCACACTGCAGTCCTGAACTTGTGTCAGCCTAGAGCATTGTCATTTGATATGAAAGATGTCACATTCACTTAAAAAGTGAATTTACTTGTGCATATTTAAATATAAACAATTCGCACAAAAATGCATTATATTTTGTCACACAAATATTATTTATGTTATAAAAAGTTTGGCTTAACACAAAATAACCTGGGATCACTTTTTATTAATGTTGTTTGTATGTATTACTTTCTGTGCAACGAAACTCAGCTGCAGGGGATTTCACTTCAATAAGAGTACATAAACTCATTACACTTCTTTGGTTCTCTGTGTTCTTTCAGGTAGAAAATGTAATGTTCCTTAGGGTCTTGTGTCTACTTAGTTCACAAATCAAAAAATGCAAGATGACCTCCAACATGTTGAAGAAACTCCAATTGTAACTACTCTCCTTGATGAAATTAATTTAAAATGGATTTGTTTGGTAGCTGAAAAGTCGACATTACCCACTGGACCACATAATAAGGAAACCAATAGTTCCATTGGTGAATAACAAAAAAAAAAAAATCTGAAAAACCCTAAATTAATTAAAAATTCCATGAGAAATCCATTGTAATTTTCAGGAACCTGTTTGTGGAAAAGCACCCTATGGAATGACAGTGAGAAGTATGCCAGTGGTGTTTTTTCTGTTGTTGTTTTTCTTACGATGTCAGGCTCTAGTGAGGGTGGCATTTGTTTGACGGGGCTTGCAGACGGTGGTCCCTCAATCATTGCACTTAACAATGTATCCTAGAGAATGAAGAAATAGCTGCCAGACTCCAGATCACCTCCATGCATCCCTTACCAAGATTGCTTGTGGACAGATCTATACCCTTCCCCAAAACACTGACAGATGTCATTGCAGTACCACTAAAATTTGAAGGATGTGGCAGAACTGCTTTTTCCACATCTGAAAGATGGAATACCGCTGAAAATCTCTGCTGATATGTCACGCTTCTGTTAAAATTTGCAGGATATCTGCATTTGTGAATCGATATTGATCAGTCAAATGAGTAATGACTAAAAAGTAACTAAATGAATATTATAATGGAATTATAATGGATGTCATAATGTTCAAATGCATTGATACTATTTGTCAATTCTTGTAATTCATTGAGTAATTTATAATATATATTTCTTTGTGAATTTATAGAAAAAATACCACACAGATGTCACTATCAGTTGATGATTTTTTAATCTAAATGTGTATGTACATTAGAAACATTATTATTATTATTATTATTATTATTATTATTATTGTTGTTGTTGTTGTTGTTGTTTATTATTGTTGTTGTTGTTGTTGTTTTGAGCATCAAAACATATAATAGAACAATTATTGACTTTAACTTCCAAACAGAACTGTAGAGGAATTTGTTTTATTGTTATACTGCTTCTTTATACTGTTTTTTTTTTTTACTTGTTACAGTACATAAATGGCCCATGGAAGACATGGTGCTTGAAGCCACATCTATCATTGCTCAAATCAGGTGGACTCTAACAGTGAGTCACACAGCCAATACACATGTTGCAGGTTATATTATTGTTTTTTTGCTGTAGATGCAATTTAGTGGAAATAAATAAAACAATAACCTAGCAAAATCCTCTGATGCCCACCCTGCTGTTCTACCTTCTTGTATTTTTTAAAGGCCAGTACATATTTAATCAACCTGAACATTATATGTGATTCAATACAGGACATCCTCCCTTATACAGGAAAGATCTTATTTCATGTACAATCAGTGCAAACAAATCCAGACAGAGTGATCAGCCAGATTAAAGCTTGCTGGGTTATATTTCTGTCTACTGAGATCTAATTGCTCGTTCTGTGTGTATGAGTGTGTGTGGTTCTGTTCAGTAATACTACAGACTTCACTGACCAAATATGACTGGGTGCAGCTCACTGGGTTAGGAAAGTGTGTCGAGTTATCTGAAGCTTTTGGATCAGCATTTTCCCCAAATTTGAACAAGGCCTCAACTGACTCATGGAACAACACTCATCAACCGTCTTTGGCGTTTTATTGCAGTTTTGTTCAATTAAAGTTTTCAGAATGATGCAGCTTGCAGCAATAGTAATTGTAGTAGTTGATTGCCAGACAGGTTGACATTGGCAATAGCCAATAACGGGATAGATGAATATTTTAATAACCTTGAAATAAACCAAGAGAAAACCAGAACACAGTGTCAATTACTTCCTTTCTGATACAGCTTACATTCAGAACACGTATTTACTCTAACGTAAATAAATTTCAGATTAACATAAATGAGTTTGTCAAACTAGATTCCAGGTAACATTTTGCATGAAATACGTTCTCCAAACAAAGCAAATGTGTTAATAGCATCAATTACCAGTAATACATGGATAATTTGCTTATTTTACAAGCGCATATTACCAAACGTGATACTCCATGCACAGTGAATGAACAACCAAACAACCATTAACTTAATGAAATAATGTGGTGTCAATACAATGGTTCATTTCATCACACTGCAAACTATATCTACATTCAGAGAACCTAAGACAATTCAATGACGAGAAGTGCAACATTAAGAACATTCAGAGAGACATCAGGCTGGTGCAGGATGGGTCTTGAACAGTAGAGGGGCAATCTGATGACCAGATGTAGTCCGGCAGCTCATTCCATCATTAGGGAACCACACATGAGAGGCATCTGGAGCAGTACTTTTCACATTCTGCAGGAATCCCCATTCGGCGTTGCCTTGCTAACCGAAGAGGGCATGATGGGATATAGGTCCTAAGGAGCCACTTGATGGAGATGGTTGCCCATCTATTAGAGGATAGGAAGACCTGCATCAAGGACTTGAACTTGATGCAAGCTAATAGGGGTGTAACATCAGAGCTTTTAGCCTGATTGAATACCAGACTTGCTGTCACATTTTGAATCATCTGCAGTGCTCTGGCAACTAAAGCTGGTTAACCCATCAAGTAGGGAGCTGGAGTGGTCTAGTCACAAGGTCACAAATGCCTGCACTAGAAGCTGAGCTGCATACTCAGACCAAAAAAATGCCTGATCTTCATAATGTTATACAAGGGAAATCTACAAGATGGGGAGAGTGCTTGTGCTCAGCAGAGGACAACTGGTCATCAATCGTCACCCTTAGTTTCCTGGCGGACCTTGATGGAGACAGTATTGATTATCTAAGCTGACCAGAGATGTCATGATGGACAGTAGGGCTGGCAGGGAAGACAAGATGCAGGCGATGGCCCCTCATTCAGACTGTGATGTCAGCGAGGCATGCAGAGATCCAAATGAAGATTGTGGTGTTGTCAGGCGGGAAGGTCAGTTGTATCTGGATGTCATCAGTGCAGTGGTGGTCAAAGAAGCTGTGGGAGTGGATGACCTAACCTAGAAAAGTAATGTAAAGAGACAAGAGTTGGGGGACACTGCACAATAATAAACAGTTCAGCATATAATAATAATAATAATAATAATAATAATAATAATAATTATTATTATTATTATTATTATTATAATAAGAAGAAGAAGAAGAAGAAAAAGAAGAAGAAGAATGAGCTTGATACATTACAATATATGATCAATTATATGCTCAATATAGTTTTTGTGTACTTAGTGAAAACAATACATAATGTACCAGTCAAGCTCAATACACTGAATTATAAATAATTTTTAGACTCAACGATATGTAGCAATGGATCACAAATCCAGTGTCGAGCAAAATAAGTACATCACTACTTAACTCCAATTGCTCCAGAGATTCTGGCTGACCCAGCTCTATGATCTTCACTTGTGCATTGCTTTGGACTAAAGGGTCTCTAAGTAAATGCAAAATAACAAATAGTTTAATTAAGCAATGGAGGACAAACCGTACTTTCTGTTGCAGCAATGTTTACAGTAGCTGCAATTTATTTTATATTGCTTTTTTTCTTTGTTTTCTTTCTTTAAAATTTTTGCCTAACTGCAATTTAGCAAAGAAATTCCACAAGAATTTACTAAAGTATATCTTGTGGATATCATTATGCCACATATTAACTGCGCTTTTATTTGGATTCTGTTTATAAAGACATCATTTACATACAGGAGGTAAAGATACACATGAACACACTAAAACATCTGTTCTCAGTTCTGATAAAAAGCTAAAGTTAAATATATATTTTTCAAGATGGATTCCTCAGGGACATATGACTCTTTGCCTCAGTATTTATTTATACGTTTTAAAATTATTATTATTGGTTTTCAGCACCTAGCAGTACAGGATGGTTTTAAAACCCTGGTTTGCTCATTTCGTTTGAAGGAGGGAGATGACCGGCTTCATTAATTTGTGTCTTAACCCCAGTGGATGCAATGCACAGGATGTGTATTCAGAGCATATCATAATGAAATAATGAAAGATATAATAACAGTTTAAGATAAATTATGCATTGGCCCCCCCCCCCCCCCCCCAAAAAAAAGAGAAAATCCTCAATAATCATAAGACTTAAAACTTGTATTTTTAATGCTCTGTCATGGTAGTGTGAGAAGTAAAGGCCCGGCAATGTCCCTAGAGCTTAAGAAAATTCTTGGAAGAGCCAACTGGGACCTGTCATTCGCAAACAGATATTGCCTGTAGTGACCTGCAGGCTCTTCTTGTTTGAAACAGACACTGTGCCTATCGGCCGTCTCTTCATCTGAAATACCCTTCCATCCTCAATCTATGGGAAGATCTAGATTCATCCAGAGTAGCATCAACCATCACTTTTATTGTCTCTGCTGGACAGTAAATCATCGTCATAAAGTACTATAAGACCACGATACACTTGGTTTATGAATATGATTTATTAACTCAAATGAATAAAGCACACTTTGCTGTTGTCACTGGTAGATTTACTTTTTGTTTTAACAAATGCATTTTGTTATTCAATTTACAGTCAATAGATATGTAGGTGTTGGGAAGTCAGATAAAATAATCTACGGTGATTATTTTAAATATAACAGAAAGAGTTCAACTTGATTTTTGGTTATATTTAAGCAGTTCTTTAACAGAGAACATAAATGATAACACTTTGCAGAGTGCATTTGTGGCTTAAGGGAGAAAAAAAACAGTAAAATGGTGGGAGGCTTGCATGTCTAATATGAAGGGTAAGAATTGGCCCTAGTGAAATATTTTGAGGCACAGGTGAGATGGAGAGGTGCTTGTAAATGCAAAATGGCTTTTATTTTTGTTTTAGTGAAATGTCCAAAGTGGGAGGTGTTTGAGGAAATGGAAGTGAGGATCACTGAGCACCCAAATGGCAGAAGGTCCAAAAGAGATCCTGGTGTGCTAAGTTACGCATCTGGAAGAAGAACGCCTGCAACTGAAGGGGCTCTTCAACTGTATCAGTTCCCTATTGAGAGGATAGGTCTCATTGTTCAGAGTGGAGTACAGTTTAGACACCATTCTTTACTCCACACCAGCTCTGAAGAAGTTGCACATACAGCCATGGAAAAAATTAAGAGATCACTATATATTTTTAAACAAATCTGCATTTTTTAATCCTGGCTTAAATGAGGTTCTGCTGGCAGAAGGCTACGCTGAGCAGCAGGCTGCTTCCTGGCTTGAAATTTCTAAGACAGTAGTACACAAGAATAGGGTGAAGCTGGAGACACTGGGAATGACCAAACACCAGCCAGGTAAAGCAGAAGCAATTTTCTGAGGCCAAAGATGACCGTTAACTTATGAATCGGAGGATGGCATCAAGTGACTTTGAAAAGGAATGGGAAAAATTTAGTGCAGGTGTGAAGTGCACTGCTAGGATAGTTTACATCAGGCTCCTAAAAGCAGGACTGAAGTCCCATAAAGCAAGGAAGAAGCCCTTTGTTAATGAATAACAGGGAAGAACCAGGCTTCAGTTTGCAAGAAAGTAGATATTATTCACAGCCACACACCCATAAATTTAGAAATAAGTGAAACAACAAAATGGGCTGTGGTCTCTTAATTTCTTCGATGGCTGTACCAAAACACTTTAATTTGTTACCAAAAACAAAAAAAAAGAGCCTACTCTATGTTGTCCTGTGTGTGTTCTTCTAATACCACCTAACAAAACTCTCCATCAGACATTTGAAGTACGTAGATGATTTGTGGCTGGTGATGTAATCTTCCACACCTGTGATCCTAATATGCAGATCTGTGTCACGAGTGGTCTGAGATGTTGAAAGGAAGCTGAAACAAGGGAACATTTTCGTTTATTTGTTTATTAGTTATTAGAGTTTAATTTTAGTCTACTTAATTATTGAACACTAATTGTTTCTAATAAGTGTGTTTCATATGTGTATTAGTTGTTCTGATCATTTTACCCTGACTGATCTTCAGTTATGGAGGGAAGTAGTTCTGGTTGGAATGACATTGATAAGTTGTTTGCGCAAAAGGGCTGTAATATAATGCATAACCTTTCATAATTTAATATTTGAGTTTATGACAGGTGGGTGCACTGGATACCGCTTGCCTACAAATTCAACCCTTGCCCTCTGTGTGTGCAGTTTGCATTTTCCCTCTGTGCTGTGTGCTCATAGTGCATATATACAGTACTGTGATGGATTTACATCCCAATCAGGCTGTTACCCAGCCTTGTATTCTATTCTGCCTCCAGGCTCCCCAATCCTTATACTGCATAAGCAGATAGATGGATGAATTTAAAATTTCCCATATTGTTCCTGTTTTGTCTGTTTTTTTGGCATCCTAATACAGTGTATGCCTTTCTGCCCTTCTTCAACAAATTATGGTCTAATGTTTTTTTTATTTACCCAACTGTCAATAAAATATCTACATTGCTTATAGTTATTGAACAGCATATAAATGAATATCTGTGTGACTAGATGCATGCAGTATGATAAGGTAGGCAGATTTCCAGCAAAACTATACGGAGTTGTGTTTTATGGGAGCATACTCAACTTATGTAGAAATTTTCGAGGTAGGTCCTATTGCTGCACCACACAATGTTCTAGTCCTGTACTGGAGAGCATGAGAGCAACAGATAAGAGGTCATGTAATCTCTGAGGCCAAAAGGGACACCTTTTAACCTACTCTCACAAATTAACTACACTGGAAAAATTGCCCCTACTTTTCCCCTGAATAGCTCAATAAACAAACCCCTGAATTCACGTTCCCTGCATTTACATAGTCTCCTTAAGAGATGGAAGATTTGTTGACTTTTTAATTGAACTATCTTGCAAATATAACTTCTACTACTGACTAAAACATTCTGAATCAATCTGCCTTCTACCAAGCATTTCATAATTTTTTTTTCTATATTACAGCACTTCTTATTTGAGGTCCATCTTGTTATGGTAATCATGGAATGGACAGCTATCAATAACCTGTTCTGAAAATGGGAAAAGTTGCGAAGATGAGCTTGGTGGAGATTGGGATGGGGGAAGGGGGGGCACTCATATACCTAATCTAAAACACAAGAATCCTGATATACTGTAGGGTTGAAATTATGATAACAGATACCACTTAATTCTCATTATATAATCCATATTTACTACAGTTAGTGTACAATAATCAAATGCAAAAGGATGTTTTTTAATTATGTCCATGCTTGTTCTATTCAGGGTCACAGAGCCTACAGGTACAACTCAGGGAATAACCCGGGAATGGGCACCAACCCATTGCAGAGCACTCTCACATGGGCAATCTGTCCCACCCCAATTTACCTTAGCATGTTTTCGGCCTGTGGGGGCAGAAACCCAGCGTGCGTGGAGGAATTCCCACAACGACAGGAGAAGAACATGTACATGGAGCCAAGGTGGAGACTGAACCCTGGTTCCAGAGATGTGAGGTAACAGTGCTAACAGCTGTGCCGCTGCGCCACCCAATGTTTAAGTTACCCTTTCAGATTCACTCATCGACTCGTCAGACATTCCATTTAACACTCTGAATGCCAAGAAATGGATCTGGAAACTGTGCACTGGCCACCAGTTGGGGTTAAAACAGTCCTCTTCTGTGAACACCACTTAGCCTATACCATGTCTTTTGGAATGGGAAGCAAAGGCTCCCGGTGGATAAATACAAATTGTTTCTATAACCCCACAGTCACCGCTCATTTACCTGTCATTATCTACAATCGAAAAGCATGCTTGGTTCACCGTCATCATGGAGGGACATCATCAAAACTCACGTGCAGTGTTACTTTAGCGCAGAAAAAAAACATGATGGTGAGAAACTCACTTTCTTCCAGAGTCTCAACCGTTTCTACAATCTGTCCCGGGATGTCATAACCTACATGACTTCATTTAAGCTTTGACCTCTGTAAGGTAGAATATGACCAGATCACTTTCAGACTCAAACTTCAAGGGATTCAGAGGCATTACAAGACAAGCTTATAGAGAACTAACATTTTTTCTATTTATAAGAACTTGAGCTTGGTGGAGTCGAGGGAGATGCATGCACAATCACACTTACATTGTATAAAGTTTTATTTTACCAGCAGCCTCCTTCTTGCGGGTTATTTGAAAGTAAACAATGCATTGTTATTGTAGCTGTTACTGCTATTGTTGTCATTGTTGTTTCATAGGCAATATAAATGCAGTAGTGATAAAGGACATGGATTCACATTCCTTGAAGCCTTGTGCCGTAATACCCTCAAGATACTTAAAATTATTTTTTTTCCCGATGTGTATTATTGTGCTGTATAAACTGGAAAAAGGACATTTTTTTCTATGAAAAAATAAGATTATTTGCTTGCATTCAGTTTCTGTAGATTTTGTTGGGGAGTAAAAATATGATTGCTTTTGCTACTGCAGAAGTTGGAAAATTAGTTCAGGTCAAGCTCAAATCTGTTCGCATCAAGCAAGATTGATAAATTTATCCTTCTCTCAGAACTTGAACATTTTGTGTGTCAATACGATTTGGAGTTTTCTGCCAACAACGTGATTGATTTCCATTAGTTACCTTTAGAGCCTCCTTTGTTGTATTTTGTGGATACCCTCAGGTTGCCTGGTTTGTAGAAGCTTGACTGTGCCAATTCGTTAAAAGTCCTCTATATGAAATTTTCTGAAAATGTAGCAGAATATCCTTTTACATGTTCTTTATAAGCAATGACAAAAAGAAATTCTGTCTATAGCAACGGAACCAATCTGTATTCTTTCTGTAATGTTTTTTTCCTTCATCTGAAGGATACAAGATGGCTTTTTCTGTTCTTGCTAGCATTTTATGGATTTTCTTCTATATTTAATTCCTTCTTGTGCAAATGCCCTTTGCTCCTCTAAGTGTTTGTAAAGGGAGGCAGCTGTGCTGCTCATCCTGGGCCTGAGGGAGAGGGAGTCAGGTGATGATGATAAACATTCAGCCTTTGACAGAGTGCAGCCACGCCTCTCCCCCTGCACTGTCTTTGGTGCATGTTACAACCAGCCTGCACTAGAGAGCTTTTTACACGGTTTTTATTTCATGGCAGATGTGCTGACTCTGATTACCGTATCAGCTTCAATATTTTTGAGAGGTTTGATGTAAAATGCTCAAGCTTTTGTCAGAGATCTCATTTGACATTTTGTAGCAAAGTCTTTGAATAGTTATGCCTTATTTGAATGTGCTGCTGCACTAGCATTTTCAATTCTGTTGAATTTCACCTGACTGAAGCTGTTTGCCCTTCAGTGGTGTTGAGTGTCCAGTGGCAATGTATACTTTTTTCTTGAAACAAGAAACAAAGGGGCACATTAATGTATTATGAACGCTTTGTTGAGATTTTTTTCTCTTTCTTACCCACGGATTAGTAGTAGTTACATGGGGGAGGATACCTTCAGGCTAGCCTGAATACTAACCTAACCTAACCTAA
>JAODJW010000002.1:23705417-23722672 GCA_026777045.1 Hyperopisus bebe | reverse complement strand
TTACCCACGGATTAGTAGTAGTTACATGGGGGAGGATACCTTCAGGCTAGCCTGAATACTAACCTAACCTAACCTAATCCATCCATCCATCCACCCACCCACCCAGCTATCTATCTATCTATCTATCTATCTATCTATCTATCTAAGCTCTTCGACGTTCCTATCACTGCAGTCAGCCCCACCTGCATCACATACATACTTCCAGTTTTCTCGCTTCTGCTTAAAAACTTGCTATACCTACAAAAGCACCCAGCTGGAGAAGCACTTATAATTTTGTTGTAAGTTTTACAATGACAATAAAGGCCTTCTGTTCTATTCTATTCTATTGAAAGATGACACCTTTACTCATCATCACGCTCCATCAACTGTTATTTCCTTGATTTCTTGTTTTTGCCTTTTTGCCTGTACCCTTTGGTTTTGCTTGCTCGGTTTAATTGATTTGCTCAGTTAAGGTTCTGAACTGTTAGACTATGCTTTCACTTACACCTCTGGTGTGAGTGTGCATAGGAAGTGACTGTTATTTGTGTTTGGGTGTGTTTAGCTCTGTTTAGTTTTTTTTTTTTCTTTTCGAGAGCAAGGGAAGTGTTTGTCTTTTGTTTCACCTTGGTTTTGGTTAGCTAAGTTAGACAGTGAATTATCTTACGTTAAGTTGTGATTGTTATATTGGCCTGGGTCACTTGGCACCAGTCTATTAGTATTGAATCATTATCATATTGTATTGTCCCTTTTGTCCAAATACAATCATTGCCATTAACCTTCCCCTTCCCCAATTTCTGCTCATTCCAACCCTTCCACAAGACAGGGTTGTAACATTATCTATCTTCACTTTTTGGCGTACATCTGTCAACTTCAGAGATGAAGATATTTGAGTCAGACCAGTAATTTTGGCAATTTTTCATTTGATTATGTGAATTATAATGTGTTAGGCCTCAACTATCTTATTGCATCTTATTGTGTGGATTCCAAGATCAGTGGCCACTGAATTAAGGACCTGTATAACTAGAAATGATTCTCTTGTGGAAATACCATACAGTATACAATGAGGCAAGCTAATGCAGCTCATCTGATGGCTATATCCATTAGTGTGAGGGACAGCCTGGCTTAGACAGGTATGATCTGTACCCATGATAGAAAATATTCATGAACATTTGAATAAATGGTAGTTAATTCAAGATGAACAACCCTGGCTGCTCTACAATTCCTTCTTATAACAGCGTCTATGGCAGCATCTGGAGTCTGTCCTGCTACAACATATGATATGACACTAGTACTCTGTTCTAACGCAACTGATATATTAGTACCCAAGTCTAATACAACGTGGAATTGCATTTGTATTTCTATTCTTCCTGTAATAGGCTTTATACTCAATGTGGTCCTCTGTTAGACAAGTGTTTTGTGAAGAATGCAAGAAATGTGGGTTTGTATGCGTGTGTACATATAGGTACACGCTCCACATTCCCACATTCAGGAATAAGCCTTATAAACATAGCATATGTATTTGTGAAGTTAATGGCTAAACTAGCATTTATAACTTGAAGTGTCAAAGACTAGAGGTAAAAACAGAGGTTGAAGGAAGTAGAGCCAGCAGGGGTAGTAGGGGAAAGTGAGGAACAGTTTAGATTTCAGGTTGTTCAAGGTTTAGATTCCAGTGCTTGAGTACATTTATCTAATATAAAAAAATCCCAGTGAGAGGTATGTAGAGGATAAAAGAACAAGCAAATAAACAATGATTTAAAAATGTATTTCATTGAATAATACTCCCTAAACCAAACTATTTTTACTATTCTCTATGGGTCTTGTCAAATTTCTTGTGGCACATAGAGAGGACCTGAAGCATTTCAACCTGTTAATTGGACTTTCTACAAAAGAAAAGAGCTGTAGAGCTAAACTTTCCAGAACTTCTATATGAAACTTGTCTAACTTTTAAATTGTAAGCCTCAGTATACTGAGAATTGAACTGAATGTTGTCCATCAGTTTTAATGAACCTTCAAGAATTGTATTCCTTTAGAGGAGATATAAAGAATCTTGTTCTTTCTTTGTTCAGCTGACCAACTCGTTAGCTTTTATTAGTTCATCCCCAGCTGAAAATAAATAAATCATATCACTTTAAGAACCATGATTACTCAGTAAACCAACACATAAAAAAGAAAAGAAGGTATGTAGTTGTTTTTTTTTTTTTTTTGAATAACATATGGCACTAGGAGAAAAGGGCAAGGGCAAGACAAACTTGAAATGCATTTGTATTATCAGTCACTTTTTAAACATTTAGCATTCCAAGAATTTGAATACTGAAAACTTAAACTGCAGAACAACAAACACCTTAGATGTTACACCAGCCTTTTTCAGGGCACATACAAACACACTCATGCAAGAATAATATTAATAACAGTAATAACAGGTAAATGAGAAAGAATTCTCATGTCATTATATTTCAAATATGCATGTGTTTCTTTGCTTTTTTTTTCAGTTTGTATTGGTTTAATTTTCTTAATTTTTAATTTTTTTTTTTGAGCTCAAACTCCAACCTAATCTGTGTAAATGGAATGATATGATTATTTATCAGAATTTATGAACCACAAACCTTCCAAAATTAGTATTTTTTTCGTATAAGCCAACAGCTTAGCATTTTATTTTTGAAAATGTTTGTCATGCCCCGCTCGTCTGATCCCCGTATGCCACGCCCCCCTCCCTCGCTGCACCGTGTGGAATCCCCATGTCACCGGCTGTGTCTAGGTTCAATGTACTCTGGTGTATTTAAGTACTTCCCTGTTCGTCTTCCCCCAGTCCTGTCACTGACGTTACTCCCCGTTTGTCCTGTGTGCCCGACTGTCTCCCCCGTAATACCTTCGTTTCCCCAATAAATCATTTGTTTCCCCGACTTCCTGGACTCCCGCTCCTCTGTCTCCGTTCCGTGCCGTATTTCCGCACGTAACAATGTTGATGTGTACTCATTTGTCTTTTTATTATCAATAATCCACTGTTGACATGAATGAATTCTTTTCAAAAAAAAAGCTGAGCCAAAGAAATATTTCGCAATAAGACAATGAAATCAGTTAGCATGCCACTTGAATCTGAAAAATATTTAGACCTCAGTAAGTGGCCATATGGAGATTAGCGTTATTATATTAAGTGAGTCCAAGTTGTGTCTTTGTAGTCCTCAGACTTTATGAAATATACTTCTGAGACATGTAATGGATTTTCTGCTTACAGATGTCTTTTATCTTTCCTGTTAAGTGAACATTTGAAAGAGAGAGTCAGGGAAAACACTTTTGAATAGACAAAATCAAAAGGGTTGCATCTCATGTTCTCACAGACCAATGAATATAATTGGATATAAAAGAACCCAATTGTCCGGCAGTTAACTTTTCTCCCAAAAAGATAATCTTTTATTTTTTGTTCAGTTTTAAACCAGAGTGAATACCTTTGGAAAGGTGAGTTGATGATGATTCATTCACCATATTTATTTTTCCTAATGAACAATTAATTGTTTAATGTCTGATTGGTGAAGTTAGCAATGAAGAAATACATTTCATGCTATTATATAAAATTTATATTGCCTGAGATGTTTTATAAGAAGAAAAAATATTTAATCCAAAATATCAAATCACATCTGTATTTCAGTATTAATTGATTATTGTATAATTACTCTTCTGTGTCTTCAGAGATATTGTAGCTAACCTAATTTGTTATAAGATTAGTGAGTATGGATTAGGAAACTTTCAGGATTACAGCAATAATGCCCTAATGCTAGGTTTACACCACAAAGCCAAATTAGACAACAGACTTAGACAACTTCCCAGTTGAGACACAAGGCTCAAAACCTGTAAAAAAATCATTTGATTTTTACTTTACTGTGCAATCATATACTGGAATGATGGATTATAAAACATTACATAATTGAGAAAAAATGTTAATATTACTGCTACTTTATAAAAAAAGATTGCAGAGGTCTGCAGTATCATACTGCAAATGTTTGTTTTTGTGCACAGTGAGTGTGTGTGCGTACACTACTATTAATCGGTTCTGTTATTGCTGTGAAAAATGTATGCACCCACCTTTTTGATCATTCAGTGCTTTGTGTCAGCGGAGTAGTAAAGTCGTATGCTTAAGGGTATGGAATTTTCAAGTAGTAGTAAAGCTCAATGCAAAAATACTCTGTTTAGCTGCTGTAACATCAAGATCAATTCCCCTGTCACTTGTAATAAAATTGATCATCTGTGACTCAGTTTAGATTCTTGAGTATAATTTTGACACTTCAGCTCAGATAGGAAAGTGATTTAAAGGGATCATGATCATGATCCATCCCTGCCACATCTGTTTCCCTGTTTGGCCAGCTGGTGTCGCTGGCCATCCCATTTTGTGTTCCCCTAGCCTTGTGTGTTTCACAGGTGCTAGTGTGTTCCCTAGTTCCCCAGGTTGCCAAGTGGTTGTGTGGACTGGGTATGTGGCTGAGAACTGAGCTCTCCTATGTAATGGGTTCATGTTGTGCTTGAATCTGTGGTGTTGTTAATTACACTCACTTGCTTCTTTAGTCTTCAGTACTGGGGTAGTTGCTGCAACATGTATTGTCTATTGTTGCCACCATAACAGCTGATGTCTCATAAAACCGGTGTTATCATTCGATACTCATAGTCTATGTTGAATGCACAAAAAAATGGGCAAAGATCCAAGTGACTTTGACAATGGCCAAATCATTATGGTCAGATGATGGCATGAGATCATCTCTGAAATAGCAATGTGGGGTGGGGTACTCATGGTCCGCCAGGGCGGTCTAAAGATGGAAAAGTTATTAACTTCCAACAGTGTGTTGGGAAGCTATGACTGAATGATGTGAATGAAGGGTATCCTGTGTGGTAGAACCCAACAGAAGGATTATTGTGGTAATAGTAACAGATGATTTTAATGATGATTATGGGAGTAATGTATCATAGTACACAGTGCATGGAGCCCTGCTGCATACAGTAAGGGGCTGTGTAGCTATGGATCAGACTTGTTGGTCCAATGCACCCAAGCCATCCACATGATGCAACAGAAAACAGCATTCATCGGACATCTTCCATTCCATCTTCTTCCATTGCTCCAAGGTCCAGTTCCAGCACTTGCGTGCCCACTGCCCATGTTCTGGGTGGGTGTCCATATGCAAGAATATTTACACATAGTTACTGTGAGGATGTCGCTTTTGGGACAGTTGCCAGACTAACCGAAAATGGAGAATTGACAGAGAGGAACATGTTTGCAATCAATCAGTCTTTTGCATGATTGAATTAAGTAATTTGCATCCATTTAGTTATTTGTTATTTCACTGCCTCTAAAATATATAAACAACCTGATAAATAACAAACAGATATCATATCAAGGAAGTAACTAAATCATTCAATATGACAGTAATAGGAAAAAAAAACAAGGGAGGGGGGTGGATTGCACAATCTAGAATCTGGATTTAAAGTTACTTTTATATGATGAACATTCTTATTGTTCCTAGTTTTTGGATCTGCTGAGGAAAAATATAAAAAAACAGTGAGTGGCTAAAATTTTGCTGTTGTTCATTTCTCTAAACAGACATGTTTTTGCATGGAGTATTAGCTGTTATGCATCGAAAATTAGATCTGATTAAAACAGTAAAAATAAGTATTTAACAAGAAAAATCCCTTTATAAAGCACAAACCAAGATGACAAACCAGCCTCTTCACATTTTAGTTACAAACTTTACAATTTTGAAGAAGTGATGAAAAGAAAATGTTCCATCATTGGTCTTTTTGGCATCAGTGACATATGAATATGATACGAACTGATATGACCAAATCCTGAGTGAGAGCAATATTTTGTCTGATGAAGTCAATAAGAAGATTAGACCAATCAGCGCACCATGTGGCTTTGCAAGGCATTTGGACATAAAATTAAAATAGTAAACTTCCTTATACTGTAGAAGTCTTGGTTGCTACACGAATTGTGTCTTACTTGTTTTTAAGTTGCAACGTTAGTACAGCAAAATCCCGTTATAGTGGACTCACTTGCCATGGAATATCGTGTATAACAGTTGAGGTCCGCTAGTCCCGGCCATGCGCCTTTAAGAACATGCAGAAAAAACATCGGATATAGCGGACTCGCATATAACGGAATTTCGCTTATAACGGACATATAATTTGGTATCCAGAGCCGCTTTTGGCTGTAGTTCTGTTCGGCTATAACGGACATGCAGTTCCGCCTACAAGGCGCCTGGTGTGCTGGTGATATCCAGCGCAGATACGTAGTCGGGATTATTAATAGTTACGCATCTGGTCAGGTAAAGTTGGATAACTACATGTACAATATAATAATCTATACCACAGGTGTGCCTGCTGGGGTGTGGCATGAGTAAATGTTGTCCTGTAGTTGTGTTCTGGGCATACAGCAACTCTTGATATAACGGCCTTTGGATATAACGGACTGTTTTGCCAGGTCCCTTTAAGTCCGTTATAACGAGATTTTACTGTAGTGAATATGTCACTTGCAGATGGCTTTTATCTTGGCACTTTCTTAAAGTGAGAGTTTAGGAAAAAAATATGTTATTATAGAAGCTACATCTTATTTTCTCACAGACCAGTGAATATAATTATATTTAAATATATTATAATAGTACCCACAAGGCCTGTAGTTATATTTTCTTCCTAAATGATAATTTTCCAAATGTCATGGTCATTTTGATACACTTTGAGATATACATTTTTAACGTTAGCAAACTTACTTTTTGAAGTCCTGGTTGCTACACTTACTGTGTGTTTTACTACCTATTAAACTGCAAGTTTTATATGGATATGTTGTTTACAAATGGCTTTTATCTAGCCATTTATCTTTCTTAAAGTGAGAGTTAAGGAAATCACATTGGGACAGAAATAATTATGTTATAATAGAAGCTACATCTTATTTCCTCACAGACCGGTGAATATAATTATATTTAAATATATTATAATAGTACCCACAAGGCCTGTAGTTAAATTTTCTTCCTAAATGATAATTTTCCAAATGTCATGCTCTTTTTGATACACTTTGAGGTCTACATTTTTGGATTTAGTGTATGAACCAAAGAATAAAGCCATAGTTTTGCATGATGATGATGAATTCTAGGAGTAAGGTGTGTTATTCAGGCACACAGTTTTTCATATGGGCCCTCGTTTATCAGAACAATTATTTACCAGATGCTTTTGTGAGATACATGTGAAAAAGCTTTGGGTGGAGTAAGCAGAGTCTGCCAGCATCCCTGGTGCAGTCAGGGTTAAGGACCCAGCAGAAATGTGAGTAAGCTGCTGACTAAGGGAATCAAACCCACAACAATTCAGAGACAGGTGCAGATCCCTACCAAAATGAGCTGCTTTATTATTTTAATTTCATTATAATATTACATTATTATAATTCTTTTGCACAATGAAGGATATATTAGGAGTTGGGGAATATATGTGAGGCAGCCCACTGACCCTATTTTATGAAAATACATATGCAATGTTTTTCCCCCATGTATTATTTCCAGGATTTGTTAATCATGCAAAATATTCAACTGACACATTGAAAATATATTTCAAAATATATAAACACACACACACAGGTCTGTAATTATGTCTTTGCGGGGACTCTCCATTCATTTCTATGGGGAAAACTCTAATCACAACCCCAACCCAGCCCTAATCATAACCATAAGTAAGCAAACTAAATACAAGACTTTTGGAATTCTTACTTTTTTGATTGCATTCACAGATCTTCATGGAGACCTGAAAAATGGTTCCCACTATGTCAAAAAAACCCACAATGTAATATGAAGCTAATACCACCCCCCCCCCCCCCCCCCCCCCCCCCACACACACACACACACAGTGTGTGTGTGTGTGTGTGTGCGTGAGAGAGAGAGAGAGTGTATGCAATGATACTGAAATTCTCTTTGGCATGGCATGGCTTGATTTGGCTTTGCATAACGTCATCTTGTCCAAGTTCTATGGACTTGAGGTGGGGTGGCTCGACAGAATAGGTCATTAGTTTGAGATGTCCTTCACATCGCTGCTTTGCCAGATAGTTCCTGCAGAAATTTAAGGTGTACTTTGGGTCATTATCTTGCTGAAGAAAAATAACTGCCCAATCAGCTGTAATTTTGATAGAATGGCATGTCTTTGCAATATAGCGTGAAAGCCATCATTAAGATGGTTTTGGCAAAGTGCACCAGCTTTGTCACAAGCAAGTCAATTCTAGATCTTTAACTCATTTTATGGTCGTGATCAAAGCAGTTACAGACGCTTGCAAAGATTGTGTGAGACTGAACAGCAGTTTCTCAAGCATGTTTTCTTTGTTGTATAACTGTTTTTTCTATTCTGCTCACTTATACTCAAGAATAACAAATGAGTGCCTCTGGAAAATTTATTTCTAATATTTATAAACCTTCACATGTTAACAATAATCAATGCCAATAATAATAAGAATGTGCAATTATGTCTAGTGACAATACTAAATTACTCATAGTGTATAACTTTTTTTTGCCCTGCAATGGACTAACATTCATATCTGCTGATATTGGTGGTATTGTGTCTTGGTTATTTTTACATGTATTCATGACTTTCCAACCCTTTCCAACCTGTTCAGTTAAATTCTTATCTTATCTATTTATCTCTTCAAAATGTGCTACAACCAGCAAAGAGAGCCATTTCATTATGGCGAGCCAGAGAGATACAACAATAATGTCTGTTTTGATACATGAGGTTTTCAGTCCTATACCTTTCACGAACTTTTCGACCTGTGCTGAAATAATCAGTACATCAACAACACATATATGATCAGCATTTTTACTGCGATTATTAACAAATATTTTTGGATGACTTTTACTTTCACCCTAGTTTTGCAAAAAGTAAAATTTATGTATTGCTACTAATAGGTCCTGTCATCCTTCAGAAAAATATACGCACCCAGCTTTTTGATCATTAAGTTTAGTGTCTTTAGTAGCAGATTGAAGTGGTATGTTTATGGGTGTAAAAAATATGAGCAGCAATAAACCACAGTGTGAAAAAGGCTGTGTTTGACTGCTGCGACTATCCCTACCTCGATCAAAGAGAAGCCACTGCTGTACCAGGAACAGATCCGGCAGAACCGTGCGATAAATTATCCTTTATTTTAGAAATGTTCTTCACTAATTGGGGAAATAGAAAATATCGATATGGAAGTAAGCTACTTAAACCCGGTTCAAAGGGCTTGAAGGTCACTGCCCAAAATCTGTATCCCTCTCTCTCTGTCAGGACTCCACTCTACCTCCTGTGTAGTTAAGAATGCTTCACCCAGTCCAACGCGACAAATTAATTATTTTTTGAATAAGGTTTTGGACATATACAGACTATCACCAAGAATAATTTGACAACTACAAAGTTACATCCATCTATCCATCCATCCATCTTCTTTGCCTGTTTGTTTTTTCAGGGTTGTGGGGGCTCTGGAGGTTATGGGTGCAAAGCAGGGAACAACCCCAGTTGGGGTGACACAGGGCACACTCACACATCAGTCACTCACACCCACGGGGATGATAAATTATGGGGGGGATGGGGTTGTAACCCCCCTCCCCCCCCAATAAACAGAACCAGCCAATACAACTCCATGGACCCCTTTAAATGGGTGTAGACCTAACCCCTCCCCAATGCTCAACCTAAATTTATGATCTTGCTCACAGCTATGGGCAAGTTGGTAACTCCAGTTCACCTAAGCATGTCTTTGGACTGTTGGGGGAACATGAAGTACTCAGAGGAAACCCCACAATGACAAATGGAGAACATGCAAACTCCACACACAAAGCCATGGCGGAGACTCGAACCAGGCATACCTTACTTAACGATGTGGTTAGAGACCTAAAAATCAATTGAAAATGTGAAAACCAAAAAATAATAATAAAAAAACACAAACCAAGACTCATTAATATCTCCTCCTCTTACTGTACAGTATTTATGTATTTACTCACTATTAATGTAGTTCACTGCAGACACATAGGACTTGAAACGACAAGCAAAACATGCAGTATGATAACATATGTTGTAACACACAGAGTAATCACTTGCTAGAGAAAAACTAAATTTTTGATGATCTATGATTATATATCAATGGTCATCATTGGAGCAATATCGTAACCTGATGTATTGTACCACAAGGGTTGATCATTTTAGGACCTGAATAGGAGCAGATATTTTTTAGAACTGAAAATGAGTGTATTTTCTTTTTCACAACACTGGACCTCAATGATTGACTTAAGAAGGTCATAACTCACATTATTAAGTTCAACAACTGAGAGAAAAAAAAGCAAAGATACCACTACAACCTGGACAGTCCCTTAGACACCAGAAGATCAAATCACTGGCAGCTGCACCTGCTAAATGGAGGGGTGGTTCTGGAATGAGATGTTTAGGGCAAGGTGTCTAGATGGATGGAGTCAGATGAGGGGAACCAGGACACTGGAAGTAGGAGATAGGTGTCACATCTACCTCCATCCAAGCTTCCCTTCAGTCACCCCACATCTACCCATGGTTCTTTCACCAGACACCACACCAGTGCCTGATGAGCTTGTTGTGCACATTAGGACATTGTTTTCAGTCTCCTCTTTGGTTGATATATCATCTTTCACCATGCTGAGTATTCCTTTTGTGGCTCTCCTGATTTTGCATGCGACTTTGCCTTGATTTATCGATTTTTTGCTCTTTGTGTCGTATTTAGTGATTATCTCTGTGTTGTACTAAATGACACGGCAACATTCTGCCAGTGCTTCAGTTACACATTTTGCATTATGGTTGGATTTCTATTCCTTTGTGTGTCATTACCTACAACAGGATCTACTGTCTGTGTTCTGGACTGCGGACTGACGCAAATAAGTTTCTATGGTAACAAATATTCTGCTTTGTTACTCCTTATCCCATAGAAGCCATTTCACACAAATTCTACATTGCTATGCAGTTTGTACTGTGGAAGTACAAACCTAGACTTACCTTCCTTTCTCTAAATTCTACTCAGCACCGGGAATGAAGTAAATGTACTTATTTTTTTCTTTAACACTTTACTTGACAGGGCACTAGTAATGTAGTGTTATGCTATTATTTATATATTAATCACAAACTATGTCTTACTTGCATACTAATCACAGGTTCCATCCATCCATTTTCTGTAACTGCTTTTCGTATTCAGGGTCGCAGGGGGTCCGGAGTCTATCTCGGGGGCTACAGGCACATGGCAGGGTGATCACATGTTCGTTCATCATAAATGAATCATGACACATCTTTTATCTCAAGCAATAACTATATTTCTTAATATATTTCTCGATTTTGTAAACCTTTGTGAACTACTGAAGGAACTACTGAAGGAATAAATAATGAATAACACAAATGAAATACCGATCTCATGTTTGTTCATCATTTATGAATCATGATGCATCTTTTATCCTAAGCAGTTACTGTTTTTATTGTATCTAGTGCTGGGCAATATGGCAAAAAAAATTATCACAATAATAATAATAATAATAATAATAAAACAAGAAGAGCATATATTGTACTAAACACATCTAAGCACATTTATCAAAACAGTAATTTTTAAAGTAAGTTTAAATGTATCCAAACAATGTGTCCTGCCCCGATCATCCGCTCCTTCCGTGTACCACGCCCCCTCGTTAACCCCGTGTGGAATCCCCGTGTGATCATTTTAGTAATTCATAATCTATTATAATGCATTCATAAAACACAGGGCTCTATAATGCATTATACACAGGGCTCTAAATATTTATAAAAAGGCATAACAAATTATAGCCATGTTTACAATGCATCATGACTGCCTTATGAAGCTTTAATGCACTATAGATGCATTCATAACACATTATAAAGCATACTTAATGCTTATACCAATCATGATAATGCATTATAAAGATATATAGTGCATTAATAATGAGAACTCCATAGAGCATTTACAATGCATAATACATATGGGTATAATGTGTTATGCATTTTGATAAATATTTATAGACATATTTATAATGCTTTATGTTTGCATTATTGTTTAATATCAATGCATTTGCAAAACGCTAAGAACATGGCCTTAAGTAAAGTGTTACCCTATTAAGTATTTGTGCCCCCTCAAGTTTCTTTTATTAAGGCTGGGTGCCCTAGAGTTGACCGTAAAGAAAGAGCATATGCCTGTTCCAAAGTTTGATGTACAAGGCTGTAAACTGCCATTCATTTTAAGGGCTATCTTCACTGCTGTAGATATTTTCATTTAGAATTTTTTTAAAACAAAGGCATGCAAAAAGAAATAATTAAAAAACCTTTTCTTTCAAAATAAAAGAACAACAGACTAATTTGGTATGGAAGGAGACTGGAAATCCATTTGTACATTTTCTGTAACCACTTTTCCAATTCAGAGTCACTGGATGTTCCGAGTCTATGGGCACAAGGCAGGGAACAACCCTGGACAGGGCACCAACCCATCACAGGGCACCAATATGCACCATTTACTCAGACATGCACACCAATGGGCAGTTTGTTAACTCTGCACCTGCATGCCGACCCAAGGCTGGAAATATAAGGATCATATACATGCAAATTATTAAAATGGTTGCAACTGCAAGTTGGTTTAGAATGGTTTTATTCTTCTACTTGTCATGATAGTGACAAAGTTATTTGTGTATCTATTTTTACAGTATTGTGTATGTTCCATATTGGAAAGGTTATGACAGACATCTTTTAAGTATCTTTTAACTAAAAGTATACAATTAGTACATCAATAAATTAAACCTCTTTTCAATTACCAAAACAAATTATAACTTAAGGGAAGAGGCCGGAAGGTGAATGTAATAGTATAATACTATGTATAATAGCAATGTAATACTGCAAGCTTTATTTTCCTTGAAAAGAACAGGGCAAGGAGCTAAAACAACATATTTATTCCTATGCTATAGTGAATTGGTGGATTGCTCTTTCATCATGTAACATGACATAGAAGAGTTTCAATTTAGTTGGGTTTTGGGGTTTTTCCATCCGCTTTAGTGTGTTATATAGCAGTTTGTGCATGTAAACGCTCTGCCAAGTCTTAAGGCCCAAAGTACATGCCAATGAGAGTAACTCACCACAGAAACCACTCTTCACTAATCTGGTTGAAATGCCTAATGAAAATTCTGCCTTTACTTCTGTGATATGGTGAGGTCACCTCATAACACAATCCTTATTGGCTCCTTACCTGCAAGGATCTGTCTGCAGAATACAACAGGGGTGGAGCGAGTAGGGCAAATAACCAAGGTGACCACAGTGCGCTTATGGGAGGTGGGGCTCTAATACAGCATTTCAGAGAGTTATAGACAAAGTGAATAGAGATGTACAGTATGAGAAAAATAATGTGTTTTTGGAACATTGAAGCATGTAAACCTATTCTAGTAGACCCCAAAAATAAAATTATTAACAGTGAATATCAGCATACTAAGGCACCTTAAAATGGGTAAGTTGCTGCAGAAGATTTTGGTTAGACCATATACTTTAAATTGCCTTCTCTTTAAAGGGCTATTTTGCATGCACCTTATACTTGAATGTCATACTGTTTCAGGCTGTAGGTTAAATATACCCTATTGATTTGTCTAGGCACATGACACACCAATTTCTTTGCCCTGTTTTACCCCACTGTGAGTTGAACTCATCTGTCAGCTTCCAGAACACAATGGATTGTCCTTAATATGCTATTTCAATGCTGCATTATCAAGTTCCAGTCAGGTACAATCTACAGTAATTGATGTGCAGAGATATTAGCAGATGATGTCATTTAATCACACAAATCACCAACAGCTTGGGGTTGCATCATGAATGAAAACATTCTGATGAAGACAAAATTGCTATGAGGTATTGATACCACAGTGCAATTGCTTGACAGCAAGAATATGACTTTTAATTAAAAAAGGATGGATTCACAGGCTGTGTAATGTCTTGTGAACCTAGAGGGGTGAAAAATCTGAAGTGTTATACTGTAGAAGATTCATTCAACAGAAAAATCATTTTAAAGGTGTGGTATTTATATCACAGTACATTAAAGGGAATTTTCAATTCAGAATTAAATAATAACAATAATAACCATTATTATTATTGTTGTCACTATTGTTGTTATTATTATTATTATAGATAGATAGATAGATAGATAGATAGATAGAATAAACTTTACATTGGCGTCTTTTTCCTTGAGAAAAGCTGCTGTGTTATTTATCATATTGCAGCCCCCACACAACCATCTACCTTGGTATTCTGAAGGGATTTAGGCAGAATGCTTACTCAGACTTGGTAATCCTGTCCAGTGAATGGCACCGTGTTATAAGACTTGCAAAGTTTAACTAATCCAGTACATATGCATGCATGGGAGCACAGTCAGATTAGACACAATCGGTCAAACTCTGCATCAGGTTCTCTCGAATTTTTTTGATGGAGCGTATCCATCCCTTATGGTCTTATTGGGGTACCATTGTCTAGTTCTTCCCATTATGCTTATGCAACTGGACACGATTTGTCTTAAAACTAAAAACTAAAATGAATGGAACTTAATTGCATCTGTCCTGGGTAGGAGTACAGCAAAAAGATATATACGCAGAGCCAGACAGCTGACTTTGAGCATAATGAGTTTGAGCTGTCCATTAAATGTGTCAAATTAATTTGCCTGATTAGTAAACAGTTTAAAGGTAAATTAAGTACATCCATTACAGAAGAGTGAATCCTACCCTGTGACAAATAGCCCCTATATGAGCCCTGCCATTACAAGATGATAGGTCCCCTCATTTTAGTTAATCACTGCAGATGCCTGCTTTACGAGACTGCAGGACAGTTTATATGACTGTAAATTATTTAAGGGTAATGCTATGTAAAAATGTTCAAGTGTTCATAGCGCACATAAGAAAACATATATGTGTATATTTTAAACTGATTGTATTTAGATACAAATCTTGAACATGACTTTGTATTTGACTGTCAATGGCTGCTAAACTAATCAGACAGAATCCAAGGAAACAGACAGAGACATGCAAACTGTTTGTACTCAGGAGGACCAAAGTTCCATGTACCCCGCTGTGACAAGAACACCGACTGGTAAAACACTGTGGTTTAACTTACCGTAGCTGTACTAGAGGGGTAAGAAAAATGGAATAAATAAAGTATTACAGTAACACTTTACTTAAAGCTGCCATCTATAATGCATTATAGATACCTTCATATTGCTTTGCAATGGTCCGTATAAAAATTAAGGATGCTTTGTACTGCATGGTGAAGGTATCTATAGTGCATTCTAGATGAGAGCTTCATAAAGCATCCATACTGCCTAATAAACATTAGTGTAATGTATTATAACCTTTTTATAAATATTTATAGCCATGTTTATAATGCTTTATGAATGCATTATAATGTGTTATGAATGTGTTCATAGATTCTTATAGACATGGCATTCATAGAAAGTGCTATCTATCTACCTTATAACTAAAGTAAATGAATAGGCCTTACTATACTGGTAAGTAAATCCAAGTCTTCAGAAGACCTTTTACTTATGCAGCAATAAAGCTTGATGGGCAAATAATGTGATGATGAATACATGTGATAGTAATATGGGTGTGTCAGCAGTTGGCACTGCAGCATCTCCAGAGTTATTCTGTGCTTATGGAATGTGCACAATCTCTCTGTGTTTTGCTGGGTATTGAGCAGTTAGATGAATTGGTATTTTTAAACTGCCCATAGTGTGTGAATGTGCTCCATACAATGGACTCTCATTCCTGCCTTGTGCCCTGGGCTGCCTGGGATAAGCTCCAGGCTTGCTGTGGCCCTCTACAGGAAAAAGTGGTTATGAAAGGAACAATGAATGCGATTGTGATGGCATGGCCAGGAGACACCAGGAGGCAGCTTCAAGGAGTTAAAAAAATGTAAAGGTCTATTTATTGACTTAAGACAAAACTATTTACAAAACATTTTTGGCCAAAATAAAAGATTTGATATATAAAAATATATCAGTCATCAAGGAATGTTCTCTGACTCTGAAGTACTCACAACAGAACTGCCTCAAGAATGAATTCCATAATGCATTTTACCCTGAGGATCAAACGATTTGGGATAGCTAAAAATCACGACAAAGACTTAAGAAGTGCTACTGAGCATTTCATATTAATTCTCTCAGCGCTAAATGATTACACATCAATATTCTATACCCACTTGTCCTTTGCGGGGTGGCTGAACCCATCCTGGAAGCTACCTGTACAGTACACCCACCAACCCATCGCCGAGCAGACACGCCATTCAAACTTCTGGACAATTTGGGATCTCCGATTCATGGTTTTGTGTTGAACTCTGAGAACTTGAAGAACATGCAAATATATCACCAAGGGGCAGACTGGAACCACGGTCCCACAGGTGTGAGGGAACAAATGTTAACCACTGCGCCAACATGCCACTCAATTCACAGTGAATTAGCATACTAAAAACCCATCCATCTATTCATTTTCTGCATCGGCTTTTCCTCTGCAGAGTCACAGGGTCTGGAGTCCATCCTGGAAGGTACTTTAATTCATAATGAATGCATGTCACACTCAATCGAAATAGTAGGGTTAACTATACCATCAACATAATTTACTGACAACATAAAAATGGGGGAATTTAACATCCATGTCATAATACAAAAATGAGAGTGTTCATTATGATTGCCATGTTAAAAGTTCACATGCCATTGTTAGCATTTGCTAGCTGCCACATTTTGGACATGCGCTGGGCTTAGACGATTGTCACAATGATAACATTTTCGGGATCATAGTATTAATTTGAAACCAGCATTACCAAAATATGGTAATTGCAGTGTTTTTGTTTATTTGTAATTTATTTCATTTACCCTATAGCACCAGACAATTCTATGATTCACTACACCTCAAAATGATATACTATCATTATTAATCCAAAGGTACTGTATATTCGGTCAAATTTACTCTGGCAATGCAGATCATTTTGATTTCGTGCACCCTGATTTCAGTTGTCATTGCTATGAAAACCAGAATGTTTGCCACATGACACCAGTAAATTTGTGTTTTTTAAATATTTGTCTCTGTGTCTTTGATGATCATACACTCACCTAAAGGATTATTAGGAACACCATACTAATACGGTGTTTGACCCCCTTTTGCTTTCAGAACTGCCTTAATTCTACGTGGCATTGATTCAATAAGGTGCTGAAAGCATTCTTTAGAAATGTTGGCCCATATTGATAGGATAGCATCTTGCAGTTGATG
>JAODJW010000002.1:23685195-23705317 GCA_026777045.1 Hyperopisus bebe | reverse complement strand
TGATTGGTTGATTAGATAATTGCATTAATGAGAAACTGAACAGGTGTTCCTAATAATCCTTTAGGTGAGTGTATAGTGCATGTACTTGACACTTATTTCTATGTCAAACCTCTTTTAGATTCATACTAAACCCTGGCCTTCTGAAGCTGATTCAATGTCATTTGCTCCAAAACAAATTATCAAGGCACTTACTACTTGATATAGCAACAAGGGCTCTCGAGTCACATGCATTGACCGTGAGACACGCATTTCTACCAGTTCACATGCTCACACACCACACCTTGTGTTTCTCAAGCTGAGAAGTAAGGGATAACGCCCACCAAGGTGTCTCCTTATATATAATTAATGGACGATGCGTAGGCATACAGAGTGGAGTTTTCCGCAGAGTTAATAGCAGTCCCGAGTTATACAGAGTTAATAGCCACCTACCAGCCAATCAAAAAGTAGCATTTCTTGTTTCCGGGTAAATTCTAAAATAAGTTACATGTGATCCCGCTGCAAGCACGTTGTTACATGAATACACTAACAGATGGAGTGCAGACAAGGTGGAAGCGGCAGAGCACCATGGTAGACAGAGCTCTCAAGTCTCATGCATCGACCGTGAGACACACACTTCGTCCACTACAGAAGTGATCTCACTCCAAACTTTTGATGAAACTTGAGAGCCTTAGTAGCAACAGATCTAAGATATTTAGAGAATAGTAACAGCCTCAAAGACAACCAATAGATACCATTCAGGTTATGAAAATACACCACTAGTTGTTAGAAAATAGATGGATGGATTCTGATATTTCTTGTGCATTATCTACTTCAATCAGGATAAATGTACTGCTTGCATAAGTGCCTACAAAATGGATGGCAAGATAAAAACAATGTGCATATAGGTGAAACAATTCATTATTATTTTTATCAGCATCAATTCTAATTCTGTTACAATTAATAATAACTGGCACAATGTGTTGTTATTTCAGCCTCTTTATATAATGCTGAATTTATATATCAGGCAAGGGTCACTTCTTTTCCTTCTACTCTCAGAATAGCTTCTAAGAGACAAACTTGTTTATGCCATTGATGATTCAAGTGTAATTACTTATTGTACAGTAATTATAATGTGCGGTCTCCCTCGGTTTATTTTCCACTGTGAAACGGTCCTGTAAATATAAGCAGATGTACATTTTAATTTAGTCTGACAACCCCACCCCTGTCTAGACATTGAATGAGTCTGGAGATCATCAAGTTACTAGAGGAAATTAGTTTTTGCCTTTGTTAGCCTTAAATCGTTAGACGAAGGAGCAAAGCATAACTTTATATTGCAACAAATAACCAGGTTTTAACTTAAGTGTCTTAATAAAATAACATTCCACCCGACGTGGGCATTGGAGCTGCAGCTATAGTATTGGTGCAGCTTTGGAATACATTTTGCTTCAATGGCATTTGCAACAAAACTCAACAACATTTTAGATGTAAATATTACACAGAATTGATAAATTGTTATACATTGTATATTACAAGTTTCATTTTATAGGTGTTTAAAACTAAATATTTATAAGCTCATTTTTTTGTATACCTCAAAATCAGTTGTTTAATCAGTACATCAACTGTAACTGTAAATTATTTATTTATTTGTTTGTTTGTTTATTTTTTTACAGAATTACAACTGGTGAAACTGAATTATAAGTTCCTGAGAAAACTTGCATGTTACATATATCAGTATCCACAAACGAGTAACACTACATAAATATAACACTACATAAAACATAAATTATTTAAAATGCGTACTACTAACATTCCGAACATTTGTATTTCTTGTACAGCTTCAGCAACTTAAGCAACTGCAAGAAGTACCATTCCCCCCATCTATCCATCCATCCATCCATCCATCCATTCAATTTTTGTATCCACTTGTCCAGTACAGGGTCGTGGAGGTTCACGGCCTATCTTGGAAACAATAGGCGTAAGGCAAGGAATAACCCAGGATGGGGCACCAACCCACTGCAGCAAACAGGATTTTTTTTCCCTAACCAGTTATTCGTATAAGACATACAGCATCAATATACTGTATATATTTTTTGTCCATTTACACTATACAGAAACCAGACAAATACTTACAAGTTTGGTCAAGCTAACTAGAGTCTTATTAAACCTCTACATGCAATCCAATTTGCATCAGGAAAATAGCAACCTTTCCGCCCCAAGAAAACTACCCTCTTTATAATGTGCCACAAAAAGGAAGAGGAAAAGACTTTCCGCTTATTCTGTATGGAAATCGATTCTTTTCTCCTTGCTTACACATTTGTTACATTGCCCCAAGAGAATATATAAGGTATTGCATGAAATTGTTTTTAACCCTTCTAATCAAATCACTAATACATGCAGCCACCTAACTAGAATCTTGACACTTTACTTATACTGTACACCTTTATCTGTGCAATGTGTTTCCATCCCTAATTGCTGCATTCTGCCAAATGCAACTTTGCCCTGAAATGCGTTAAACATAATGCTTGGCTTTGTGCTCACATGACCGAAAAATTTATCTATATTGATTGCAAAAAATGCACCAAATGTAAACCAAAAAATAAGTAGGTAGAAGAGGAATATTTCTTAAAAATGAAGCAGTTGGTCTCCTGCCCTGGTTTATATGCTGCCTTGTGCCTGTAGATAGGTTCTGGACCCCTGCAACCCTGCGTAGGGCAAGTGGGCATAGAAGATGGATGGATGGATGGATGGATGGAACAGTTAAGATCAAATGTCCTGCTAGGTGTTGTATTAGGAATTGTTCAATTTTTTGTGACAGGCTGACACAAAAGATATAGGATGTAAAGCAGCTATTAACTGTTCTGGATACCTACCTTTGCGTCCAACCCTGAATCTCCTCTGTGTGGCCATCCCTCCCCAATTGGTGGCATTCCTGCTATTCCAGCTAGCAGGCAGCATCCATTTTCCATGACAGCTCTCTCCCAGGTTTTGGCCCAGGGGAGAGGAAGGCACTCTCTGCCCAGCACATTTCACTCCAAATAATTGTTATTTAATTACACCAGAGGCTGTATCATCTGTAGTAATTACAGAAGGCATGTCAGCTTCCAGATAATGGAGTGAAACATTATTGCAGCGCTGCCGGATTGCCCTGTCCATCAGAAGGAACTCTCTATATGTCTGATAAGGCCAGTTTGGCTCAGCCTGGCTACATGCCGCGTGACAGGACGACATGAAGGAACGACCACTGTCTGTGCTCTGAAAAAGGGGGCAGCTCTGTGCTCTGAAAAAGGAATGCCTTTTATGTGTATTTTGAGCTGCTGGCATTTCAGGTAACAGAAATAGAATTAAAAATATTTGTGCCTGCAAAAAAAAAAAAAAAACCCTAACAGATTGTTGTGTGTTGCTTTTTTCATTTGCCTGTTTTGTGGTGTTTACTTATATCCTCTTAAATTATATATTAATTTATACAAAAATGGCAATATGGACATTGTAACTACTAAGCAAAACCCCGAGAAGTGCAACACTGATTAAAGCATCAAGCAAAAATCAGACCAACTTTTGGCTTTCAAGTGCATCCAGAATCCATGAATCGATACACTGAGCAGTCTGTTTATGGCACCATGTGGTGCTGGGACACTCCTGCGGAGGTGAGTTCAACAGCATGAAAAACTTTATATTTAAAGCTCCACTTATAGTTGCAGTACAAAGACAGCTTTTTACTGAAGATCCTCTCCTACAGTAGTTACAGATCAAAAGATTTCTCCTACATATATTTGGATTGTGAGTGGAAAATAAAATACGTGGTAAAAACCTACAAAAATATAATTGGATAAATCAATGAATACCTAACTAACTAAATAAACTGGTGCTGTGAGACACCAGTGCTTCTCACAATGTTCTAGACAATTTCCCTTTAATCACTGGTCATACTGGTGATTCCATCCATCATTTGTGGCACAGCAAATTAAACTAAAATTATTTGTTCTTCAAGCATACACCAGTATACATCATATATTTTTAATTAAATTAACAAACAACCTAGACATCTGTTCACAAAAAAAAAACTGCAAATGATCTGTCTCTTTCCCTAACCCCAATGCAACATGGCTAATGAGGGAAATTTTACTATTGTCAAGATCATTTAAGAATTTATCAAGAAATCCATCTTTTGGACATGTTTCCAAGTCTCAAAGTGATTACTGAAACTGCATAATATAGATTCAAAATAGATTGCTAGCCTATTTGAAATCTTAGAATCTCAAGTCTTAAAAAAAATAAAATCAGAAATGTATTGCCAATCAACTTTCTGCATTTATTATTTATTGATCTAGGCCCAGACATCGCCATTACAGTGATCTAGCCTTGTCAAAGTACTGAATTACTTGCTTTTCTTTTCTATTTCTGGAAGTGTCTCTGCTAGCCTACTTTTCGATTGAAATGCCAGGTTTGACAGTAAAGATTATTGTATTTTCTACTGTAGACTAGTACATCTTGTCAGTCCTTGTGGACAGGCTCTTCTTTGAGCTTAGAGAACTCAGATGTTGACCTCAGGAACCAGTGATCAAGGTAATGAAACTATTCATAAAAATCATCCACACAGTTATTTCTCTCTCTCTCTCTCTCTCTCACACACACACACACACACACACGTCGTAAACATATCTTTATGGGGACTGTTCATCCACTTCTATGGGAAAAATGCTATCGTTAACTATGACAACCTTAACCCTTACCTAACCATAACCATAAATAACCAAACACAACAAAATACATTTTTTTATTTTTCTGAATGCTGTCACAGATTTTTAGAGAATTGGGTTTCCCCTTGTGGGGACTGAAAAAGTGGTCCCAACAACATCAACATAACAGGTTGTTCAGCACAATGTGAGGACATTTGGTCCCCACAATATAATACATATATGACCCACCCACCCACACACACACACACACACACACACACACACTGCAAAACTAATCAAGCATAGAAGATTATTCACAATTGTAACATGGCATAAAACTTCCAATTTCATATAACTAGATCAACAAGAGTTGAACATCAACAAAGAAAAACAAATAAATGCCAGACAACATAGTCAACCCATACTGGCACATGAGTGTGGTATAATCTTAGCATAATATTGCCTAGCATAAACAAAACATTTTTACCACAGCATTAAGTAACCAGAGACACATAAAAATGGCCGCTCTTTAGAGACATTGCAGCTACCCCCTCCACACTCCATTATCCTTCATTTGGTCAATGTGACTTTGCTCATGACCTACAAACCCAAAAACCATTAAATATAGTAATTCCCTCTGTGATGTATGGTTATGACTGCATTTAAGCAAAATAAACACAGCTTTTCATGGACATATTCAAAATTTTACTTGTAAATCCCTGAAGGAGAAACATTATAGCAATCTACCTGAAAAGTCTGTTATGCAAATTGTCAGCAAAGTCTGTCTAGACATCTCAGTCCATCCTGTTTTGCAACAAATACCCCATTTAAGGTGGGCCTAAATGATAAAGAAATAATTACGCACTTCCAAGGGACTGAGATGTAGGTTTTGAGCTTATCATTTTCTTCAGTCATTCACAAGCTACCCCAGAGGCAAACGTTTATCACGTGGAATCACAAAGGTCAAACACAGAGGGCAAAAGGCTGAGATACTGCATTAACCTAGACTGTGATGTACAGGGACAGTACATGTGCTCAGCTCAGAGCCAAACACCAAAATTGTGGTGCTATTGAGATCTGGTATGGGATTCAGAGAAGAAAGCCAATATGATAGCATGGTCTAAATCAACAAAGCCGCAGCATATTGGGCTATGCTTGAGGCACTACCTACAGCACATTCTGAGCAGGAACAGCCTGAAGAGCCTGACAACTAGGTAGGGAAAAGCACACAGACATGCACAATAGCACGTCCCAGAGGCCATATACCATAAGTAAAATGTGCATGAAACCCTCAGGGCAGGTTGAGCCATGAGAATTTATACATTTTGTAACTGCAATATAGTGTAAATGCTAACGTTTTTACACAGCTTTGATCAAGATGTGTGAACCAAAACAGACAAGCAACGATTCTGCCTGAGTTTACGGAACTGGTCCATGTAACACACAGAAGATAACGCTAAAGATATATGCATGATAAATGCAATCAGCAGCCCTTTGTTATGGGTAAAGAAGAAGGATGGATGGATTAGAGGTCAGTGACTGGACTTGCCGCAGCCACCATCACCTGGCATGAAACATAAGGATACAACAAACTTTTGTAGACAAAAACATGCGTAATTTGCTGGAAAGACAACAGCTGAGGATCATGATGTTTGCCTGATGAGTTAGCTAACAAAAGAAGCTTGCTTAATGTCTTGAGCAAAAGCATGGTCAACACATAAAACTCCCAATCTAAGCTTAATGACATTCCAAAAAGGCACACACATAGATGTCATTGCTGATGGTGATTTACTGTGTGGTAAAATTATCGATTTATACAATAATCTACATAAAATTAATGAAAAAAAAATCATTATTTAATCATTTAAATTATGAGCATTGAAACTAAAATAAACTATTTCAAATAAAAAATGCACTGAACCAACCTGAATTCCCACACTGAGTCATTGAAAGGATGACTTTTAATCAACCAATAATCAGTTGATCTATTAATATTTAACCTAGGACTGAACTAACTTTCAGCCTAAATTCTGGAAATACCCACCCCTGGTATTCATGGATGCTTTGAAAATCAATTGGTCTCTCCATTGTTTTACCATTATAGAGTTCTCAGCAGAATTGTCAGGGCTGAGTCAGATTCCTGTTTCTGGCAGCTTGTGACTGGTTGAAATTGATCCGAAAAAATCTATATCAATAAAAATTAAAGATTGATTTTACACACATAAATTGGCTGTTACTTGTCAATGAGATGCGTCCATATTTGATTTTTCTTGTTTAAAAATCCAAGTCACTTCATGTTTAAATGTTCAAAATTTATAATACCACAGGATCTGATAAGCATTTACATATTTATGTATGTACATTTATATTATATTGAACTTGAGGCACATATAATTCACATTTGATACAAACTTAATATTTACATATCCTTCATCAAGCTTAACCTGTCACAGCATATAATTCTTTTTTTGCATCTTACTACAAGGTCATATGTATGAAGAATGTTTAATTTTTTTACAATATTGTATAATCTTTTACAGAATACGAAGATAACATACTTACAATTATGTATGTTTTCTTCTTGTACATGTTGTTTCATTCACTGCATACATTATATCTCTCTAGAAGCACTGCTATTATATATACACATTACATGTAAGGACCTCTCTGCACTACATGTTGTGTGTGCTATGGGAAATCCTTGTTAAGGTGTGTCTGAAAACTAAGATATAACTCATTTTTTCTAAGTACTTGTGGGACCAGTATTTCAGATTTGGATCAATTGGTGTATCAGTTTCATACTTCTCATTCTCATGTATTGGATTCTTGTTTGATTAATTTTAATTAAATTCATGAATTCATTCATTCATTAATTCTCATCTGGGACCAGGTTGTGGGGGCAGCAGTCTAAGCAAGGATGCCCAGACTTCCCTCTCCCCAGCCACCTCCTCCAGCTTCTCTGCGGGAATACCAAGATGTTCCCAGTCCAGCTGAGATATATACTCTCTCCAATGTGTCCTGGATCTTCCCTGAGGCCTCCTCCCGGTTGGACATGCCCGAAACACCTCTCCACCTCAACTGGCTCCTTTCAGTGTGAAGGAGCAGTGACTCTACTTGGACTTCCTGCCTAATATCCAACCTTCTCACCCTATCTCTAAGTCTGAGCCCTGACACACCTGCAGAGGAAAGTAATTTCTGCTGTATGTATCCATGTTCTCATTCTTTCAGTCTCTACCCAAAGCTCATGACCATAGGTAAGGGAAGGAACATAGATTGACTGGTAAATCGAAAGCTTCACCTTCTGTCTCTCTTTACTACAACAGAATGATGCAGTGGTGTCTTGATTACTGCCAATGCTGCATCGGTCCACCTGTCGATCTCCCGCTCCCTTCTTACCTCTCATGAGAACAAGACACTTAGATACTTAAACTCATCCACTCCTACTTAAACTCCTCCACTCATCCAAAAACAGGACAGGGCAATCCACCCTTTTTCCTTTGAACCTTGACCTCAGACATGGAGGTGCTGATCCTCATCCCAGCCACTGCGCACTCACACCAAGACCAGTGCATGCTACAGGTCACAGTCCGTTGAAACCAACAGGACCATATCACCTGCAATGATGCGATCCTGAAGTCACTGAACTGGAACACCTCCGTACCTTAGCTATGCCTAGGAATCCTCCATAAAAGTTATGCACAGAATTGGCGGACTCCAACACCCACAGGGAACAAGTCTGACTTACTGCTGTCAAACAAACCAACCAAAACAACAGACTCCATACCCCATACTCCCAAAGCACCCCCCTGCAGGACCCTCTGAGAGACACAGTTGTATGCCTTTTCCAAGTCCCCAAAACACTTGCAGACTGATAGGGCAAACGCCCATGAACTCTCCAGTATCCTTCTGAGGGTGAAAACCTTGTCCAGTGTTCCACGACCAGGACGGAATCTCCATTGTTCCTCCTGGATCCAAGGATAAACCATTGGATGGACCCTCCTCTCCAGTACCCTGGAATAGATCTTTTAGGGAGGCTGAAGAATGTGATCCCCCTGAAATTGGAAAACATCCTTCAGTCCCCTTTTTTAAAGGTTGAGCGCACCATCCCAGTCTTTCAATGTAAGGGCACTGTCCCCAACCTCCATGCAAGTTTGTTGGGGGTAGCCCAACAAAATCAAGAGCTTTCAAAAACTCATGGCGAACCCCATCTACCCCTGGAGTCTTACCACCGGTGAGTTTTTTGAGTACTTATCAACTTCAAAATATCCCTTCCACCACCTGACTAAATCCCCATTTGAGGTCAACAGTGCTCCATCCCTGCTGTAAACAGCATAGCCATAGCCTTGCTTCCCCCTCTGGAATTGCCTGATTGCTTGCCAGAATCTTTTTGAGGCCAAACAAAGGTCATCTTCTATGGTAGTGTTTCTCAACCCAATCCTCGTGGATCCCCAGATGGTCCATGTTTTTTCTCTCTCCCAGTTTCCTGGCAATTGAAAGACAGCAAAAGTATGGACCGTTGGGGGGTCTTTGAGGACTGGGTAGAGACACATTGTACTATGGCTTTGCCATACTCCTCCCAAACTTGTGTTTTTGGTTCTGCAACTGCCAAAGCCACATTTTGTCTGTCAGCTACTTCAGGAGACCCACAAGCTAATCAAGCAAAGAAGGCCTCCATATTCAGCTTGTCAACTCCGTTTACTGCTGGGGTCCACCATCATGCTAGATCTCACAAACTTATTAAAGCAGCCCGCAAAGCAAACCTATTGCTTATCTTTGTACTGACTGCCGAAAGGATATAACGTGTCAAAACACATGCAATTATGTTGACAAACACTACTGCTATAAATAAGTTATTTTGAAGTTACCAACGGTTTGCATTATTTTGCATTCTATGGTGCAAAAAATATTATGCAATTTCATTCTTTTCTCCACAAAAAATATTATGCACTTCAACAACTCATCTAGATCACCAATAATTTCAAGCATCTTGGTCTATGCCTCATTTTATTTTTATTTTTGTGCATGTTTCAAACACACTTTAATGATATCAGTGAAACATGCCAGTAAAAAATACATGACCATAAAATGAAAGCATGTAGGTAAGAATGAGCAGTCAACAGCCTATATCATGGATATGTTAATGGAAACGTAAAATGACTGCATTGTTTATATAGTTTTATTTTGGGCTGTCTGGGTCTTGAACTCCATCCCTGAATACTTTGCACCTTTTACTTCATTTGCCCCAAGTCAGACATATTAATTCAGCATATTAGACAAAACAATGAACCTCTTAGAGAATTAATGACTTCCTGTCGCTTTCACCTTCTCACCGCCCACGGTGTGAATGTATGATTACTATGTGCTCTTTGTGGTCTACCAGGTTTATCCAGACTTTTCCCACACCATCTGATCCAACTCACCACCAGGTGCTGATCATTTGACAGCTTAGCTCCTCTCCTCGCCACAATATGCGGACATACATCCTACGATATGACTAAAAATCAATCCTCAAACTGCGTCCTAGGGTGCTCTGGTGCCAGGTGCACTTGGTACATGCTTATTGCTTGAACATGGTGTCCGTTATGGACAAACTGTGGTTAGCACAGACATCCAATAGCAAAGCACCACTTGGGTTGAGATCAGGCAGGCCATTTCTCCCAATCACACCCTTCCAGATTATTACCCACTTCAGCGTTAAACTCCCCCATTAGAACAATGAAGTTCCCGGCTGCAGCACCCCAACCAAAGTCTCCAAGAAGGAAGGATACTCTGAAATGGTGTTTGGCATATGCACACAGACAAAAATCAGAGCCTGCCCTCCAACTAAACTCTAACCTACAGGCAATGAACTGAGGGGCCAGTAGACCCACACCTGCCTAGCATCTTTCACCATTTCACCAGTCTAGCCCCTCTCCAGAACGTTGGATCCAGAGCCCAAGCTGTGCATTGAGGTGAGCCCAACTATATCTAGCAAGTATCTCTCTACCTCCTGCACCAGCTCAGGCTCCTTTCCCACCAGAGAGATTACAATGCCCGTGCCAAGAGCCAGTATTCATAGCTGACGATCGGTCTGTCAAAGCCCCTGCAGGCAGACCCATATACTGGCTTTGGGCTATGGGTAAAGACCCAGTCACCAGGTGCTCGAGATCTGGCCCCAAGGCGGGGCGGGCCCCAGTCTCCCCAGTCTGGGTGGGGTCACATGACCCTTTACGTTGATCTTTTCAGGGGTGTATATGAACCACACTTTGTCTGGCTGTTCACTTAGGACCAGTTTGTCTTGGGAGAGCCTTCCAGCCCCTGGCAACATAGCTCCTAGGATCACAGAGGCAGAAAACGTCCAACACCGTGATAAGGAGGTGATTTATGGGGGGTAATTAAATTAATTTTGATTTATCTTTATCCCACAATTTCCAAAGTAGTTTTTATGCAAGATTCTGTAACAACATCGGAAGTAGATCTGAAACAATGAAGGTAGCAACTGATTTTTTTAAAAAATATTTTTAACAAGAAACAGAAAACAGTAGAAAAGAATAAACAAATTGCTGGAATTGCCATGGGCGGGGGAGGGGGTGGGGGGGGAGTCAGGGCAGTTCTAAGCCCTCCATGCTAACAATGTACTTTAACAGAAAACTGCAAAATGCGAAGTGAACAGTAATGTACTCAGTAATGTGCTGTAAGTCACGTATCTTTGGAGATGCAATCTAATTTTGAAATCACTATTTATGGTGTTAACCATCTTTGCTCTGCTATTTTTTAAAAGCAGATATTGGAGAAATAGCGTAAAGATGTTTAAAGGTTATTTAAAAGTGAGGTGTAAAAGTGAAACAAGTAAAACTCAATTGAGATTTCAAACAGAGCCATGAGGAGGGGACAGAGCAATGTCATTTTATTAATCTAATTTTAAGATTTCACGAGATTCCCAGAGTGAAGATAAAGTTATGCTTCCTTAAGACCTTGCATAGATATATTTTTCAAATCCATCTGTGCTTTCTGAAGGGTAGGTGAAACATGTGATTTAAGTTAGCCAGTACTGTCTTTTTTTGTATTAATAACAAAATAAAAACAGCATTTTTTTTACTGTGGCACTGCATCTGCAGTTTTGACAAAGCAGATTCTGAAGGATTTTAGAGCTCATCATTGCTCAGTTTAGGCACAGAGGTACCTGAGAAAGTGGGAAAGGCAGAGAAACGGGCAAAGAGAAAAAGACACTATTGATCTGAGAAATGAGGCTTCATAATGCACAGTGGGTGGGATCACTAGTACTGTCAGTCTGCACTGTCAGTAACTGTCTGGTTTAACTCAATGGGAACCAGTTAAAGCAACAAATGAGATATGGACTAAACCAGTCAGTAATTTATGCCACTGTGAAATCTCACACAGTTGGTTTTCTGATATCTCTAAAATAACAGAAACAGATATTGAGAGAAGTAAAGGACGTTTCATAGGCACATTACATGTGGATATAACAGGAGTTGGTTGAAGCAAAATAGTGCATCTTGAGCATACTTACAAAATAATTAAATACTGTATACACTGACTTGAATGCATCCTGTCCATATTGCATCCTAGAATTATGCCTTGTTCTGCCTGACCGGAAAAAGCAGCTGAAATCCAGGATGAATAGATGACTTGATTGGCTGACTCATTGTTGGCACTGTGGGTAAAATCTTTATTCAGTACAGAAATTTTTAAATAAAACCTGCATGGTCCTATTGAAGAATGTGTTCATATCTTGTGTATGCTATTTAATGAAATGTAATTTATGCATAATGGTGTGTCTTATGTGAATAGCCTTAATGGATAGAACATTAATCCTGAATCCTGAATTTTGCTTTTATGTGTCCAGGGAAGAACTGGTGTTGGAGGTTATCATCTGTCTTCCATGTTGTCCTGGTTTTGCAGTGGTTTCTTCCAAAGACATGTATTTAGGCTAACAGGCATCTTTATATTGCCAATGGTGAACCCTATGGTGTATGCCCCAACCTTGTGTCCTGTGCTGCCTGGTATACTGTACACAAGGTTCCCTGTTCCCTTGTTCCCCCTCTCTGGTTAAGTGTTCAGAAGATATATGGATGGATTTCTGCTATGAAATACTGTCCAGTAAAGAATGTCAAAACTATGGGCAAAACAGTACAACCTTATGTTATCTGTTTAACTCCATGCAGCAATATTTTTTAACGTGTTCAATACTCTAAATTATGAAACTGTGAACAATAGGAGGAAAAAACATTTGAAAGAGTTAAATGAAATTGTAGTTAAAAAAAAAAAAAATCAATACTTATGGTGCTGTTGTTTCAGATTAGGCTGCAAGTTGTCTCAGGATGGAGACAGTTGACTGCGATTGATTTGTTCTGCATGCATCTCACTTTTCAGCAATTTGTATTTAATACCATTTTTTAGGGGGGAGGGGGGAAAGTGTACTTCATCAGACATTAATCGGAAAATGATCGTTTCTTTTGAAAAAGGGCTCCCAGGTGGGGGAATTTGTGCGAACCTCTGAACCTTTCAATGTCTCCATAGAAAACTTTGTCATGCAGGCTCCTTGCTGAGATTTCCATATTGAACATTTATAGGATGATACCTTTAGTCACATGACTGATCTAGTCCTCAAAATAGACTGGCGCCTACTGTTTCAGGACTGTGAAGACACTAATGATAGGTTGTTCTGGGACTTACTTACAGATGAAAAAACTATAGAATTACAGGGAACTAAATGTCATCGGGATATGTTTTTCCAGGTGTTTCATCACATTTAGGACCCCAAAAAATCCCCAAAGGTTAACAGGAAATGCTATTATTCATTTGGGAAAATGTTCATAGGAAGTGTCAAGGTATGAAATCTTGCCATTGTGCCCTTATCTGCTTATTTAGTGCCCGTTTAAGAATCAAAATGGATCTCTTTGGGCCTTTTTACCAAAGTGCACAACAGGCATATATTATTCATTTCAGACGATACCTGAAAAAGCTTCTGACAGACGAATGCATCCCTCTAGATCATGTATGAGACATTAAAACAATGCAAAAGCTGCAAACATAACTTTTTTCAATACTTTACTTAAAACCTGAAGACTGGAGGGGCCTGACAATGGGTGTGGATAGGGCTGCCAGTCGCCGCAAGTCCTGCACCAGTAAATTGCCTGTTGCCAAAGTTGGTTTTTCACCATAAAATGTCTGCCTTTCTCAATTTAAACAAATCAGAAGCTGCACCATTTTGTATATAATGTAGGGTTTAGTTGCATAATGACTGGCAGGCAGTAACAGATGCATTAAAAGAAATTATTGATAATCCATAATAACGGTGTTGAAAAAGAACAAGCTTCCCCACTGCTTTCTAAAAAATAGTATCTGAATTACTGTAAGGTTTACCAACTGTGATCCCTCTTTCATGTGCAGCTAAATAAAATAAATTAAAGCAGTTTGTAGATTCTGTAACTCAGATGACCGATTTTTAAGCAATTAAAAAAAAAATTTGCTCTGTCGATATAATGATTGCTGTATCTCAGTTAAACATGCTAGCCATGTTAAGGGTAATTGGATTTGTAACTGACCCTTCCTCTTGGTTCATTGAGTGAGAACTGCTTTCTGGGTTTCATCTTCATAAGAGTAATTGATTGTTACCAACAAATATATCCATAACTGCTTATTCAGCACTGGGTGACGGTGAGACTGGAGCCTACACAGGAGGCAAAGGGCGCAATGCAGAGGACACCCAGGATGGGATGCCAGTCTACTGAAGGGGGCATACTCCATCCATCCATCCATTTTACAACCCGCTTATCCTATTGGGTCGCGGGAGGTCCGGAGCCTATCCCGGAAGCAATAGGCACGAGGCAGGGAACAACCCTGGCCAGCCCATCGCAGGGCACACTCACACACCATTCACTCTCACTTGCACACCCACGGGCAATTTAGTATCCCCAATTAGCCTCAGCATGTCTTTGGACTGTGGGGGGAAACCGGAGTAACCGGAGGGAACCCCACAATGACATGGGGAGAACCTGCAAACTCCACACACATGTAACCCAGGCGGAGACACAAACCCGGGTGGGGGCATACTCAAACACACAAAATGGAAAATTCAGAGATTCCAATTCATCTGGTTAAACGTATTATTATTATTATTATTATTATTATTATTATTATTATTATTATTATTATTATTATTATTATTATTTAACTGTAGCAGCAAGTTGGAATACCCAGAGGAAATCCATACCAAAACAACATGAACTGGATGGAATCTGATTTCACTGTCTCCAGTGGTGCTTATTGCTCCTCAGGCCCTTGGAAGTATTTGTACTGTCTGCGATACCTGCACAGCTATGACAGCACACAGCTAAACAATGGTGTTGGAGGTGCGGGCTTGACAGGTACAGGGAGGGGGGGCTTGACAGGTACTGTTCACTATCCAGGATATGTGGAAGCACTATACCTCCATAATAAATCAACCATACAGTATCAATAAACAGAGAAAAAACAGCCACAACAGGTAAACAAATAAATAAATATCCAGAACCATCAACCTGAAAGATGGAGGGATGGATGGGGCTTTTATGTTGTCTATCATATATAAATAGATAATACCTTGATTATTATATCTCCTGTACCTTAAGTGTAAGAGAATTTACTGTGCCATATGTACAATGGAGATGTTGAAGGCATAACCATTGGTTTGGACTTAATGTACAAAAAATAGCCTGCAGCTAATGACCCAGCCTGTTCTTGTTTACACAGGATTTCTGAGTGTCTCTTGGAAACTATGCTAATCTTTTTTTTCCAAAAGCATTTACAGTGATTTTCCACTTATTCATAATTTACTGACATTTTCACTAAGCTTGTAAAATACATTACTAAATATGCACTGTTGTATAGTGCGTGAAAAATTCCTTTACTCTCTGTGCTTAGTGATACTTCGATAAAAGGTGTTACATGAGTCAAAGTCATCATCATCACCATCATCATCATCACTCTATTTATAGCTGGTTAACCTGGTTTAGTAATCTCCAAGAGGTAATAAACGTCCAACCGACCTTAGGATTAACTGTTTTGGTGGAAACTGATCTGATTCAAAAGCCTAAAATGCAGTAACAAACTATAAACATCATCATTTTACATGCAAATTTAAAACACATAATCCCTTTCTCCATAAATCTTCTGTTGTATTTGAGATGCCATCTGGGTTATATGCAATTTTTATCTTCTTAATTATTATTGGAGATACAGATATAAATCCAATTATACTACTGTGACACTGCCGTCACTGTACATTGTCATGATTATATAATCAATACCCAAGTAAAATGGCACCATCAAATTGTAAAGGCTTTTAGGCTCTAGATATGCAAGTGCAATGCCGTTTGATGGGCTTGAAAGAATCTGAATCTCAATTCTCAATAAGATGATCAACTGATTTAATGGAGTTTGGCTCTTTATGTGTTAAATGGTAAAACATGACCATTAGAATCAACTGATAAAAATAATAACCGAATTATAGAGCTGCTGTTGGTTATTATGCTATAGGGATTTGCTGGTTCTGACCTTGCTGTCCCCCACTTACTTGTCAGATATAATTTGTAACAATGACCGTCATAATAAACTTCAGTGTACAATTTCCCATCCCAGTGATCCTCCAGGACATGTGAATATGATATTCAGTTGTTCATTTGTTTTGTTAATTAGGGCATTAGCTTATAATGCAAAAAGATAGAAATCAGCTTTACCATTTTTTAAGAGGAACTGGTCGCTTTTGTTAGTAGAAGAGATGCAATATTTCTGTTATTCATTTTGGAATATTGTTTAGTTAATCAGAATCAGTTTATTTACCAAATGCACAACTACACTGGAAATTGACCTGGTGATACCGCACAGTAAAAATTGAGATTAAGAATTGAAAAGGTTAAAAATAGGTCATCAAAGGGAAAAAAAAACAGCTACACATATTTAAATATTATTTAGCAGCTGCCCAGTATAAGGCTGTGTGTGTGTGTGTTTGCCTCTTATTTGAATGTTCAATAAATTATATATACTAATGAAAAAGAGACAACAACCGAAATGTTATTTTTCTCATTTCCCCAACAGTCTTGCCTTAACCCCCAGATTTTGGTATTCCTGACATTTCTCCCAGAATCCCTCTCTTAGTCTCGCTATTTATCGCATCTCTTAAGCAGGCTATGCCAGTTTTATGAGGCATTGTATATTGATCCACATAGACCAACCCAGATTCCATTTATAGCAGAACATACGATGTGATGACATCCTTTTGGTGGGCCTTCTGGACTGAATATATATTGCAGCAAATTCAAGATACATCAGGATTGGTATATGTAGTGAGTAGTAGTGAAGTACTAGAAATGTATAGTTTTAAGTTACAGAAAAAAAATGCAATTTCATGCATGAATATACATCATATCTTACAAATCCTTTGCAAATACCACTTCAGGTTTTGCCTTTTGAAAATTTTGAATATTTTATTTAACTGCCCAAGAGCAAAAATTCAACTACACATTGAAGACATTCCTTATAAAGCCTGTTCCAGTGGAATATCCTTCTGCGACATCATGCAAACAAAAGTGTATTATCACAGTGTCTGAGCTGACAGTAACTATTTTATTCATTTGTTTGCCATTACCAATCATTAAGCAAATTCTATTTGCACATCAAAAAATGCTGGATAGCCTAACTAAGGATCATGTCATCAGCAGTTTGAGTTCTCAGTAAAGCTAGTCTAGTTTAATAGACTATAGTTAGCTTCAATCAAGTTATCCACGCATCACAACTCACTGCTAAGAATATATTCCCTTCCAAACTCACAGTGTATGCCAGTCACCCAGCTAAATTTGCAGGCTTGTTTTTGTTTGTTTGTTTTTCCTGTATTTGTTTGATTCATCGTAGTCTTTTATCTCCTTTTTTTCTCACCAAGTTTAACTGTCATACAGAATTAGCATTGCATGGTAAACCACAGGAACATAGCCAATGTAAACTCGCTTCCATGGCCTGGAGCATTGCTGATTAGAAAAATGCAGCTGACCCTGATGTGCAAAAGAACACATTAAAGAAGGGAAAAAAGCAGAACATAAATCCCACAAAATCCCACAAACATTAAGAAAATGCAATAAAAATATAAAAAGATAGTTGTTTTTGCAATTTTTTTTGTGTCATTGCAATTTTTTTGTGTATTTTTGTTTTATGTTGAGCTTTGCATGCCTGGGCTGCCTTAGCAGAGGGAGTGAGGGAGATTTTCCTCAGCAGAGACAGTAAACAGATCCATGTGAGACAGAGGGCAAGGGATGGAACGAGACCTTTATTTGAGGAAATTGGTTTTACAACACAAAGTGGCGAAAATGGATGAAGACAACGATGAGGCAGCTGCAAAAAGATGACTTTGGGGCTTGGGGGGGAAGGTAATAAGACCCATTTTGTCCCTCGGCCCCAGGGAGATGAAACACAAATGTTATATCACATATAGAAGTGATTTCCGGTGAGAAGGGGCTCTGCCACCTCACTTCACCCTATCCCCAGAAATCCATGACCTCCGTTGTCTTACAGAGACCAAAACGATCTGCATGATGATTGGACAGGCCTTCCCTAGTGGGCAAACTTCACTGATGTACTGCTGTCCTTGCTGTTTGGTATTTACCTGTGTATTGGTGTATAACTATTTCTGTTACTGGCACTGTATGTGAAAACAAGAAACTTGGAAGAGTATTCAGTAATGCATGCAAAACATTATAAAAGTAGATGAGCTGGCAAGAACATGAGCCAAAATTGATCAGATAGATAGATAGATAGATAGATAGATAGATAGATAGATAGATAGATAGATAGATATTCCCCATTTCCTAATCCACAACAATGTTTTTTACATAAATACAACCAAAACTATGAAGAGTTAGAATTGCAACATTTATATATATATTCATATATATTACACATGCACACAGACACAGACACATATATCGATCAGCCCTAACATTAAAAGCACTAACAAGATGAAGTGACTAACACCAATTATGTAGCTGTCAAGGGCACCATCAGATTTTAGGCAAGTGAACAGTCAGTAGTTGAAGAAGAAGCAGGAAACATGGGTCAGTGTAAGGATCTGAGTGACTTTGACAAGGGCCAGATTGTGATGGCTAGACAAATGGATCCAAAATGACAGGCATTGTGGGCTGTTCCTGGTATGCAGTGGTCAGTACTTAGCAAAAGTGGTCGTCAGAACTGGACCATTGAGTAATGGAAGAAGGTGGCCTGGTTGGTGGCTGGTGGAGGCAGTGTGACCCTCTGGGCATGTTCTGCAGGGTCCTGACTTTCATGTGGATGTTACACGTACACTGTACCACCTACCTAAACATTGTTGCACACTAAGTACATCCCTAAGTACACAGTAACGGTATTCCCCGATGGCAGTGGCCTCTTTCAGTTGAAAAAAGCGTAGTGTCACACTACAAAAATTGCTCAGGAATAGTCTGAGGAACATAAAAAAAGACTTCAAGTCTCAATCCGACTGAGCATCTGTAGGATGGTCTGGACAAACAAATCAGATCCAGGAAGGCCCACCTCGCAGCTTACAAAACTTAAAGGATCTGCTGCTAATGTCTTGGTGCGAGAAACCAGAATTGTTTCCTGGTCCCCATAAGGGAAAACTCAATTTATTAAAAATCCGTTACTGCAATGAAAAAACTAAAAATGCGAAAACTGTATTTTGCTTGGTTATAGTTATGGCTGGGTATGGGTTAAGGTTGTTATAGTTAGCGTTAGCATTTTCCCCATAGAAATGAATGAGCAGTCCCCATAAAGATATGTTTACCCATCATGTGCGTGTGTATGTGTGTGTGTGTGTGTGTGTGTGTGTGTGTGTCTGCATTTCAGTTTCCCCCAGCAGTACAAAAACATGCTGATGTTAATTGAAGTTGCCAAATTACCTGTAGGTGTGCGTGTGTGGGTTTGCCCTGCAATGGGTTGGCGCCCCATCCTGGGTTATTCCCTGCCTTGCGCCCATAGCTTCTCAGTGTGTCCAAAAACCTTTGACTGCAAATATATATTTCTTAAAAATATCGTGATGTACACATTTTATTTTTCGCATTGTCATCTTTTAATTTTAATCATTTGCATATTTCTGCGCTGCTGCAGAAAACCTGTGGTGTGCAAAAACTGCTACTGATATGCCAAAGCATGTCATAACAGCCATAATATTTATCAGAAGTAGCCAATCAAATTATTACTATTGAATCCTTTAGACTATAGTGGAGTGATGATTGAATCATTTAATTTGATTGTGCTTGTGTGTTTTTGGGGTGTGTGCTCCATTATTTTTGATCTGACGCTACAAAATTGAACTTAACTTGGCTGAAGTTTATACAGTCTCTAATATTTCCATTCATTCTTGCATCATGTGCTTTTATGCTTCAAACCAATGGCGAAACCTATCAACAAGTACACATTTTATATACTGTATATACAGTGTATAT
>JAODJW010000002.1:23662471-23683035 GCA_026777045.1 Hyperopisus bebe | reverse complement strand
ATATATATATATATATATATATATATACACACACACACACAGTATATATATATATATATATATATATATATATATATATATACACACACACACACATATATATAAATCAATGTCTGCACATATATATGAAACTGCGTGAACTGCTTCCTTGTTAAAATCCAGTTTAAGGAGGCAAATAATAATAATTAAAAAATCGATTGTCTTTTTTTTTGCATATTTCATTCTTTTGGTCAGCTTCTTCCAGAAGGTGGACTGATGATGCACTTTGGGGTCAGCCAGTTACTGTACATCTATATTCGGAGATTCGGAAAAGCTGAGGTCCCAGGCAGCTAAACACACAGACTCTTCCTAATGTAGGAATGGAAGGACTCGGAGGAGCTTAGAAGAGAATAAAACAGATATAAGGTTGATAACCAAGTAAAACTGTGACAAATATATGAAAATACTGCAAGGACAGCTGCACCAATATTTCTAAATGGTATAGATTAGCCTAGAATAATTAAAGGGGCTATTAGACTACAGCTACCAATACATCTTTATTTACTCTACAAATTTTAAAAATTTAAATCTTCTAACTATGGAGTTTATCTTGCGATTTAAAAGAACAATGCATATGGCGTTTCACTTTATTTTAACAGATTATGATTGTGACTGTAGTTTAACATTTTAAAGAGCTCATTTTAACAAGCTCTAAATCTGCTTGGCATAGTGATCAGATTGATGTGATGCCATATATATATTTGCCATATATATTCCTTAAGGGTGCGGCTCAAATTGTCAATAGCGATATTGACAAACTCTTATCTCTTTTAATGTCCTGTTAAGCAAATCTTCTTTTTATTGATTGTGTAATTGACTTTCCAGAAAGCAATGATGTGTGGTATATGCTGGAAAATATTAGCTTGAGTGATTTTTAGTGATTCAGGGTAAATTTCTAAAGACGTCTCATGGCTCCTGCAAGATAATGCTATGCAATTTTGCAGTACAACTTTGTCAGGGTTCAGCAGACACATTCATTTTGCTCCAGGAATTGTGTTTTGCTGGCAACATTTATTACCATGGTCACCTCTCTGTCATCAAGCACAATAGTTAATAAACAGCTTAATCCAATAATTTGTATCCTTGTTAACAAATACAAACCACATCTGGAACAGTGCATAAAACAGTCTGTGATATTATTATTTGGGCACAATTCCACTGAGCCAGTGTTCTGTGAATTTATGTAACTATGAGAATCAATTACCAACCCCATGCCAAGAGATATCCTAATTAGGGATGCCCTTACTGGACTAATTACAGTATTCAGAATAAATAGGGCCAGCTGGGTGGAATTAAGAGGACTCTGAGAGCGACAGGCATACTCCCTGCATTACATAAACTATGTGGACAAAAGTATTGGGACATCTGGCCATTACGCCTGCATAAACTTCTATGACATCCAATTTCACATTCTTAGGTATCAGTATGACAGTTCAAGTCTTCCTGGAAGGCTTTCCACAAGATTTTGGAGTGTGACTGTGGGAATTTTTGTCCATTCATCCAGAAGAACATTTCTGAGGTCAGACACTGATGCTGGACATGAAGGCCTGGCTCACAGTCTCCATTCTAGTTCATTCCAAGGGTCTTCAATGGGGTCAAGGTCAGAGCTGTTTGCGGGCCAGTCAAGTTCTTCCACACCAAACTCATCCAACCATGTCTTTATGGACCTTGCATAGTTCACTGAGGCACAGCCATACTGGATCAGAAAAGGGCCGCCTTCCCCAAACTGATCCCTCAAAATTGGAAGCATAGAATTGTCCAAAATGTTGTGGTATGTTGAAGCATTAAGAGTTCCCTTCACTGGTAGTAAGTTGCCTAGCCCAATCCCTGAAAAACAACCCCATACCATTATCCCTCCTCCACCAAACTTTATAGTTGGCACAGTGCAGTCAGCCAGGTAATGCTCTCCTGGGATCTGCCAAACCCAGACTCATCCATTACACTGTCAGACAGAGAAGGATGATTCGTCACACCACAGAACACATTTCCGCTGCTCCAGACTCCACTATCGGTGTGCTCTACACCACTCCATCCGACGCTTGGCATTGTGCTTGGTGATGTGAGGTTTGCATGCAGCTGTTTGGCCATGGAAGCCCATTCCATGAAGCTCCCGGCACAGTTTTTGTGCTGGGGTTAATGCCAGAGGAAGTTTGGAACTCTGCAGTTACTGAGTCAACAGAGCGTTGGCTACTTTTACGCATCATGCGCCTCAGCATTCGGCGACCCCACTCTGTTACTTTACGTGATCTGCCACTTCGTGCCTGAGTTTCTGTTGTTCATAAACCCTTCTACTTTGCAATAATACCACTTATAGGAGAAGGAATTTGACAAACTGTGGCATCCTATCACAGTACCTCTGACAATGAACAAAAACGAAACCGAATGCAGAAGAAATCCAGGGAACAAAGGTTTATTATAGCAAGCAATAGTCATGGTCTGACAGTCCAGATCAAAACATGAACAGGAAAAGCAATATCCAAATTATCGGGAGCAATCTGGGTCGGTAAACGGGCGAAGGTCAAGCAATTAGCAAAGAGGCAATCAAACAAGGGGTAAGTCAAACTCAGGGTCAAGGAACAGAAATAACAAAACAAAACAACAAAAACACAGAAAGTGGGAGCAGGAAATAAATGTTTTCTCAGAAACAGAGAAGATCTCACAATAGTCTAACAATCTGAACTAATGGAAAAGGGGGGTCTGGTGCCAATCGCAGAATCCACAAGGCCAGAGTACACCACAGACAGTATTCCAGTCCATCGCAGGACAAATTCACAAACAAACTCACACATGCATTTCTACGCTATAGGCATTTAGAGATGAATTATGTAATTTGAAGTCCGGGGGAAACCAGAGGGAAAAGATGCTAAATTTCAATGCCTAATGCTGGAGGTGTGTGGTCTCTGTGCTACTGCATGTAAATAATTCACCCTCTTTCTGTTTGCAAGGAAAAACAAATGACAACCATCAGAACTAGTAAAGCTATCAAATACATTTTTTTCATTTCTGTTTAGCAACCTGATATTGTACCAATCAAATTTTCTAGTGGGAGGGTTGCACCGTAGCATTAGCAGAAGATGTATCTATTACACTTGTTGAAATGATCTATTTTGAGAGGAATTGTTCGGCATACATGCTAATGGCTGGGCTGTTTATGCGAGCTAACTTTAATTTAAGGGTGATCACAGATGATTTTTTTTTTTCCATTTTGAAGAGACGAAGAGTGGTTCTGCATTGTGCTTTTATTTATTTATTAGTCAGACTGATCTCCAGAGAGCTGTGTTACAGCAGAAGTGAACACATGCTTGCTTTGGTGTGTTGGTTCATCTGTGCATCCAACAGCAAGTCCCTTATGCGTAATGCCATACTTTTAAATCTCAATAGTCCTCCTCTTTTTACCCTACCCTCATAGTACCCATGCCTACACTGTTTGTCATACGGGCAGTAGACGGCACTGTTACTGTCTGAGCCTTTAATGCTTTAAAGCATAATGAGGTGTTAATTAAATAGTGCGTCAACTTTGCCACCCAAGTTTAAAGTTCCTCCATAGGTCTCTGACCAACTGAAGTGTTAATTGTGCCTTGCCATGGTGAACGGTTTTATGACCAGGGCTAATTATTTTGTGAACCCTAGTGGAAGAGAGAGAGAGAGAGAGAGAGAGAGAGAGGGAGAGAGAGAGAGAGAAAGAGAGAGAGAGAGAGAGAGAGAGAGAGAGAGAATACATAAGACATTGTGGCAGTGCTTTAATGTTCACGAATGCACAATTTTAAGTGCTAATTAAGTGCAGATGACTAAAAAGTGTTGAAATAATGGAAACCTGTAGGAGTATATGCAGTTACTGAACCTAGTATAACTTTGCAGTGAAGGGCTTTATGTATTTCCTGACACATACATAAACCTAAATAGAATGCACCGGACTTTAAATCAGACACTTCTCATAGTACTTTTTGTTTTTTAATGCTTGTACTTTCTAGTATAATAAAAATCTGTCACGTACTCATTGCTGGAGAGGATTATAAGTTAAAGCAATGACATTTATTTTGAATGGTATTTTTCAAAAATAGTATTTCCATGTTAAGGAATGCTAAATACAATGCAAATACTGACATCCATAAAATTTTATGTAGTTAAGTCTAACTGTACATGTTATAGGATTAAGAGACAAAGATGAGCAATTGTATTGCTGTTTCAAAAAGGCCTTGAAACTGATTGTCCCTGAACAACAGTAGGAAAGCCGTTATTTTAATGGTAATTTCAGCATTGTGTTGTTTAAATGTGAAACCAGCATCCATTTATTTCCATCCATCCGTCTCTTTTTGAAGTGCTTATCCTTATCAGGATCAGGGGGGCTGCATCCTTCCCAGAGAGCCCTCGATGCAATCTTGAGGTATACCCTGGACAGTATGCCTGTTGTGTATATTTAATTCTAAATATTTTACACTGAGTGTTGAATTCTACTGTTTAGTTCCATCATTGCTTCAAGCTATAAGCAAATTCAGCCTATTACAAAAAATCTTAATCCTATTCAGTTTCGTCATTTAACAGCTTGTAATGTAACAGCAACTGTCACTCTTGTAAAGCATGGCTTCATATTGTAACCTTGAAAAAATAAAAAAAAACTTTAATGTTTAACAATATAGAATAAATAAATACAAAATCTGTATAAGGATTAAATATTAACATGGATGTTTGTTATCTTTTTATTTCATATATGCAATACATTTTATACCTATATGAAGAAGCAGAAATTCAGTGTTCAATGGTAAAACAATAATAATTATAATTTGAAATGTGCTACTGCAAAACTTCCAAATCACCATTGAATGACTTGTTGCAAGTTAGAAGATATTTTACTGGAGACTGATTTTGCTGTAGGAATCTCAGTCCTTACCTCATACTTTATTACTATGGCCTCAACAGGAGCTAAAAACGTAATTTTATAATAAAAGTGCCTGTGATGGACAGCTTCAATTACTTGTCTACTGATTTGGAAATGAGGAAAATGAAAGACATTAAAGTCAGACTTCAAGTGAGGTATTCTGAGAGAAATATTTACTCAGTAAGATTATCACAAGGTACCCCAGCAGTATTACAGGGTCACTGGACTTGGTATAGGAGAAGGCAGGGGGAGAAGTAAGTCCATGTTGATTCTTATGATGATGATGATGTTTTTGAAATGTACTAGAAACATTCACTTTTGCTGCGACCAAGTCATACAAAATGCAATGTGACTACCAGTTTGAGGGATTTTTTTTTCTTTAGTTAATTCACATATACGTTTACGTTGTTTTTACTTTCTTTGTGCATGTGTTTACTCCATTCCGAAAACAAAAAATGTAATTTTTTTGCTGAAACAGGAAATCTTGAAACGCTCTCAGCAGGGGGTGTAAAACCTTAGAATATGTATTTGTTCTATAAGTCACTGAAGGTGGAAATGGAGGATGTCATGTAATTTTACAAATTGTTTTTTTAGTGGTAAAGCCCAGCTAGATATGTACACCAGTATATCCATACGCAGGGTTATAATCTGTACCAGGGAGGTATTACAGATTGTCATGCCAGCACCAAGACCTGCACCCATCTGACCCACTCACTGGCTCCCCTGAAATCTAGAGTCAGCTGTGACTCTTCAAACCTGATCAATCAATCAATCAGCATAGATTAAAAGTTCACTTAGCTCCTTCTGAAGTATTGAGCATTCCACCATATCAAGTATATGTGTCATGATCTTCTTCCTGCATTAAACTCCTGCTTAGTTCCAAGGTTTTCTGCTTCTCTGTTTTTTTTTTCTCACGATTTACTTACGTTTCCAGCATTCCCAGTATTATCTTCCTCCTGCCTTTGGACTCCCAATTTGGATCACACTTTGGATTTGTTTGCTTTTGTTCACTTCCATCTGGTTTTCTAAATGATGTCCTTGTAATAAAAACGAGTCTGGAATTAAAACCTGTGGCTGTTGCACTTGGATCCTCTCTCTGTCCAGTCATTACATAGATACAAAAACTCTGGAAAGAACACAAATAACCTTCCTTCACTGATGCAAAGCATTCCCTTCACTCACCAAGTTCTAGATCTGCAGCAATATGTGAGCTTTTTTGAGGAAAATGTAGAGCATGGAGTGTACAGGAGCAGTTTACCTCTACTTATCTTCTGTTATACTCCAGTGCCACCATCTGTTGATGTGACTCTTTGCTTGTGTCCATTTAATGGGGGGTATGTTTGTTGACCTTACAAGTTACAATTAGTTCTTATCTAGTTCCTCTAACACAGTATTGCCTAGACCCAGAATGTAAAACCAGATGTATTATTTAAGAAAAAAAAAAACATATCAAAAGCACTTCTGAATCAAAATCATACTCAAAAAGGAAACTAGGGCAAAGTAGATTATCTGATTAAGTCATTTTTTAGCTCTTTTTGGTTCCTGACAAAATCCAAAAATAGCTGAGGTACAGTCAGCTGTCATTAGTTATGAGACCCACAACATTATATCAAGACTAAGAGTAAGAGTAAAGCTTGAAACTTCAAGCACTTTATTAATTGTCGATGCTGTGTAAATGTATATGCACAGCTCATTACTAAGAGCACCCTCTAGGATCTTCAGGGATTTATTTCATTAACTTGCTTATGGTTGAGTTGCAGACAAGCATGATCATGACTACAGCCTGTTTTTGTTTGATTATTTGTTAATCACTATTATATGAATGCAATGCATTGTGCTGAATGTTAATTGTCAGGCTACATTATCCTTTCTGAATGGGAACAACTATTCAGTTTATCAGCTCTATATGACAATAATACAGTCATAATTGTTGGCATGTTGTCATTTTATCCAGCCATATCTGACACAATATATTATTTATCTAAAAATGAACATCTACCCACCAGCTAACTCTTGTCTCCCATGTTCAATTATGGAACCACAAGACAGGTGTCCTTTGAAGATATGGAATGTGTCATTAAGTATTTAACAATATCTATATCCCCAAGGGAAAGGTGCATTATTGTATCCACATATGGCTTGAATGTTAATATTATCATTCTACTGCTGAGTTGCAAGTTAGGGAACGTGAACATTTTCTCACACAAACCCTAAAAAATAACTCACATTATTACCAATGTGTAACATGAGAATACTTATGGAAAATAAATGGTCTAATAAAATCAGGCATAAAAAAGATGGAAAAATAAGTATTCTCAGAAATGTAATTTGTTTCAAATCTTGACATTTTCATAGCATTTCACAACTTCTGCAATTCAAAAAAACAAATTACTTCTGTACAGTTTACATGCTTCTTTACCCACTGTTTGACAGCTCAGCTGTCATATTTTTAGATTTACCATGTAAGATATACTAATTATATACATTATTTTGTAGCAGCAACTTTTCTGTAATAAAAAGTTCTTTTTATGATGCCTCTTAGCTGATAAAGCGGATTATCCATCTTCAGGGAAGATGGTGATCTTTATTTGTTTTCATTTTGCCTGTCTCTAGGACCTCCAGTAACTTATATCGGCCTTGAATGTGCCATTACCTATACTGATCTAGGGACAGTGTGGCCCGGCAGCCCAACAGTATGTGCTGAAGACCAGCACTTGCAATGTCACAGTGGGAGTATTTTTCTTTTTAGCTAAACCACTGTCACAGGTTCCTGGGGCTTAGAAAGGGACTGTAGGATGACTCATGCTTTTAACATTTTATTTATGCAACCCAATGTACTGTACTTTTAATTAATTTTGCTGCCTGATTCATTTGATTTTGTTCGATTCTTCTTCCATCCTGACCACTTCTGAGACAAACTCTCCATTCTATGGCTGCTGTTTTTGATTGGGTCCTTCCAACTCTTTGTGTTTTATTCTAGAAACGGCCTCATTGACAGCTTCCTCTGCATTCCACTTACAACCCGTTGGGACCTGGGAATTGTTGCACTGACCGGTCGGTTGACTCCTGTACCTCCAGCATCATCCTGGCCTTGTTCTGCTTGTTAGCCAAAGTGATTAACTTTAGTGACTGCTGCAGCGAATTTCTGCCAAACAGACCTGCCTTGGATAGGCATTGAAGTAGGCCCAGCCATTCTTAGATAGACTTATTGGCCTTTGAATCCCTCTTTGCTACTTTGAAGGCAATGATTTCACACACTTTCAAAAGTCACATGAGTCGTTGATACAGCATGAACTGGTAACATCACATTTTGAACTTGCCTGGGAGTCTTTTATCAATTTTTTTCACCAAATACTTTGTAGAGCTGTTTCATAACTTCATGTGTTTGAATAGAAACCTTCTATATATTGGCTTTCTTGGTTTTGGATTGGTTATCCTGCCAGCCACAGGATTCTATCACCGTCTACACAGATGGCAGTCCAGTCATTTGTAATTCATTCCTGGACTGAAAGGCAGTGCATGCTGCTATCTGAAGGATTCTTGTGGCATCATCCATGTAACTCTGCAAGACCAGTAACCTCTGTCCCACTCATGTTCCAACTCTACAGACTATCTGCTTTGCTTCTGATATGATAAGTATAAAGGCAGTTATCAAAAGGTTGGGAAAAATCAAACATTCCATTTGCTTTCCCCTTTTCTGGCTTTTGCCAGGCAGTTATATACTCCTGTGTTCAAGGGCAAAAATTCACATCCTTAAAATAGCAGTGACAGATTGTCATTTGAAAGTTGGTATGCCGATGAGCTCATGGGAGTTTTACTTACACAAAAATGTTCTAAGGGCAGAACAAAAAATGATTGATTCAGAGAGATGACTAATCAGATTATAGAGGAGGCAGATCCAGGCAAATAGAGGTGGCAGGACCAACCAATTAGATATCTTTGTCCAGCCTTCTGTAATTGCTTGGACCCACCTCATTTACAATCTAATTGGTTATCTCTCTGAACCAATCGTAAAACTCCCACAAGCTGTGGATGAAAACAGCACCAAAACTGATGAGCTGATAGGGGACTGATGTCTTTCCATTTGGGGGGAATGATGGTCACTGCTGTTCTCTACACTGATTAAACTCATTCAGGTAACTTCCATCAGGTTTCATAATCGTTCTATATAAAGAAGCCTTATACATTTTGTATGACATGCCACTTGGGGCCAGGTATCTGGATCATGGGGATTTTGCTATGATCTACTTGAGCTTGCTCAGTTTCTAGACCACAGTTTTGAATTGGACTGTTAGCTGAGCTGTGGAACATTGAACAGAGCGGGACATTCTTTTGAGGATCACTGAGTTTCTGTTTGATGAGCTATTTCAGCTCTTCCCAGCTTATCTCTAGCATCTTGCTTTTCCTCTCAGCTAAACATATTTAGTTTGGACTTTATTCCTCCTAGAAATGATCTTTCTAATACTATGTGCAGATCTCAATATAGTTTTCTCCATACTTCCGTCAGCAAACTCATTTTTTTTTCTTCTCCTTCCACATGCCTTCTTTCTTTCGTATTGTTATCGCTGGGAGTTTCACTTTAATGTTTATCTTGCCCCCCACCTGCAATGATGCATTCAGTAGCACTGGGAACTTTATTTATAGTTACTAGGTATCATTACAGTGCATTCTTGTTGACCCCTTGTGCCACCAATGACATGGCCTCTCCCAGTCCTGTGACCTGCCAAAGATCCTATTTAACTGTTTTTCCCGTGAAGTGGTGGAGCAAATGTAATCGAGAAATCAGAACACCTCTCCTCCGCCTTTTCTTTTTCTCAGAGTCATTCACTCCTATACTGGTTTGCCACACCAATCATCAGCTTAACAGCTTAGCTGTATTTGTACTTGTGTAGCTGGTAACACGTATTTCTTGTCCTGGCAGGAGCTGAAAATAAAAGCCGTAAACTTTTGGTCAGGCACGGATACGATATTGATCTATTTGTGTATAATACCTCAGTAGAACTTGAATGATTAAAGATGGATGAACTGAAAAAGCACCAAAGTGCGTGTATGTGTGTATCTGTTGCCATAACTCCAAATTTATGTTGTATGCTTGTATAAACCTCGAAAATCATAACTTTTTAAACTTCTCTGAGGAGATTTCGAATGCTGTTGAATAAAACAATAATACAGTATTACTGTTGCTTGTTTCACAATGTAGCATTTTACACAACAAATACTAATATTTGTCTCATTCAAAAGAACATAAAAGTAGCCAACATTTTACAATACAATGACTAATACAGGGCAACATAAGAACTCAATAGCTAGTTTAGTTTTACACAGGGAATTTGTTTATCCTCTCTGTGTTCCTGCCAATTTCTTATCCTTATTGCTTTATTATTCACAAACATTCAGCATTGTTTCATGTACCTTTGTGGAAAAATCCTGTCAATAAGGTGGTTTTGTTTTGGGCTGGCTGAAACAGAGCATGGTGGCTCAGTGGATAGCACAGCTGCCTCACACCTCCAGGGCTGGGTATTTGAATTTTTGCATCGCTGTGTGTGTTTATGGAGTTCATGTTCTCCTTGTGTCACCTGTGTATTCTCCTACAGTCAAAATATGTGCAGCTGGGCTAATTGGCATCTCTGAATTGGCAGTATTGAATGAAGATATGGCATGAGTGTCATTCACCATTTTTATCAAATCACACTTCATGCTCTCTGTCTTTTTTAATATGTGTTGCAGAAATCCACAGTTTGGCTTGTTTTTCTGAATAGACTGGATGAGTTTCCATACCACAAGCAAAACAAAGTCCTGCAAGCATTATTAGACAATTGTCATCAAGAATGCCAGTCAAGTTCCTCTAGATATGCTGCAGGTCACAATTTGCATGGTACTGACTATCCAAAATCTGCAAGAATGAAATACAGCAACACTACTGTATATAAATACATATAGGTCAGGCCCACAATGTACATTTTCTTTGTTTTGATGAACACATATTTCTGATCATTGCAGCTCTACAGTTTGCTGAATCTTTTTAATAATGTATAATTTAAATATGAATCTGATATTCTGTTATATTAATCTAGTTAGACAGCAGTTGGTGTTTGGAGGGAATTGCATGCTCATAATTAAGGGTTTTGTATGACTGAAATGTGACTGACGACCTGTTGGGAATCCACCATACACCAGCAGGAGGCGCCGATCAGCTCATGGAGCAGCAACAGAACAAGGCTTCTGGCTGGAAACTGCCCCGGCTAGAGGGCAGGGTTAACTTCTCACACAAAGCTAAAAGCTAATTGCTAGGAATAAGCAAGTCTGGAAGAAGAAGACAAGCTAGAGATCTTCCTGTGAATAAAGAGGATGACAAGAGGCCAAACCAGCAATACATGCAAACCCCACCCTGATGGGACAAACCCCCGAGTGCCCGCCAGCCCTTTTTGTTATATATTTCTCTCACTTTCTCTCTCTCTTTTTCTCTTCTTTTAATAATCCTTGCCGCTCAGGGGGTAATTTCTTTTTACACTCATGTCTTCTGTATCTCCATGCCCACAACACCATGTAACCTTATTCACTGGAAATCACACTGTATCTGTCAATTCAGTTACAAAAGATACAAAAGAAGACAACTAACCCCATAGGTACTTTTTAACCAGCTACCACCTAGTTGCTTTTACGGTAAGCAGAATTACAACACCTAGCAGCACGAGCACTGCCCGTGGAAGTACTCCTGGCATATCTAGGTTTGTTTGGTTGTCTTTTTTCTTATTATAGTCCTGTTTTGCTCCTCCTGTAATCAGAGAGTTTTCTATTTCACCGCTGATCTTGGAGAATACAAGCAGTTTTTCTGTGTATCTGGAATCTATGCGATAATAATTGAGTGCACTGATTTTAAACCCTTTTTTTCAGATTTCTGTGAAGTCAAAGCTTATATATCTGTATTACAGTATAATTATTCATTTCTTTCCCACTGAAGCATGATAACATCATTATCCTTATCGAATTTACTATTACATTAGGTTGCATGGAGTTTTTTTATTATGTGCTAGAGCCAGAGCTGCTTTTTAGGAAATAAGTAATTCAAGCATTTAAAAGACACTTTAAATTCTAGTTAACTTAGGAAGAGGCTGGTGTCAAATCTACAATTTAAGGACCACCAGATCAAATATTGTAATTTTACTAATCCCATAAATATAAATAAGGGACATTTTAGGGTCATCACATTTATGCAAATCCTGTAATGAAACCATAAGTGTATATTTTTACTTATGTTTACAGCAGATAATATTGAAACAGATGTATGTCGCAATAGAGGCCAGGGCTTAGTTACATGCACATACTGTAAAATAATGCATTATAAATTTTAAAACAAATTCCAAAAATTGCTTTGCTTATTTATCTTGTGAAACAATTACAAGGCAATTTTTGTGGATCTTTAACCATGCGTCTGAATGTAATCCAAATTATTGTCTATAGAGAGAATAAGGAACAACTGATGACCATGTATTGTGTTTCTAATACTGATTTATATCCCTGCAAAATTCTAAACTAAAAGCAAAAGAAAATTAAGCTCTTAGAGATCACAAAGAATATATTTCAGCTTGAAGTGCATCATCAGAAAAACACAATAGAATAATTCAACAGAATAATTAACCATGTTAGAGTTATTCAGATTGAGGTATCTCCAATTTAATTTTGGATATCAGTAGAGATTTGTGTGTGTGTGTGTGTGTGTGTGTGTGTGTGCCTGTGTCTGTGTATGTTTATATTACATTGTGGGGATCAAAAGTTCCCCACAATGTAATAAATACCTGTTATTTGTTGTGGGGACCATTTCTGAGGTCCGTACAAAGATCTGTGAATGCAATCAAAAAACTAAAAATGCCAAAAGTCTCGTGTTTTGTTTGGATACTTATGGTTAAGGTTAGGGCTGGGTGGGGTTAAGGTCGTCATGCTGGGATTAGAGTCTTCCCCGTGGAAATGAGAGTCCCCACAAAGATATAATAACACAAACTGGTGTGTGTATTTTAACCCCTACCCAGCTCTAACCTTAACCATAAGTGACCAAACAAAATATGAGACTTTTGGCATTTTTAGTTTTTTGATTGCATTCACAGATTTGTATAAAATGGAGTTTCCTGTTGTGGGGCCCAAAAAAATGTTCCACACAATGTCAAAATAACAGGTTTTTATCACATTTGATCCCCACCATGTACTATACACCTGACCCCCCCCACACACACACACACACACGCACACACACACACACACATACACACATATACATACACAAATTATAATAGCAATCATAAACTACATATTGAGTGGCAGTAATTATCTTGTTCCGAGATTTCATCTTCATCTGATGATTCCTAGTGCCAGAAGGAGATAAGGCAGAGGCTGATGGCTATGCTGACTTGTGGGATTGACTGTTAACGGTAGATGCAAGCAGTGAGCCAAGGAGAAGGACACAGCAGGCAAGAGAAAGAGAAATTTGTATGAGAGCAGAGGCGGACAGGGGATTGTGATAGCTGGATGTAAAGTGAGACCCAGGCAGAATCAAAGGAGTGAAGTAAAATAACTATTAGCCCAGAAGTGTTGCGGTTTCTGGTGAACTCATGAATGAGCAGCTTGTCAGTCTTATGAGAAGGAGGTAACTAAGCCAGGAGGTGGTGAAATAAGATTAGCAGTAGATGGAGGCCAATAAACTGGGAGCAGTTTATGAAGTGAGAAGTAGAAATCCCTAAGTAGGATCACTACTGTGCCATATGCTGCTAAAGAAGTCAGAAAAAAGCCTGGCTTATCAAGGAAATAGGACAAGGGACCTGACGCAAGACAGAGAACAAACAGCATGCAGTGACAGTTTCTGGGGTTGTGGAGTTACTCAGCTATGTTAGTAGATCTTCTAAGTACTGGTAACTGAGTTCACTGTAAGTTGAAATTAATTCTACCTGAGTGTGAGTGCTGCAGTTGCTGTTGAGTGTGATGGAGTGACAGGTGGAGGTGATGACATGGATGGTAACATCATCATATGTTGCAAAATTTGTAACACCTACCAACGTAGACTGAAACACAAGGTCAGGTCTTATTAGACTGTGTGGAACAATGCAGTTCAACAAAGGAAAGAGCATATAGCTTAGTCTTGTAATGCAAGGATACTGTGTTCTGTAGCTTTTGTCTTTGTAGCTAAAAATTTGAAAGATAAGCGTATGTGATAAGGTTTTTGAGAATGTTGTAGCTAGGTTTGTAATTGTTAATTTTTCGAATGAACTGAAACATGAATTGGAACATTCCTTGCAATGCAAAGCAAAGATTTAATCCGGGGTAAATAGGAATGAGATCTGTTCCCTAAGTCTGTCTTTAGGTGGAATTTGTAGGTAAGTCGGCAAATGAGTAATACATAATAATACATAGTAACAATAATAATAAAAGTATCTATATGTGGTACTAATACATAGTAACAATAATAATAAAAGTATCTATATGTGATACTGTACTGGACCCAGAGCCAACAGAATGTTTTCATGTGCGTCACAATGTAGTGTGCGTGTTCGTTATTATGAACCATTGTATTTAACCTGAATTTTTCATATTATACACTTTATGGCAGTCCATTTGTAAATATGAGTTGTCCGTAAGATGGATGTTTTTAACCTAGGGACTGCCTGTACACAGTGCATAATTCAGTCTGTATGTTACCCAGCATGGAAGTTAAATATTTAAATTTTGTTCACCAGAAGATGTCAAATAAAAATAAAATTAAATATATCAGTGAATAAAGGAAGGAAAAGTGGGAAAGTATAACAAATGATGAGAATAAGGAAACACTGGACAGAGTTGAGTCCAGGTTCAAAATTGCATTTGGGAGCAGCCTAGGAACCCACTGAGCTGTCAGGCTATGATGAACATTTCAGGGGGGCGGAATAAAAACAATGAAATACAAAAAAGAAATAAAAAGGTAAACCATTAATTGCACAAAATATGTTTGTAATTTACAATAGCAATAGTACACTTATATAACAATTCATTCATTATTTACCGTTTTCATAGCAGGTTGGAAGTGACAAAATGTGTAAAATCTTTAATATACTAATTTTAAAGACTTTAAGTCTTAACCTCTGGGAAGGTTCTGCTTGCGTTTGATGGGAAGCACCGCTTCTCCATCTGCTTATAAAAGATATATGCATGCAGGTAAAGTATAATGAGAGTGTTGCAGTGCTATTTAAATATGCATGCTTGTTCCAAGTCCCACTATCACCACGCCTTAGCTTCTTACAGTATGTCCATGGCTTTTCATTATCTATCCTGTTGCAAGGTGCAAATTGAGGTCACATGCAAAATTCACAAATAGCACATGGCTGACAAGTGTGGCATTCAGGACCAAATAAAGGCAGACAATTAGTTGAATGAAAAATATACATGTTTGCATCACCTTCATGGGCAGTAACCAACTGCATTCATCACACTCATAATTGAATACAGTGCCATTTAGGCTACCTCACTGTTTTACCCAGAATTCCCAGAAATCCAGCACTATACAATTAAATGCGAGCCACTCCCCTACATAAATATAAAACTTTAAGAGAATGGCTTTAAAATTTTTACAGATATCACCTGAACTTCCAATTTGTAAATGGTTAAAAATGTGTTGCAAATCAATCCATCACATAACCACTTGTCCTGGTTAGTGTTGCATGCAAAACAACTCGTGAAGCTTTAAATTGTTCAGTTCCCTCCATGTCAAATGAAGAAAAAAAAACTGAAATCTTTTACAGCACAATGTAGTTTTTCTTCGTATTTAGGCTTTTCTTTATTAGTAGCACTGTGTCTCTTCGGAGAGTCCTTGGGTACTGCTGGTCTGACTTTGTACTGAACAAGCGGTTCCTCGGGGAGTCTGGAATGAGGAACATTACCTGCATTGTGAAGCCATGTGGCGCGATTCCATGAGGGTGATCCGGCTCACAGGATCCTCACTGCCGAGGACCCAAGTGGCTGGACCAGGGCGAGAGGACAGTCACATAACTCCTGACTGCAGCAGATAGACGGCCATTTCCGGAGGGTGGGCCTGGACAGCACATCAGCCTGGGGGGTCGCCAATCGGGAACCCGAGGTGTTTTGTCATGTGGTGGGTGCGGCAGGGCATGCTCCCCAACCTGATTTGACCTGACCTTTGTTATTCACATGCTTTTTCTTGGCACCACTCGGTGTAAATTATTGCATGTGCTTTTCACTGTGCTGTGTGATAATTTGGAATGTATAACATAGAACGTGCTTTTAAATCAGAAAAAAAAATGTGGCAATGATTACAGGAAAATAGTCCTGCTGAAGGAAAAATTAGTTGCTAAAATGGATAGAGGATAGAGTATTATACTCCTCACCATTTATTTATGTACAATGGAAGGCTCAAAATGAGTATACAAAATGAGATACAGTTAGCTAAAATGACATATAATTATAATATATCTAAGACTTCCAGATTTTTTTCCCAGCAGTCTAAGGTGAATGTAGAATTTTGTTTATGCCACGTCCCAAACAGTTGAAATTACTGTTCTTGTTGTTAGAGGTGCCATCTATAGCTATGTTACCTAGAACAGATCAATATGTTTCACATGTTCCATGGAATTATAAACATACATTGATTTGTGGCCTTTAAGCTTTACAAAATTCTTACCTGCCAAAAAGATGGGTTGACAGGAATACATCTGGTAAAACACCCGCTCAGCATTTCTACATGACAGACCACAGCACACTGAAATATATTAATACTGCTGTTTATTGTCATAATAACAGGTAAAAGAATGATGGTGTTACTCTATGAGAGTTTAGTTTTTTGAACATAGGATAATAATATTTTTACACTTCCAGGGCAAATGATTTTTATTTTAGACCAGGGGTGGGCAATCTTATCTGCAAAGGGCTGGTGTGTATGCCGGTTTTCGGGATAACCTTTAGGTCAGCTGTTCAAACCCAGGTGTGAGGACTCTTCAACCAATCAATCCTCTAATTAGTAATCTGATTACTGAGTTGCAGCAGAAAAACACGCATACATATATGATTTCTCTAAATAAAATATTTTTACATAAGTATGTCTTTTACATAAACATGTTCATTATAACCTTTTTGGAATGTGCACTGCTATTAGACAAACTAAGGTAATTAGCCAGCTGATTCACAAGTATAACAATTTGAGGAAAATAAAGTGTTTATTGTTTTAAAATAATAAATAAATAAATAAATAAATAAATAAATAAATAGATAGATAGATAAATAAATAAATAAATGGTGATTGCAAGTGACCAAAGTACAACTTCCCAATGTGGTTTAGGAGGCATTTCAGTAAATTATTCTTATATATACACTGGAAATCAGGGTTCAATTCCCCACCACAGCTCTATGTCCGTGGAGTTTACAACTTTATATCCTTGGAGTTTACAGCTCTATGTCTGTGGAGTTTACTGCTCTACGTCTGTGGAGATCGCCCCGTGTTGTCATGGGATGGGACTTTCTCTGGGGGATCTGGGGGGTGGATTGTGAATCTTTGTGAGTACTGCCTGTGTGCCCTGCGATGGGTGGGCACCCCATCCTGGGTTATTCCCTGCTTTGTGCCGTTGTGCGCTCCAGACCCCCGTGACCCTGCATAAGACAAGCAGCATAGAAAATCCCTAAAAGACATGTTTTCAGTTCAGCTTCATTCAGCTGAAGGAATGATTCCAAATTTACTGTTCCCCATGAGCAGTATCCCATACAAGCATCAAATTATCATTAATAGTGGGGTCAAACTGTGGGGCCCTTTCTTGTTTGGTCTAATTAGGTTTGTGACTCATCAGCTTGATAAAAGCATTTGCAAAGGGCACTGCATACATGGATATGTCCATTAACCCTTTTTAATGGTTCACATGTTTGGAATAAATATGATTAATGATGGCTCTTTCTAAAAGTCAATGAAGGACATTTTACAAACACACATTGGAAATGTGCATACTAACCTTACCATTTTGTTTCATTATATTGGTTGGCTCTGTCTAACCTGATAATACTATTTATTATACTCATTAAATGGCAATGGATGTTAGTGAGCCTGAGAGATAAGACAAACTATGAAGCTCTTCTCCAATGGAATGGCTTTTTATTTCATGCACCATAATGGCAGAAAGAAACGTCATAAGTGTTAGAGATGGCAGTCTTGTATCACCTTGGCTTAGACATGTGCTTCCATAGATCGAGCTCAGGACCACTCTGAACTTATTTGGATAAGTGGTTTCATATAGCCACGGATAAGCTTGCCATTCATCAGGCTGAGATTTGCACAAATCCACGTATATATAAGAGGAATTATTATTATTATTATTATTATTATTATGGGGTGGCATGGTGGTACAATGGTTAGCACTGTTGCTTCACACCTGTTGGATGGGGGTTTGAGTCCCTGCCATGGTTCCATGCGTGTGGAGTTCGCATGTTCTCCCTCTGTCTTCAGGGGGGGTTTCCTCTGGATACTCTGGTCCCCCCACCCCCAGTCCAAAAACATGCTGAGGGTAATTGGAGTGACCAAATTGTGTGTGTGTGTGTGTGTGTGTGTGTGTGTGTGTGTGTGTGTGCGTGCGTGCAGTGTGATGGGTTGGCACCCCATCCTGGGCTGTTCCCTGCTTTACACTTATAGCCTCTGTGATAGGCTTAGGACCCCTGGTAACTCTGAATAGGACAAGTGATTACAGAAGATGGATGGATGGATGGATAGTAATAACATACACTTTCCTCCTATGAGCTGTAAAGGAATATCAACTGCCATATCCGAAACCAAAAAAAAAATATAATTCCTGCAACAACCTATGTCCGCTCTACCTTGGGCTAATATTAATTTCCCCTAATCTAATCTAGTTATCTATTATCTCCAGTCAATGTTTTTTTTTTACTTTATAATAGCAATGGGTACTAATATTAAAGTATATTTTCATAACTTTTGTGCATAATTATTTTTAAAAAATGTATTCTATCTCCATTTTAGATGGTTTCCTTGAATAATTTGACAATGTCAATCTGGCAGTCTGTCTCTATAATAGTATTTGTATCAGTTTGTCTGAAATATGTCATATTCAGCTGTAGCTGAATAAGCTGGTTATGTCATCAGAATACAAAGAACACGATAATGTTTAAAATTACATTACAGATATGAGGAAGGGGCTGTATTAGTTTAATTCCAATGTAATATGACTTATGAAACTAGTGAAGTAAAAAATAGAAAAACATTATTGTTATTGCCATAGCAAAGACATCATAAAGAAATAAATCATTAACTATAAGTGCATTTCTGTGTATGTGCTTATATAATTTAGATGGTGTATCACAATAGAAGAGCTCTCTGATATCTCAGTCATTTCTGTGCTTGCTGTAGGTGTTGCTGTAATGGAACAGCATCTGTCCTCAGGGCTGCAAGGGGAAGAAGTTGCAAATGCAATGCAGAATCCATAATCCTCAGGCGTTTGGAGGATAATCTTTTGATCTGAAAGGCAAAATAGTATGACTTGTTTCCCAAAGTTAAAACACATCTCCTTAAGGCACCATTCTGGAATTGGTGTACTTGTAGGATGTATAGATGTTACAACATTTCAGAACTACAGATGTAGCCCCCAGGCATTTCAAAACACTATCAATGTTCTAAAATAACTTACTCCAATTACTAAGTATATGTCACACAAAAACTGGTAAGATATGACTTCAGTTTTATGACAGAAAAATCCTTTAAACGTGTGTGTGCCCATTGTACAAATGTAAAAATGTCCCCTGTGCAAAGTTTGAAAGGTAAGGAGAACACCAGTTATGAGGCAATAAAGGGCAAACGGTCCAGGTTACTTTTGACTCTGAAGTCTGAAACAACCAGCCTATAGCGACAAATAACCTGATAAGGCACATAATTCACTTCCCACCCCCACCCCACCCCCTGTCTCCATTATTTTGTGTAATTTTCAGTACTAAGTTCTAGTAGTTCAATCATGGCCAACAATGAACAAATATAATATACCTTATTCTAAGAGTTCAATCATTGTCAGGCATACAAAAAAACACACAAAAATATATATTTAGCTATTATTGCCCAAGGGCTCTGTGCATTGAATGCAATATATGCATGCATATATGTGTTTTTGTTTGTCATTTTCACTCTTATCGCCTTCATCTTGTATGGGAATCGAGAGTGTTACAGGTTATATCGCGGTTGGAGCAATAAGCCATCAGAATGAACAATTGTCTTTAGGCTCATTAGGATGAACAGCTGGTTAGTTAATGAACAGGAAACAAAGTGTCAGAGGTTTCCAAAACATCCCATGAGAGATATATAGAGAATGAGAGATGACACTGAGCAAAAACAAGATTAATAGCAATGCTTCATTAGCTTTTCATACTTTAATGAACATTGAACATAAATAAGCAAATACTCTCTATGAAAATCTCCTTTCTTTACATTAGCAGCAACAGACCATTTCTCATTTGTCTTGTAAACAGCCCTATTATGTTCTTGAAGCAAGCCTGCTGCAAATTTGATTACTTGTTGATTTCAGTGGAATACTGAACATAAAACAAACACTGCAGTATTTTTTACAATGATGGCAAGTTTTTGGACACCTCTGGACCTTACTCTGCTTCTGAACGAATCTGTGCCTTGATATAT
>JAODJW010000002.1:23612966-23631812 GCA_026777045.1 Hyperopisus bebe | reverse complement strand
AATACTTTGTAGAACCACCTTTTGCTGCAATTACAGCTGCCAGTCTTTTAGGGTATGTCTCTACCAGCTTTGCACATGACAAACTGGTGCATGACAAAAACCAGAAACAGCTGATCACACTGGGATTCCACATGGGGTTAACGAAGGGACGTGGCACACGGAAGGAGCGGACGATCGGGGGCATGACACATTGCTTATTTTTTTAACTTTACACATTGTTTTTATACATTTATTTTCTTACTTTTAAACATACTATTTCATAATACTGTGTTTAGTGCAGTATATCCTTCTCTTGTTTTGTCCGGTTCATTTTGTGTTTAAATGCTAAAAAAAAAAAAAAAAAAAAAAAAACATTTTTCGGTGTAATTTTTGGGGGCCGGGAACCAATTAATTGGTTTTCCATTTTTTCTTATGTGGAAAATTCAGTCAGAACTCGAACTTTTTAGGATTCCATCCGGAGTTCTGAACGGATTAATTTCGAGTTCTGAGGTACCACTGTAATATTACTCCATTATGGTATTACTCAGTTACAAGCTCATTACATAAAGATAGTGCACCAAAATCACAGCGCCAGTTTATAAATAAATAAACCACAAACAATATCAAACAAGAAATAATGAATTATGCTAGATTTTCACCAATTAAAATTACCATACCTTGGAATATTAGGGGATTTATAATAATTCAAATCAGTTAAACTTTCCTGGTAAAAGGTATTTAAAAAGGACGTTTAAGTTCAGTTCAAGGTGATATCAAGCTGACATTTTAGATGAGATATATGGGAGCAGCTGGCAGGTAATATTTTAATCATAAATTAAAAACAAAATCAATTAATGCAATAATTAATGCATTAAAAAATACAAATCAGATGTGACACTCAAGTCTCATTACTGCAAGATCAGTATTTTCAGAGTTCTCTTTCCCTAATGGTTTTTTTTTTTTTTTTGCTTTTCCTGAGTCAATATGTCATTTTAGCAATATACAGTATTAAATACAAAATATGAAAACAATACAAATAGGAATCAAATCAATTCTGTTCTCACTATAGATTGATTTAGACTGTTTGTTCCTTTTTTTTTTTATTCCATGTATCCTTTACTTCTACATTCAACAACTCTGCATGTCCTCGATTCAATGACGGCAGGGTGTAAGAAAAGCCTTTCAGTGGGGATAAGAGGAGCTTCGTTTCGCTCATGTCCACGTTGCTGACTTAGCAGAAGGGGAGTTAAGTCGGATGAGTGGGTCTCACAGGGCCAAAAGAGTTCAATAAAGAAAGACAGACCAGATGTTAATGATTATAGATTCCAGAGGTTGGAGTAGAATATTGTATCAGTTGTTCAAATCCAATCAAAATTTTTAAGCTTTTGAATCATGTAAAGGCCTAAACATTTTTTCATTAAACACTACCAGTACCACTAGCCAAACTATCAATCTCTCCCTAGATTCTCCTATGTTTCCTCTACAACACATGGCACGTTTTTGGAAAACAGTTAGCATTCTATTATATTTACATATTTATGGCCATATATCCTGAATTAATACAGCATGGGGAGTTAGCCTGTTGTATGTATAAAATAGAATAGAACAAATGAGACAAGGATGTCAAGATGGCTGATTCTCATGTATTTTTATGTAATGAAGTGTCAGACAATACATTAATTTTCCACACTATACTAACTTGTTGAAAAAGAAAACAGATTTTACACCTCTGTTCCTGATCTTTTAAATAAAAATGTGTCTGAGCTGTGAAAGGAAGGGAAGGAATATCTGCATTATTAAATTAGATTACTGTGATGAATTGTTACAACTTAACTTGAAATAATATGACATTCTCCCCTCTGGGGTACAGTATATTTATTTCCCCTATTATATTTCCCCTCTGAGGTACAGTGGTTTATTTTTATACACAATACATTAAGATGTCGGGATCAGACATAGCATACAGTGTTTCCCCTAGGTTTACAGCTTTTTGGAGGGGGCAGACGGACACCGACAGGATTCATGGTGTTCATGTGTTTCTTTTAATGACAGCAGTCAATATAACAACTGAACTAAACATCAGAACATTTCTTTTTATGACAATTATCCATAAAGTGTGCAGCTTTTGTTACTGCAGTGTATGTTTCTGGGCTTCTGGAAGAACATTTCTAGAGCCTTGATATGGGAAGTCAGAAATGCCTAGCCCATTAATTGAGATCCGCAGGCAGGCTGCAAGGCCTACTGCAGATGTTTGTCTTGACTGCAAATACATTAACTGTTAAGCTTTAAAAATGACAGCTGGTAGCTTAAAATAGTGATAGTTTAAAGTAGAAAATCCCATTGTGAAACGTATTTATTACCCTGTTCATGGTTGAGAAGTCCCTCGCACAGTTTACACTGCTGACCGGGTGGATGACGCGACATAATATCCGACGCGTGCTCTCTGTCCGCTGGTGGGAGTGTGCTTACCTGTGTGTGCGCGCACGTGACTGTGCACGCGCTTCGGGGCGAAACTCCGCCATGTGTGATACAGAGAGCAGAGGATAATTGTAAACGCGCAACCATGTAGAGACAAAAATGACAAGCTGTTGTGTAAATAAGATAAATAACATAAGGCTATTTAGTTTTTTAAATAAAAGGTCAATGTATAGACCTGTTCTATAGGAAAGGTAACCTTAAATGACTTCTATTGTGATCTGGCGCTATATATATAGAAAATAAAGTTAAATAAAATTAACATGACCTTCAAGGGGGGGGCAGGAGGTGCCGTTGGGGGAGGCGGGGTGACCCCTTAATATAATGGTAGGGGAAACACTGGCATAAGTGTCTTTAATCTGGCTCAATATATCCATCTGTAAAAACGACGTATCTAAAAATATCACCTGGACCACATTGCTTGAACTCTTTGTGTTTTTCTCATGCTAAAGACTAGCCAGCTTTATGTACCATTCGTTTGTTCCAGTATCATAGGGTGATCTAAATACAGTATATGACTGTATAAAGGGAGACGGATGCAATCTCTATAAGGTAATCATTTTACCTTGTTTAAAAATTGTAAGAAGGTGGTTTCCAACTAACTCTAACCATTAGGACGACCCTTGCAGTGCGATAAGTGACTAAAGAAAGCAGGACGAGAACCCTTATCTAAATGGTGGTTTTATAATGCTTAGCAGCATTTTAACCCTCTGAGGTTAACCTCTAAAAATATCACACATTAGTTAACCTGGGGTTTTTCACCCCACAGTAATTTGGCTGCGCACAAAATTTTTAGCATATCCTAGCACTTTCTGTAGCATATTATATTTCATACTTTCTGATCCGCCACCCTTAGTCCACGTCCACAGATTAGGTTTGCCGCACTGTAGCTAGGGTTAGGATTAGAAAGGTTGTGGCTTTTTTGAGAACTCAAAGCATGTTTTTATGATTGTTCGTGACAAGAGTATAATGAGAAACTACAGTTTAGTTTGATGTATTAGTATATTAAATGGATGTTCCGCAATTAGTTTCAATATGCACAGTGAGAAGATGTGATAAAAGTACAGTATAGTGTGTGTGTGTGTGTGTGTGTGTGTGTGTGTGAGAGAGTATACCTTACCTTATGGGGACACAATGTCCCCACAACATGATAAATACCTGTTGTTTTTTTTTTTTTTTTTTTTACCTTATGGTACCAATTTCCTGGTCCCCATATGGGAAAACTATTTTTATAAAAATCCGTGACTGCAAAAAAATAAAAAATAAATAAATAAAATAAAAATGCAAAAACTCTTGTATTCTGTTTGGTTACTTATGGTTATGGTTTGGGATGGGTAGGTTGTCATAGTTAGGGTTAGCATTTTTCCCATAGAAGTGAACGAGCGTTCCCCAAAAAGATATGATTACACTACTGTGTGTGTCTACGTGTGTATGTGGGGGGTGGGGGGTAGAGTGTTGAGTGTTGTTCAGTGCTCCCAGATTAAATTAATCTTCTAAGAACACAAAAATGACATTCACTCTATCAAACTTTATTCACAGGTTTAAATTTGTACAATAACTCTGCCTCCCAACATCATCTTCAACCAAAACAGTGAGATTACCTACTCCTCAATAATAGGTTCAGAGCCTTTTGTTTTCCTCTGGTCACTGGCAATCTCTGTGTTGACAAACAGGGAAAATTACTCTTTGAATGTCAATGAAGGAAGAATAGTACTCCAGAAGTTTTCTTAGAAACTGGAGCTGACAAAATTAAATATAACCAAAGTTATCAGTTATTGTGTTAGAAGAAATATGGAGTAAACACTGGCAATTCCTTACGAACTTTTGATTTTTTTTCCCAAGCAAACTTGAAAGCTCATTTGAAATTCACTGTTATTGAAATAAATGTAAAACTATTAGTTAGTTGATAAGAACAACAACAACAATAATAAAAGAATAATAATAAAAAAAAAGTTTGTACAGTATGTCCCTGTATATTGTCCCCCATAATATTGAACTTTAAGAAGTTAAGCACCACTGCTTCAGAGCTATCTCTGCTGACTCTGGTATGTACTTACTCAAATTCCTTAACTTTACCTTTTATCAATTACTTAAATCTCAGAGTCAGACTTGATATGTGGAGCTGCTGTCCAATGAGATTAGATGTCAGGCCATTGCTGCCACTGATGGGTTCGACCCAATCCCAGTTGCACTCTAGTTATCCCTGTTACTGTGTGATAGCATTTAAATGTTTGTCAGATCTGAGGCTCCTGCTGAGTGCGGCTATTATTTTTATTCTGTCAGAGCTGTCACTCTGAATCCAGGGCCATGTCAGCCGGGCTCTGTTCCCTACAGCAAAATGAGAAAGGGTCTACTCCTCCAGCATTGCTCACTGTCTTAGTATTCTTAGTATCATACACCTGTGAAAGCATTGAAACAGTAGTAGCAGTAACAGGAGTAGTTGTGAAAATGCATAGTAATAAACATTACCTGCAACATCAACAGCAATAGCAATGACAGCAAAAACAATACGAATAATAACAATAATACATTAATTTATTCATTTTGAAATGTGCATCCATACTCATTAAATAGCTGACAGCATGCTATCACCACAACCCTGCTAAGCATATATTAAAATTTGACCGAGATCTCACAGTGAACCAGAGGTGTGGTGCAAAGTGCTATGCGCCGTGCCACCTTATGTTTCTTTGTCTGTATTTTAGAATTTGATGGTATTACAACAGCTATGTGCACCTCATGAAAACAACTGTCTTGTAATGAGTATTGCTATAGGAGTCAGTAAATCTTAGATAAAGGTAAATTCAATAATAACTCAATTGTGGTACTATAATCTTGTACTTTTCCCATTTTCTTTGATTTCAACAATAAAACTCATTATTACATAACTCATCTGTCTTTATCTCTTTGAGTACTGCTTTTCCTGTTGATGGTTGTGATGGTAGTGTGCTAAATCAGACTTCCATCAGACCACACTTCTCTTACCAAGGCCTCAGACTCTGGCTTGTTCTGGGGGATGTCCAGACATTACTAAGTTGCAGGCCCTCCGGTAAATCCTGGGTCTACACTGGGGCCTCTGTCCAGTGGGGCATGCCTAGAAAAGCTCCTTTGGAAACTTAACAGATGGTAGCCTTATAAGATACCTAAACCACCTCAGTTGGTTCTTCTCAATCCAAAGGAAGAGCAGCCCGCTTTTGAGGCCCCTCAACTCATCACCACGTTGCAAAGAGTAAGCCCAACAACCCTACAGGAAACATTTATTCGGACTGCTTGTACATAGAAATTGTGCTTTCGGTCACTACCCACAGTTTACGGCTGTAGTTAAGGATAGGTACATGCATTGACTAGTGAACCACCAAGTTTTATCTAATGACAGAGCTCCCACTTCATTACCATGGACCTGTTTGTGCTCTCTAAACTACAGGGAGTGCCTGTCAATCTTCTTACCATCACAGTTGAACCTGATGTATTTAAACTTATCCTTTAAGGATAGACCCCACCATTTCCACCTCAGATTTGAAAGTGCTGATACTCATTCCAGCTGCATCACGTACATAACAGTGAACCACTTAAGTAAATGCAGGAGGTCCCAGTCGAATGAAGCACAGCATCATCTTTAAATAGAATGGATGTCACCTCTAGCCCTCCATACTGGACAGCCTTCCAGCCATGTTTACACCTTCATATCTTGTTCATAAAAATCACAGAGGTAGACACAACGCATGCCAATTACAAAGATCAGCATCTGTTCCTATGACTGTAAATGGCCTAACAGGAAGTACGACACCCAATACCTCTTATCTCCGCAGCACCTCACAGAGTTTATGTTGGTCATATGCCTTCTTGAAATTTACAAAACACATAAGCATTATATTACCATATATTCACAAATGCTCTCAAAGATTGGCAAGGAAGGGAAATTAGTCCAATATTCTTCCTGTATCTGAGGTTCAACTATCAGTTGCCGGACATCACGGCCAGCCTATACAGTGGAACTGTGAGTGCTGTGCAGAGTGAAGGTAGAACCTCTGCGTTCTTCCCAGTTGATTAAGGGGTTCGCCAGGGGTGTGTTCTTACTCCTACTTGGTTCAGTGTTTGTATGGACTGGGTGTTTGGCAAGGTTGTGGGGTCCAGCAGCAAAGAACTTAGTGCACTTTGGAGTTTTGTTTCTGGGTCTGAAGGCTGTTATTAACCCGCTCACCTCTGTACATTTTATTTTTCTTTATTTGTTTGTTTTGCTGGCATCATGTCTTCAACATGGTGGTTCAGGATGCCTGCAACTTGTCTCCATCTCTGTGATTCTGATTATTGCCATTTTGTTTCTTGGTCTGTAGTCTTGGTTAGCCAGAATTCCACAGCTGTGGTGTTGGCCTGCTGGAGTTGCTTCTTAGCTTCTTAGTTCAGAATTTCTTGGGCGTATCAGAAATTTAATAGTCATTCACTTGCTCACTATCCCCTATCCAGGAAAATGTATGTAGTTGATTATACAGGGATTTAGGACTGAAATACCACAACAGTTATGAACACTGTATTCCAGGATGTTCTATTATGTCACTTTTTTCCCACCTGCACCAAGTGGTGCCTTAACAGATTTATTGGTAGTGCATGCCATCCATGTCAGTGGTGGTGTACGTTAGGGAGGACCTGTACCTGTAACTGAATAAAAACATGCAAAAAGTGGCAGAAAAGCCTGCTGATTAATTTTACTTTACTGAACAAAAACAGTTATGCATTAGTGTGGCAGACACTAAGAAACCACAAAACTGTATGTCAGTTTAACAAAATACTATGATTTTGTTTATTTTGCTGGCCCCTCTACTTCCTCCTGTTGGGTTTTCTGTGTGTCTGAAGAAAAAAATCAAAAACCACAACAAGTCCTGTAAAGCCTAACAAGCAATGCACCTTACAGATTAACAAATACATGCTGTCTTAGCAAATTATTTTTTTATAATCTGCATGCATTATGAAGATTATATTGTCCATGTTATGATTGACATGGCATGGATCGGGGAAGCAGGCAAAGGAGAGCAGGACTGGGGTAAAATAAAAGGACTTAATAAGGACACAAAGGGACATAGGGAACAAACAGCCTAATAATACAGGAGGATTGGCATGATCGGGGTGTGACAGAACCCCGCCCAAAAGGCGCGCACACCAGGTGTGCCCCAGGGGAGCGGAGGAACAAGACCAGGGACATCACGGGACCTGGGAAGACAAACACAAAATATCAACGGGGCACCATGGGAAACAACACAGACACACAGAACAGGCACAAGGAGAACAACTCAGACATCAAACGACAAACAACAGGGAACGCAGACAAACACAGAGGCACCAACAATGAAAACACAAAAAGGGACAGTGGAGGAACAACACCAGGGGGCACACCCACAGGAGGCACAAAGGGATCAGAAAGGCAGGGGGAAACAGGGAGCCGGAGGGAACCCGGGCAGGCGAGGGGCAGATGCTGCAAGTGTAGCAGGTGACCGCGAGGCCAGAGCCGGAGGGACCCTCGGCGAGTGCAAGGAGGGAGCAGGAGGGAACGCCGAAGGTGGCGAGGAGGATGGCGGAGGGACTGACGGAAGGGACGAGGAGGCCAAGACGTAGATGACCAACGAGTCAGAGATGGGGGACCCGGAAATGACCAACGTCGGAGGCGGGACTGCAGCTGGCTGACAAGGTGCCACAGGCGGAACCGGAGGTAACTGTCTAACCAAAACCATGGGGACTGAAGGTGACCGCCAAGCTGGAGCCGGCGGCCCTGCAGGCGACCACTGAGCTGCAGCCAGGGGGACTGAAGGCGAGCCAGGGGGTAGGGTGGGCGGGACCCGGTGCAGGTGTCCCCTCCCTTTCCAGGAGACTGAGAGGCGGGGATCCGGTCAAGCCCTGCCACACTGGTTTAATGGTGGCGGAGTCACTAGGGGAGTCACTGGGGATGTCAGAGAAATCCCCAAGGGGTCCCACTCAAGCTCCTCCTCCAACTCCACTATGGAGGGAGGAGCGGTGGTCCGGCAGTCTGGGACCTCCTTGGGCACAGGGGCTGGGGTCACAGGTGCTGGTGGTGTAACTCGGGCAATTCCGCCAGAAGACCATAAGGTAAGCCACAAGTGGCTTCCTGCTTCAGCTTGGCTTCCGCATCCCCCACGTCTCAGCCGCTGCAGGATTTCACACACCTGTTCCGCGAGGTGCGTGTCTTCAGCCAGGGATATCTGTTCCAATATATCCCTTATCCGGAAGGCAAGGGCTCGCAGTCCAGGGTCATCCCTCACCTTCGGCTGTTTGAGCCAATGCAGTGCCTCATCAGTGGGACCAAGGAATTGCTCCTTGGTCAAGGCAGGCATCTTCTGTGTGAGTTCTATCATTCTGTTATGACTGACGTGGCACGGACCGGGGAAGCAGGCAAAGGAGAGCAGGACTGGGGTAAAATAAAAGGATTTAATAGAAACACCCAGGGGCATAGGGAACAAACAGCCTAACAATACATAACACTACAATGACAGAACTAGGGAAACAAACTCTGACGTGGACTTAAATACACCGAACTAACGAAGACAACTCGAAACAGCTGGTATACACTGGGAATCCACACGAGGTAACGAGAGGGGCGTGGCACAGGAGGATCAGCATGATCGGGGTGTGACAATCCAGAAATTCTTAAATATTCTTAAAACTGAAACATGCATACTTATTTGTAATAATTAGTAATGCATATAATGTCTATACCCAACCAGTACTTTTAAACATGACATATTATGTTTAAACGTGATCAACAAGGCATATCACATACTGTCTCATTCTGCTTGATTTGGGCAAAAAGGTTTATTTTTTCAAAAGAAAATCTGATGCCTTTGACATATGTGATGTTAACTCCTTTCATCACTGGAGAACAATAATTAATATTGAGCGTTTTGTAATTAACTTGTGATAGATGATTAATGCAATCAATAATGCTTGTCCTTTTTGTCTGAAATACATGAAAAATGCCAGATGGCATTAAAGTGTTTCTGATGACATGGAAAAAGATCAAGAATGTCACAAAAACTCTATGCAACTTGGCTGCAGGAGTCACCTGACATGAAAATACAATAAAATGATCATTTAATTCTATTCCAAAGAATGAATATGGCCCAAAAGGAACACTGTCTGTAGTAATTACTTCTTGGGTGATAAACTATCCATCCATCCATTTTCCAAACCACTTCTCCCACATGCTGAGTGATTTTGGGGACACTGAGACACCGTGGGGGGTCTGGAGCCTATCCCAGGAGCTACAGGCATGAGACGGGGAACAACCCAGGACGGGGGGCCAGCCCATCACAGGGCACACTCACACACCATTCACTCACACATGCACACCTATGGGCAATTTAGTAACTCCAAATAGCCTCAGCATGTCTTTGGACTGTGGGGGGAAACCGGAGTAACCGGAGGAAACCCCACGACGACACGGGGAGAACCTGCAAACTCCACACACATGTAACCCAGGTGGAGACTCAAACCCTGGTCCCAGAGGGAGGCAACAGTAAGTAAATAAATAAATAATAATAACGATCATCATCATCATCATCATCATCACCATGATCTGAAACTGTCCAGATGGTAAGTGATTTAAATACAACACGAAATAATTCTGAGATATGATTTCATAAAAAACCAGAAGCAAACATGTTATCTATGCTTTTACTTTTAGTTTTTGCTATTGCTGCTGATGTCTTCTTTGAGGAATAATTGTTATTATACTGTATTCATCCATCCATATTTCCACTACAGTTTTAATGCCTCCCTCAGGATGAGATACTTGCAGTAGATGTACAGCGTAGATGTAAAGCACTACTTTATGTACATGTTTCAGCTTCCTCCTTTGCACAATCATTGCAAATTTATGTAAACCAGAATTTTTTTCTTTTTTTCATTCATTTTTCACTTCCCAAATCTGAAAATGCCTTGCACATTTGCCTTCTAAATAATGCGTGTAATCAAATTAAAAAGAAAAGCTGTTTTAAAGAATTTGATTTTAATTACTAATCTCTTTATTACCTTTTGATATGCTGGATTACATCTACAAACTAAAGGTGACTTTCATAGATAGTTCGCACCCTCTGCTCCCAACGCATAAGCCTCTTTGCCATTGTCATAATGACAAATACTTTAAAAATACCTGAAAAGCTTCACAGTGAATCCCAAAAGTGGATAATAAATGGCACAAATTTAATATTTTTTCAACCTGAAATCTCTTCTGAACAGACACACCATGCAGTATTCGATTAATTCAATTAAACCTTGTGTCTATGCTTTTTTGTAACGGAAATAATTTTAAAATAATTACATGCACTAAATACCATGTTTTTTTTCCCTCCAAATAACTAATTAATCCCATTTGCAAAACATTAATCCTACCTTCAAGATACCTTTGGGAATATGGATCCACCTTTTGGCAGCATCTGCTGCTTTGTACATTTTAAGTCTTATCTTATAAAACACAATATTTAACTTGTAGGAATTCAGAAATGGTATGTGATGGCTTGTTTGTGTAACTTCCACCTTGGTAAAAGGCAAAGGACATGGTACAATGTCAAAGCCTGGAGTTTACAGGAAAGGAAGTCTTTTGGTGATTGCTTGGCAATCACTATTGAAAGGACTGTACGGGATTCTGATATTTAATGTTATTAATATTGTATTATAAGATATAATTTTGAAGCCAGTATACATAATATTTCATGTTTTGAAATAGTTGGTAGTGAATGCATTGTTGTAAACAATATTTTATATAGATATATACAATAAATACATATTGCGTGTTCATTTACATACCAAAACAGGACTCTGTTAAGCTAATAACAATGCAGTGTTAGTTTCTCTCTGCTTCTCCTGGTGAGAGTTGTTGTGGCAGCCTGCCGAGCAGGTCAGGCCCAGCATCTTTCTCCATAGGCACAGATTGGTGCTTGTTCTGGGGTATTACTTGAATGTTCCCAAGTCAGCTGAGAGACATAATCCCTCCAACATGTAGTGGGTCTGCCCCAGGGCCTCCACACAGTAGGACATGCTCATAACAACTCCTTTAGGAGCCTTACAGGTTCCTAAACAACCAAAGCTAGCTCACCTCGATCAGAAGGAGCACCAGATCTATTTCATGGTCCCTTGGATCACTGAATTTCTCACACTGTCATGGAGAGTGGGTTCAGGAACCGTGCAGAGAAACCACATTTTGGTGTTTTGTACATGTGACCTTGTTCCTATGGTCATAACCCAAAACCACGGGTCTTATCTCACAACTCCTACATTACCACCATAAACCTCCCCAGTTCCCGCAAAACTGGAAGAACCAAACCCAGAAATCTTATGTTCCCTCTTGAAAATCAGAAACAGAAACAGGAGTATAATAAAATGCATCTTCAATGGAAGCTAAAACCCAACATAAGAATGTGGTCACAACTGCATTTATACAGGGAGCTAATAGTATACAGTAGCACCCCTAATACCCCATAGTCCACAGCAGGTTTAGGGGCGCATGGTCATAGGCCTACTGCTCCTAACTCCTAACCTCTCCTAACTGTACCTTTCACTGCTGAACAGTCTCCCTAGAGCTCAGGTGTCAGAGCCCTGCACATTTTTGGGTTTCCCCTCATTTAACACACCTGATTCAACTTCTTGTGCTAATTACCACATAGCTGTTGAGCGGAATCATTTGTGGTGGAACAGGGAAAGAACTAAGCTACACTAGCGTTACCTAGTACTTTCTAACTTTGGTTGAACTTGTGCTCCTGAGACATTAAATGGTTTTCCAAAACATGTTTGGGGCCCTCCATGGCATCTCCAAATGCCTAAAATGGATAAGCTTTTACCTCTTCCTCCTACAGTCATAACAGGCTGTGGTAACAATTGTGGCCTTAAACATGGTCCATTTAGACTCAGTGTCCCCAAAATCACCCAGCATGTGGGAGAAGTTTCTTTGGTGACAGCCTCAGTTCAAATGACATACCCACGAAGTCTTATCATTAGCCTTCAGTCTAGGGTGCTTTAGTACAGTGTTTCTCAAACCAGCCCTCTGGGACCCCCAGACAGTCCACTTGTTTGCTCTCTCCCACCTCTCAGGGAATTAGGAGAAAGCAAAAACGTGGATCATCTGGGGGTTCCTGAAGACTGGCTTGAGATACATTACTCTAGTACTCTGTACATATATGAACATTGTTTGAACAGGGTGTTCATCATGAACAATCCATGGCCTGCACAGGTCACTTCACTACTCAGGTTTAGATCTACAGTAGGAGGCCACTCTCTCCAGTCACACCACTCCAGGCATCTCCACCATTCCACCTGTGAGCACTGAAGTCCCTCAGTAGAACCACAGAATCTATCCATTGTACCCTATTTCTTTAAGAAGGCTGGGCACCCTGAACTGCTGTTTATTGCTTTTCCACTTTGCAGAGTTACATTTGCAGAGACATCCTTCTTGTGTACCGGAAAAAGTCCAGAGGCCTCATTCATCCAACTTTCCGTAAATTTTATCATGAAAAAATATTAATGCACTAGAAGAAAAAAAATGCATGAGTGCAAAAAAATTAAGATTTAACAAACCCGGTGTAGGCACATTTCCCTTCTGAAATGTTGGAACTATCTTATACAGTAAATGTGCAAGTCTTAGATCCTGCTTGGTTGCCACCCACAAATAACCATAAATGGTAAATGCAAATAAGCTGCATGCTCATATAATATTCAAATCAAGCATTTCTGGTTTCAAAGTCCAACAATTTAAATAAAAAACCAAGAAGAGGAATTTTGAACAGTACAATGTAGGGGCATCACAAAATGTTATATCTGGAGCCCAAAGCACATTAATCATAACCAAGAAAATGTTTAGTAGTACATTTTACAATATTGTATTTATCACACAATTATATTATAAGTTTCTAGCACATTTGCATTATTTTGAACTTTTGGAATACATGCCAAACAGCATTTCATTGTTGGAGTACTTGTACTTTGTGCAATGATAATAAAGCTGAATCTTAAAATGAACATTGAATGGTAACTGCACTGCAGTAAATTCCATCACCTCTACAAAACGCCCCAAAAAAGTGGTCAGATCATAAGACAGACAAAAAGAACATAAAGAAAGAAAGAACCCACATCTCCACCCTCAAACAGACATATGGTATGTATGATAGAGGATGGGCTATTATGCGCAGTTGTCCCAGAGCATTCAGGAGGTACTGATGCGGTACGTGAAACTCAAAACATACAAAACCCAATGTCAATGTCATATGAGCATTACACACGACTTGCACATTAATAGAACAAAATGGGTTTCGATTGACAAAAGAAGATTAATTACACTCGTTTTATCGTCTGCATCTACTGCTGTATACTGTTATGCATTTCATACATTGACTTTATGGTGCCCTTATTGCAATGCCAGGGTAGTCAATTGTGGCAATTAAAATTGGGAAAGCTTAACATCGCTGAAAATACAGCATTTACGTTTGTTCGCCCACAGCATAGGGAGACATACATTTGATGTAAAACAGACAAAATGCAAAGACATTACACAGTGCAAACAGTAAGGAAATCAGTAAAAATAATCTTGATGGCCCATGAAAACTCGTTCCCTTCTAATCACTCCTTTTATATAGTTACTAGCAAGAACGGGTTTTATAAGATGATCCACATAATCTGTCCTATACTGTAAATGATCTTTTTGTTTTTCTCTTGAATGTTGTTGGTTGTCTGATTACATTAAAGATGTAAAAATGTATGATCTGGCTTTTGGATTTAAATCTGGTTTCCATCACAAAACTAAGGCTGTGTTGACTTTTTGAACATTTACTCTGGATAAATGGCCATGACATTCCCTTCTGGCTAAAACCTTCAGGACTACAAGTTTGCCTTTTTCCTCCCCAAATCCTATAATGGGTATTGGTGTAAGCAGGAGTGACAGATGAAAGTTTCTGTTTCCTTTTCAAAAAGGACAGCTCATGCTGTATACTATGTTGGTACAACATTGAAAATTGCCATTAGTCCTTTAGTTTTTTTATGTAAAATCATAAACCATTGTGGAATTATGACTGGTTTTATTGGTATTTGTAAAAAAAAAAGAGAAAAAATGAAATCCATTATTATTTCAGACCACATTAATGTTCATTTAATATCTGCTGCCGTGTTACATTAAATGAAGGCTATTATCTGGTGTTACAAGAGAGCTCAATGATGAATGGATGGTGAGACAAGAGCTAAAGCTACTCCAGCAGCCCATCTTTTATAATCAGCCTATAACCTTGTTTTCCCATTTTTTTATACAGATATTCAAATGGTCAAAGAGTAGTTTTCTAATATGTGGGAACATGACAGTTAGGGTGTACACTCTGCATTTCACTCATTCCTCATTAAATAGTTTTAAGCCTGACTGAACCATTATGAAATCGTTTACAGACAGAAGCATGGTATACAATTAACAATATAATTCTTTATTGCTTTTAAGAAAAGCAGATGGTGGCAAAGTGCGATGCTTCACATTTAAACAGCACATCTGACAATCAGTTTGTATGTCATGAAAAAGTCCAGGTAAAATGGTATATTTCTAGTATAAGTTGATGTATTTGACAATTTGATATCTTGTATGTTATAAAACCAGATGCAAAAGGGTTTCTGAAAACTTGTTTTATTGAATCCAATGTTGGAGAAAACAGAAATAACAGGTGTACCAAAGGAGGACTCAGATCCACTTAAATTTATGTAGAAACAAGGAGTGGAGAAAAAAAAAGTTGCCATACCAATTATTTCATATTTTTGCTGATGTTTTTATATTGAAGGTTATGTCCAAAAGAAATCTTATAATGATATGCTAGGAATGATATCACATGATTTACAGCCATATTTAGCAATGGTAAATTTATACCTAATAATGAATTAATGACTATAATATTATAATATGTAATAATAAGTAACAAAATGAATACAAACACACATACGGTGATCACCTGACCAAATAACTAACATAAACTCTCCACTCTCACAAGTTTAAAGTTGACCTTATGCTGCAGTTTCTGAGCCCCCGTTTTATAAACCCAAGCTAAATATATCAGAGAGGCTGGCAGATTCATGTGCAATCTGTGGTTATGCTGTGCTTGACAGATCTGTTATTTTCTGAACAAGAAACGTAAAATCTAAACTTGTATGAAAGAAAATTCAAAACAGCCATAATTTAATTAAAATGGATACCCTTGTCATGTATGTGCATTGATCAATTATTATTTAGAATAAGGGACAGAAATGAACTGGATATAGATTGAATTATTTAATCCACAACCTAATGTTAAAAAGGGGAAAAAAGACATTTATGCAAGAATATAAGACACATTTCATCTATCTATCTATCTACACCTTGTTTGGTGCTTTGCTCAGATCAGAAGTGTTAAATTTTGAATATGAATTAAATTCAGATTCAATTTTCGTCTTTCATTGTTAAGGCCAAAGAAAAGGTAATGGAACTCAAATCCTCTACGAGCGTATTTGAATGGTAGGGAGGTTATATTGTGACCATAGTATGTGGTAACCTGGCCTTAATCTCTGCAATGAGTAGTCTGAGTAAGAAGTGCAGCCACAGATAGAGACATGTTGAAGATATCAATGTAATGGTTATCGGCTGATCTGTGCATTTTGTGAGGGTGCAGATAGGGATGCTGTTGGGCCAAGGGATTCGCAAGTTCTCAAGACAGTAGATGAGAATGACAGAACTTAGTCAGTGGGAGCAGCAGGGATATTTTTGGCTGACTGTTGTTTGTTTCTGACATTTTACTGCACCTGTCAGAAAGCAGAGAAACTCAAAACACTGAACACTATACGTATGTGTGTGTGTGTGTATTTGTGTATACACACATGCATACATATCTATTGGTTTATCTATAATCCCCCCCCCCCCATTAACATTTACTGTAGATTTAGAGCCAGGGAATTTATCTGGGCTAAGCCTCTGTGTCTGTGATCAGAAGGTTGCCAGTTCAATCCCAGCCTCGGAACGTCTGCGGGTTCTTGAGCGAGACCCGTAAGCCCCCCCCCAGCTTCCTGGGTGTCGCAACAGGTGACCAGATTGCTCTCACCTACAAAGAGCAACTTGGGGGAGGTGCAAAGAGAATTTCCCCACAGGGATCAATACAATATGAATTATTATTATTATTATTATATTCGCTAATTGATGGAGGGAGTGAACTAAGAATGTCAGTTGAGTGATCGCTGATCTGATTTTATTTTTGGGTGCAATTTACAAAATAATTTTAATGTCAATCCTGTATCTGCCATATCATCAGTTCATATGCTGTATATGTTCAATTTTGCAAAATTGTGTGTTTGGTTTTTCTCAGTTTAAGGTGAATATCCATTTGAATTAAATTCAATTCATTTATTCATAGAAGCATTGTCACAAAACGCTTATCTAATCCTGGGACCGAAATCCCCAGAAAGTAAGCCTGCAGAAACAGTGGGGAGGAAGAAAAAAAAATATCCCAAGAGAGAGGAAGAAATCAAGGGAAAAACTAGCCTCAAGGGGAAAACCCATCTTCCTCTGTCCAGGCAGTAACATAATTTAGTGTAAAGTAAATTCAGCAGATGGCGGGACAGCAAAGGTAGGCAGGCACATTATGAAGCGGGGAGGCAGGAAGGCAGGTAAGCAGTAGGCAGGCAGATGGGCTGGTGTGGTGGTTTAGGCAGATGGAAAGCAGGAGGGGTGGCACAGGTAGGTGGCAGACAGACAGAAATACAGGCAGACTGGTAGGCAGATAGAAAGACAGGCAGACTGGTAGGAGGGCAGGGGGCAGGCAGGTAGACAGAAAAACAGGCAGACCAATAGGCAGGCAGGCAGGTGGCAGGCATACAGAAATTCAGGCAGACTGGTAGGCAGGCAGGGGGCAGGCAGACAGGCAAACCGGTAGGTGGGCAGGGGTCAGGCAGACAGAAAAACGGGCAGACCAGTAGGTAGGCAGATGGCAGGCAGACAGAAAGACAGACAGACAGAAAGACAGGCAGAACGGTAGGCAGGCAGGCAGACAGAAAGACAGGCAGACCGGTAGGAGGGCAGGGGGCAGGCAGGTAGACAGAAAAACAGGCAGACCAGTAGGCAGGCAGGCAGGTGGCAGGCAGACAGAAAGACAGGGAAACTGGCAGGCAGGCAGGTGGCCCCCTTGTTCCTGGAGTGGTGGGAATAAGAAATCGCACGAGCATGTGCAAAACATCAACATGACAATTCAAGACTGCAAGGTGACTATCATGCAATAGCTCCAAGAGGATGAGGTGTAGGAAGCATGACTAGGAGAGAAAGGCAGGTGGGAACACAGGCAAGCGGGAATCCCTGAATGACAGCACAACAACAGCACACGAGGGCGTATGCAAAGTAACAGCACTGACTTACAGTCCATCCACCCAGCTCTATGCCTCGGATTATATCACTAGCTGGTGGTGATTAACTACCAAGAGCTAATTTCCCTGTAGGTAAAACTAAACAGGTGTGTGTTTTAGCCTAAAAATTAAAATTGAGTTTGAGGTAGAATCTCACACATTTTCTTGAATATTATTCCACGTCTTCATAGAGGAATGCTCGACATTCCTGGATAGCCATCTCCACTCTGTCAAATAAAATAAGCTGCCTCTTGAGAAGGAAACAAACAATGAATGTTGTAAGGGTCTAAAAGATGACACAAGTACTCTGAGTCAAAGCCATTGAAAACCTAGTCATGATAGCTTAAAACCAATCCAAAGTTTGTATTCATCGTAAACAGAGATGGGAAGTAACGAAATATAAATACTTCGTTACTGTACTTAAGTAGAATTTTCGGGTACCTATACTTTACTTCACTATTTATTTTTGTGCCAACTTTCGACTTTTACTTCGTACATTTTAGCACGAGTATCTGTACTTTCTACTCCCTAGTTTTTTACTCTTGCATTTAAATGGTGTTTGTTCATAATCATAGACAGTAAATGGCATATTTATTATGCCATTTTGCAACGCATTTTACCTATTCCGTATCAATAATACGCGCCATGCAGACAACGTGACTGATTGGTTTATGCTTAGAAACGTATGTAAACACATACAGAAAAGACAACCCTATTGGTGCATTTGTCTTTACGCGCACAAGACGATGAACGTAAAGCGAGTAAGAGAAAAAAATAAAACCAGGCGGCAACTCGGTGGGAATTCATATCGTTCGCGAGTACGGTGGCCCTGAAGGTCAAAACACATCAACATTTCAAAAAACAACATTTTAGAAAACACAACATTTCAAAAAACACAACGACATTTCAAAAAGCACAACAACATTACAGAAAACACAACAACATTTCAAAAAACACAACGACATTACAGAAAACACAACGACATTTCAGAAAACGGAAAGGGTAGGA
>JAODJW010000002.1:23593462-23612866 GCA_026777045.1 Hyperopisus bebe | reverse complement strand
AGGTAAGAAATGCTTCTTGTCATGGATAGTTAATTCTTTGTTTTTAGTAATAATGGCTCGGCTACGTTTGCAATGCTGTACTCGGCTAGCAGCGACACAGTGTGTCTTGGTTTACTCATTTAGGTTAGCTAGCTCTCAGTTTGAAAATAAGCTCATAATCACTTCACTACCATAACCTAATATTATTTAGCATACTCTGTTGCGTGTATAGCCAGATATTATTCAAAGAAAATTATTTCATGTAGTGATAATGTGTGTGTGTGTGGCTGCTTTTGGCCTCCAGAGAAAACACAAAAATCAATCGGAGAGGTACACAAACATCACTTCCAAAAGGCTCACAGCGCCAGATAAAGGCCCAGCCTCCAAACAACCAAAACTATGGGAGACCAGAAGAGTGTCACAGGCCAGTGTTGATAAAGTGATCTTGAATTTTGGAAACGCACTCGCACACAGCCTGTTGGTATGGTTGTTTGGAGACTTTCTGTCCTCACACATTTGCACACCATGTTTTACAGACAGTCATGCAAAGTTATACATGAGGTTTTTTGAAGGGACTCAGTATTTTGAATGATGACATGCACAAATTCAGAGTTAAGGATCACATCATTGGCTGTGTCTTTCTCTTCCCTCTCCCCCCAACACACACACACAGTGATGTGGGTAGTTCTCACATAGATGCACTCAAAGTCCTACACATGATCTCTTGCTGTTAAATAGAAGTTAGTAATAGGGTATGCTTTTCATGTTACTGTCTAGGCTTTGAAGTCTGTTGTGATGGATAATATTTATGTGTAGGCTAATATCTATTTGCATACCAATAAAGTTTTTGAACACCGTGCACATTGAGTTTGCAATCCCTCAGTCTTTTACAGCAGTTTTATTTTTTGAATGTGTTTAGAAAAGATTGGTCAACGGAGCTTTTTGCATTCATTTCACTTAATTTTTTTCTGCTTGCACTTGGACATGGAGTCCAGGAAGCTTTTCCCTAAAATGGTGGTTTTGTCCTTCGCAAGGTTACTTTATACTTTTATACTTTAAGTATGTTTTAGAGCCTGTACTTTTCACTTTAATTTGAGTAAAAAAGTTGAGTCAATACTTCAACTTTTACTAGAATCTTTTTAAACACAGGTATCTATACTTGTACTTTAGTAAAGAATGTGTGTACTTTTGACACCTCTGATCGTAAAGACAACAAAATGGGACTAATAGAATAAAATTTTATGGTTCTTTTTAGAACTGGGTACATCATTCTGCACACACTGAAGTCTTTAAGTGCCCAGAGGTATACCAAAAAAGAGTTTTACAGTAGCCCTGTCAGAAACGTATATAAGTATGGCTTAGATCAGTGGCTTTTCATTTTTGTATCATGGATGTAAGGATCATCCTAATCTTTGCAATATTCCTCAGATGAAAGGAAGATGTTTTATCAGAATTTCAAATGTGATCATCAGAAGACAACTGAGACAACCATGACACTAAGATGTTTAACCATTGGGTCAAGACTAACCTTAAAACCAGTGTTGCATAAGTAAGCACACCTGGAGCGGAGTTAGGGTCAAGTACTAATACTTCAGTTTTACCTGGGTTTAAGAAGAGGAAGTCACAGGGCCTCCAGCTTCTCACATCTAATAAACAGCATTTAGACTTTGACAGCTATGACGGCTAACCTGGATTCAAGAAGAATTGTACCAATATGCACGCACACAGAGGTGGACAGTTCAGGGCCAGAAAGTAAAAATCCGGACCAGCATTTTGTTCCAATCGAACAGTTGAGTACCGTATGACTGTTTATACTCAACCGGTTGACTGAAACAAAATCTTGGTCTGGCCTTTCACTTTCTGGATCTGAACTATCCACCTCTGTTTGCACAGTAACAGTCAATTGTGGCAAATGCTAAATACAGGTAAGGGACAGATTCAGCTACGAAATGTCTTAGTCTGGTATTAGTATGGACAGCTTATCTGCCACAAGGTGCCCTGAAAATAACAACGGCATAAGTCAATCTGCTTGACTGTCACTGTGAATTTATATGGATATCATGATATATAAACCTTAAATACATAACACTATAACACTGTAGATAGACTAATTAAAGTTACATTTCTATTCAGACAAAATCAAGCATAAAATCTTATTAAAGTGAGAAAAGTAGTAGTGTCAAGTGATAGCTCTTAATTAAGCTTTTAGTTAATTTAAATGGTAATTGGTAATTGTTCAGTAAATGTTCCATTCAGTATTGAGATAATCCATATGTAACCGACATAAATGGAAAGGAAATAGTATTTTGCTTGATATCCTCAGATCTGTTCATCATAAGCACAAGTACAAGTAAAAAAAAAAAAAAAGCTTTACACTGACATTGACTTTTGTAACCTTTTTAGAAAGGAATGATAGATTTCTTCAATGAAACCTCAGGTTCTTTTCGTTGAATGATGAGGCAGGTTCCTTAAGCTTAAGCAGTTTATTAAGACAGAATGAAGATGTTACAGAAAGATATTTTACACGGCCGGTTCAGTGTCTGTTTGTGTCTGATTCTGCCCCCACTGAGGGAAGTAGGCCCTTTATCTATGGTCTTCGTACAGACTCCCAGAGTCAGGGGGTCAGACGGCCTTGGTGAGAGTAAGTTGTATGAGAGGCAAAGAACACGATGAGCAAGTAGCAAAGACAGAAAGAAATATAAAAATAAGAAATATGACGGCTATAAATGAGTGAACTAAATCGACATAATTAACTAACTACAAATTAACTAGGGAAATCGCTCAGGAACAAATTAAGAATCAGAAGCTGTGTAAAAAGGAACCAGATGCAATGATATGAAATGATAGCAATGAGGCCATTCAATAAACAGTGTCTTTGCTTTCCTGGGGACCCTACCTTTCACAGAAATTTTAGGTTAGGCAATATAAAGGGTCAATAAATAAAAACTATTCAATAATAATACTTAAATTAATCAATCAATCAGTCTGAATTAGTAGTTGCCAGCATAGTTCTGTGTCTGTCCTGCAATATATATCTAATAGATATTACATCAAAAATTCTGCTTTTCTGCAGTGTTTACTTGTTTGTGTGCTTGCTTTAAAACAGCACTGCTTTTTTAATGTTTTGGTACAACATTTCAAAGGCTTTAATACTCACGGACAGAGCAGAGTCCATGTTTTTTTTCTTTTTCTCATTGAAACAGTAAAGTCCCTTCAAACCAAGAACCTAACAGCAGCAGCTTTCTTGGGGTACTCTGCAATTTGATCGGAGAATGCCGCATTTGATTTTCAGTCAACATAAGATCCACACCAGCCACAATGTTACTCTTTTAACTCTTTGAAAAAATTTCCAGGACTTCTGAAAATCATCAGTGCATATTTTGATAAATTTGACAGAAGTGTTCCTGTTTGTTGTGAGCTGGGATTTCTATCTACATTGCTGCTCTGCCTTGTAACCGATTTTGTGTAATATCTTTTGGATCGCGGACTCACACACATTAGACTTGCAGATTTGTCATACTAAGCCTCTCAGTGTCCTTTCATGCATTTAATGCCTTTACAATTCTTTCCAGACAGATAGGCATATATAATTGTATGATGTATATTTTAATAGTGGTACTGTATGACATTCCTTCATTTATCCTCTCATGATTTCGATAGTGTCATATTACTTAGAACTATTACTGCTGGGGGTGTGTCAAATCAATATCCCCTTACAGGGAATTAAAATTATCTCCAACTTATAAGTACCACCCTGCCCCAACGTTAAAAACCTTCCGCATTTACACAAGCAAATGGAAGGGCACGTTTCCTTGAAATAAACACTTCATTATATTACATCCTTTAATAATATCCGTCACACAGGGCTTGGATCTTCCTAAGTCAGCAGGGAAACAGCACTAATCAAGCAGGCTCAGGAACAGGCAGGTAGGTAACAGCAGCCCAAATGACCTCTAGCATACTCTACCTTAATCCCCATACCAAACTGACATCCCTAATTACACAATATTAAATAGTCATATGTAAATAAATCACCTACTGCTTACTACACACTAGCCTCTGCCTTGGCTCCAGTACACACACAAAAGTCTACCTATAAAAACCCTATTAATTATCATCCAACCCAAAAGCTTAGTCCTTCCCCTGCTTCACACAACCTTCCCCAACAGGTCCATTACAGCTCATCGCCAACCTGCATTTGCATCCACCTACAAATGCCTCTCAGACTCCTCATTGCTCACTCATAGCTCCCGAATAACTGTGGGTAAAATGCTAACAAGCCACTGAAATGAATGCACCACTGGTCGAATACAGTGTGGTCTACATGCAGACTGACCAGGACGTAAATGGAGGAAAAATACATAATAAAAGTTCAATAAAATAAATATAAATATCAGATACCACAATAGCAGTCCAGCAAGACCTTTCGTGTAATTCTGTCTTTATCTTGGGTTTACTAGGACACCTGACCAAATACTTTTTACTGTAAATATGTGCGGCGTTTCATTAATACCAAATAATTTTTATATATAAAAAAATGAAATGCAAATGTGTACATTTTTCTGTCACTATTCAAAATGTTTTTGTTAAGGTGAAGTGTGTTATCACCAAGTTTCCATCGATTTCCTCCTCACCATATGGTGTCCCTCCCACAGTCAAAAAACAAGCAGTTCAGTAAAACACCATTTCAAAATCACCAATTGTGTGTAATTCTGTATATATCTGACTCTGTGTGTGCACTGTATTATTTGTTATTGGTTCCAAGCTTACACTGCAAACTTTTATCGGAAAAGTAGTTACGGTTGGATGGATGAATAGATGAATGGATGGATCGATTTTGCAGAATTATTCTATGTGTCTGTGAGATGATTTTGTGTCTGTGAGATATTAAAACAAGTTCACAGCTAATAGTAATATTTCAAGACCTTATATCTCCACAGGATTTGAAGAATGAAAATAAAGGTGAGATGGGGAGAAATTATACTACACACCTATTTCAAACAAGCAAAAAAATTTCAAACATTCAAACAAACACTTTTCCAGAATTTCAGTGTTCTTTGTAATATTTATCTATCTTACCTTCTAACTGTTGTTATTGATTGGCATATATTTTGATATAGACCTGAGAAGAATTATAGCCTAAACCAAGTTTTACTTAATTTGCATAATTCAGTTAGTGAAAGCAGTGCAGTTACAATGGCCTACCAAGATATAGACTGATGATCTGTCACTAGATAACACATCACCCATGGGTCAGGTAGTCAGATGTTCATTGATTTCATTAGCCTGACCTTTCTGCTCCTCACTATAGAGACAAATACCAGGAATCATAAAAAGGGAAAATAGAAATTGTACCTTTATTCTGAAATCAGTGTTGCTATGGTGATTCTGTCTACCTAGTGTGGACTGTTTAACTCTGGACTGTTTATTATATAGCAAAAAATTCCATTTGTCTCATGATAAAGGAAAGCTAAAACACAGCAGATGCTAATGAAGTAATGGACTTTAGTGTTTATAATTTTTACTAGTATTTCCATCCATCCACCCGTCCACCAATCCATCTATCCAGTTTTCCAGTATAAGGCCGCAAGGACTAAAAAGATTTTTGGAGATGAAAATAACGTGATTACTTCCAAATTTGTTTAACAGAGGCCAAGAAGGTTAAATTTGTTTTTGAAAATAAGTAATGCATAAAATATTCTTAACAAATGTGAACTGGAAGGTTATTAGGAATTTGTTCTTGTTTAAACTGATGCGTAATGCTGGCCTATATCTACTGACTGTTGATAACCTGATAATACAAAATAAAACTCATATTATTTTCTCTATAGTTCACAATTCTGCTGTTTCTGCAGTTGTCTTTCCAAGGTAGATAACTAATTTAAGTTTGACATAGCTTTCTAAATGTAGTTATTTCACTCACATACTGTATGTACACATGCACACACATAGAACACTTCATTTCAGAAGAAAAGTAAACTGGATTTCTCTTCCGACAGTATTTTTCCCCCCTATTTCCAACCAAATCCCACAAAAGGCTATGGCTCTATAAACAGTTCCCAAATGTAAATTTCCCTTAGCAGAATTCTTCAGAAGTATTTATATAAAGTATTACTTTGGGTTTTTGGAAGCTTGTTTGCACGCCCCAGTCAATTCTCTCCACAATTAGATTATCTTATCCTCATGTATTTGTTTTCATCATTTATGCATAAAATATTTCTATATTCTGAATTATTTATTTGTATTTATTTACACTCATCACATATCAGAGATATCCTTTGTGTCATATTATCCATCAGGCAAGGATTACATTCCATTGGGTAAGCTGGATAACTGCTCACTTATTTATCCAATGTCTATTCATTTTAATAGTGCTGTTCTTAATAGATGTCTCCCTGAGTGAAAACTGGCAGATGATGTGCACCAGCATAAGTTCTCCAGTGTTAACCTGCTGGGATAAGCTGGACCACGTCCATCTGGGTTATCAAAAGCAAAGATAAATGTGGTGTCATTAGTATTACCTCCCACAAACTGCTGTCTGAATGTCTGTGAACGCCACCAAATGCATTTTCATGCCCGCTAGACTGGACTTGGGCCCCTCTTTCTGGTTTATAATTGGGCTAGCCAGTAACCAAAGGGTACTTAATCCTTAATTGACAATTATCTTTAACCAATCACAGAAATAATGTTGCATCATTTTCCCCAGCTGTAAACAGACACCAAATGTTGTATTCAGTTGGGGACACATGTATCCATATCATAACAGGAACACTAAATGTCTGACCTCTTTCTGCCAAATAGCACAATTTATACTAAGGTCAGATCATCTTAGAAATTTTAGGACAGCCCTCAGGTGTTGCAAATGCTGCATCTAATCATCACTGAAAGTAATGATATCATTAAGGAGTAAGCTGAATGAGATTGGAATATTCTCCCCATAAATTGCTGGAATGTGAATCTATGCACATCAAATGAGAGAGTGCAGAATTACTATAATATAAGGGGAATGAAGAAGGTCAGCCTTTCTCTTGACTTTAGCCTTAAGGAATTCTGACAGTATTTTTTATTAAATACATTAAAAAGTGAGCACCTAATCTACCCAATAGTTAATCAATACGGGTACTGGAAATAAGACAAATCTGAGCAAATTATATAATCACAATTCCCATCTTCACCTAATGTTGTACAAGGACGACGCACCTGGTAAGGAACACAAATCTGCAAACTTGTAATGTTTTCTGTTACACAAAATGGATCTGAGGCTGGATGGGGCACAAGGTTCTGGTACACCCTCCACAGGCTGCAGGGCCATCATTGGGCACATTCAGACCCTTTAGGCAATCTTAGCGCAATATGTTTTTTTTTTTTTTTTCCTGCAGCGGGAAACCAGGAAACATACAGAACATGGGACAAACAGGCAAACTCTACACAAGAAAGCAGAGGCAGAACCCCCAGCCCTGGGGCTGTGACACACATGTATGTACACAGACACATGACTCAAAACATTATGATCACCCCCACATGATGTGAATAACGTTGACTATCTTATAAACATACACATGTCGTCGTCTGGGAAATACTTGCCATTAAGCCAAACATTCTGTACTTGTAGCTGACCTGTTGAATGGAGAACAAATGGGCAGGAGTGAAGACCCGAGAGACATTGATGAGAGCCGAATCATTATGGCCAGATGACTTGGTCAGAGCATCTCCGAAACGGCAAGGCTTGTGGGGGGTGCTCATAGTCAGCCGTGGTGAGCACCTACTGAGACTGGATTGAGAAAGGAAAAACCATGACAGGGTGTTGGCTGGCTAAGACTTGTCAATGCAAGATGCGAAATGCTATCCATTCTGATACAAAGCAATAGAAGGGTGACTGTGGCACAAATCATGGAGTATTTTAATGATGGTCACAGGAGTAATTTGGCATGACACATAGGGCATGAAGCTCTGCCGCATATGGGGCTATGTAATTGCAGTTTAGACAGCTAATATATCCCAGACCTTGACATGTGCCATTTTTACAAGGTAGTTAACATTCTTCAAGTCACGTGGGGGTGGTTATAATCTTTGAATCATTGGCCTATATAGCAGCAGCACTCCATGTGGTACCTGTCCAAGTCTGAACACACCTGCTTATAATGCATGTGTCTCTGTTTTAAATATGTTATTCATCTTGTAGTAAAAGGCCTCAAGGCAATGAAATGATACATATCCAATATTGCAATTTCCAAGATAAGTCTCAAATTTTAGGCTCTTCAAAGTACCGCCTACTTGCTCAGATGACAGTACTGCAGACTCTTGCCATTCTTTCTGGGTGCCATTCTTTCTGGCCACCTTGCTCTTACTCTTTGATCCAACTCATCCCAAAGCAGTTCTATATGGTTTAGGTGGGGGGTGGGGTTGTGGGGGCCAGGTCATCTTTCACAGCACTCCATCTCCTTCTTTGTTAACAAGATAATACTTCTACATAACCTTGAGGTGTGCTTAGGGTTGTTGAATTATCTGAATCTCACGATGAGTCTCTTCCATCAAGGACACTGCAAAACCAATAATAATAACAACAATAATAATAATAATAAATTATTATTATTATTATTATTATTTATTATCTGTCACGCCTGCCATTCAGCCATGCAGTCATTTCTAGTTCTTCTTCTGAAAATCTGACATCTGTAAATTACCGATGTGACTATTTGGGATGTCTTTGGTACTTGGCTTCAGTTATCTCCTTATGCAGTATAAAGTGTCCCACCGCGCTGCAGATCTGTTTCATTACATGCATTTCATCATTTGGTGCATGCTTTCCTAGTTTTTTCCCCTCTTTGGACTCGGTAATTCTTCTTATACTCCCTGTATTGACTTGATGACACATCCTACCTGTTGGAAATACATATTTGGGTCAAAATTCAAATTTACCTGCCTTTTTCTTGTACCTTGCCTTTACCCTCTGGTTCCTTGTGGAATATAATTCTGGAATTAAATTTGTGGCTGCTGCACATGGTTCCTCTCCCTGTCCAGTCACTACAGCTTTCATGTAAACAACATGCACAGCAGAAGTTGTGAGTGTTTTGTAGAGACATCGATAAAGAGAATTAGTGTTGCTTCCTATGAATAGTTTGGTTTGGGGTATGTGATGAATTTGTTAATATTTACTCTTGCAATGGACAACAGTATTGGGACACCTGGCCATTGCACCCACATTCTGAAACCATAGGCATCAGTATGGAGTTGGTCCTCCCTTTGCAGCAATAACAGCTGCCATTCTTCTGAGAAGGTTTTCCATAAGATTTTTGCCCATTTATCAGGAAGAATATTTGAGAGTTCAGGCACTGATGTTGGATGTGAAGGCCTGGCTTGCAGTCTCTGTTATAGTTCATCCCAAAGCTTTTCGATGGGGGTTAGGTCAGGCCTCTGTGTGGGCCAGTCAAGTTCTTCCACACCAAACTCACCCAACCAAGTCCTTATGGATCTCGCTTTGTGCACTGGGGCACAGTCATGCTAGGACAGAAAAGGGCCTTCCCCAAACTGTTCCCAACAAGTAAATTTTCTTGATATGCATACATGCACAGAACAGAACCCTGACCTCAACCCCATATAACACATTTGATATGAATTAGAATGGACATTGTGAGCCAGGCCTTCACATCCAGCATCAGTACCTGACCTCACAAATGCTCTTCTGAAGGAATGGGCAAGAATTCCCACAAAGCCATCCAGGGGATACATTGTTATCATTCTCAAAGCATCTAGTTCCCTAAGAGGAAATGTGGGTGGGAAGGTTGGTTTTCACAGCATTTTTCAGAACAAGAGTGCCTGAAAGGTGTGAAAGACTGAAGGAAACCAGGCTAAATAAATGGTTTAAAACAAACTGCATCAACCTGTTATAAAAAGTGTTACAACAGAAGATGAACCTCTTGAAGTGTCAGTGGGTTCAGGCTTAAATATGACGGCATAAAAGTCACAAAATCCCACTGCTAATAAAAGTAGTGGCTTAAAATTGCACATTGTAAGATATATGCTATGCTAGGATATATGCTAAATATATTAATCTGCAATTAAAAGGAATTAAAAAATATATATTTTAAAAATGAATTTATTCAATAGTTAGAATTATTCAGTTTGTTCAATAGAATGGAATTAGTCAATAGTTAATTTGAAAAGCCTAAAATAACACTGGTTTAAATTGACAATTTAATTCAACTATTTGCAATATATTCTTTGTTTTTACATTTCATATATAATTCTTCTTGAAATAAAATCCCATAAAATACTACAGTAACACTTTACTACTGCTGTCAACTACAATGCATTATAGATATCTTCATAATGCATTATAATGGCTGGTGTTAGAATTAATAAACATTACAGCATCTATTATTGACAGTCATAAGACATTTTAGTGTTGATATAATACTTCATAATCTCCAGTGGAGCTCTCATAATGCACTATACATCTTCAAAATGCTTTACAATGTTCAGTATAAGAATTAAGGATGCTTTGTATTGCATTGTGAATTGTATCTATAGTGCATTATAGACGAGAACCTCATGAAGCATCCATATTGCTCAATAAACATGGCTATAATGTGTTATGCATTTTTATAAATATTTACAGCCATCTTTATAATGCTTCATGAATGCATTAAAACATGTTATAAATGTGTTCATAGATTCTTATAGACATGCCATTCATGGAAGTTACCAACATTATTAATTCTGAACCCTGCAAAGTAACCTATTGAATATTGTTTAGTTTGACATAGTGCACTGTACAAGTACTATCAAGTGAGATTTTTTTTCTTTACTAAGGAGGACAGGATAAATAAGAGAAGGCACACAAATCCTGCTTATATGAAGTTTTATTTATATAGCGCCTTTAAAATACTGAAGGACATTTTACTACGTGAAGAGGAAAAGAGGCATTTGAGACGAGGGTGCAAGCAAATACCCCTTGAAGTGGTTTATTTAGTGGCTGTGGTGACAAAGCAGCAGGGACAGCACTTTCCACATACAGACAGGGCCCTTTGGGCCAGTTACCCTCCATGCCGTCTAGTCACAGAGGCTAAGAAGGCATGCACACCTGGATCACCCTTTTCTTTCTTCCTCGCCTTCTTCCCAGCAAGCTGTGCTGGGAAAGATTATCCTGCCCCCCGGTTGGGGCAATTAGCAGCCTCCCGCTGCATAGTGTTGGCACTCTTCGTGCTCAACCATGAGGAAACCATAATTACTGTCAGCCTGCATGGTGCCTTCTGTTGGTACACAGCAGATTACTGGTTGACCGATGCAAGTTGGTTTCCAACAAGTCAAAATGAAAAAAGTGAGGCTGCATAAATTCACACGAGTGTAAAATGATATAGGGTAAACACTGGTAGGTGGCATCAGAACTGAGAAACTTTGGAGAAAAGACTTGATTTTATTATGAAAGTTGAGTTCAAGAGCTTAGGAGATACCATATTAAACAACCAGCTACTGTCATCTAAAATACAATAGTGAAATGAAATCCCTTAAAATATTATGGTAACACTTTATACTACAATTGTCATCTATAATGCATTATACGTTGATACCTTCACAATGCATTATAATGATCAGTATTAGAATTAATAAAGCATTACTGTCGTGATCTGGTCCTTCCTTTTGTTCTGTCTTGTTTTCCCATTTAGGCAGCAGGTGTGACTAACCATCCTTTTCCTTAGTCTTGTAGCCTTTTAGTACCTAAGCTGTTCTATTGCCCCCCCTGGGCACATGGCTGAATGGGCATAGCATGCAGCAGAGGAATGAGCCTCTTCTCCAGGTGTGGATTTGAGGCTGCCAGGAGACTAGCCTGAACTCTATTGAATATTTTTCCTCACAAGTTTATTTTGTCATTGTATTGCAGTATAGGTCTTTGTTTTGTATCCGTTCTGGTCATTCCTGCCCATGTCTACTTGGTTTTGTAGTAATGTTTTGTTTCACTTGTATTTCTAGTGTTAAACTCCATAGTTCCTGTTAATTACCATCACCTGTTTCTTGTTCCCCTAATCTCTTGTAATTGTGTAATTAGTAAGGACTCACACTGTATATTTAAGTTACTGCCCTTGCCATTGCTCCTTAGTTAGTAATTGTGTTTGCCACTTCTCAGATCCCTGTGTTGTTTTTGTATTATTGTAATTTGCTCCCAGTTTTATTTTGTGCATTTGTGCTGTTACTGTGTGTTTGTAACATTTTTTGCCCGGTATTTGCTGGTATCATTGTTCTGGAGTTGCCCCAGCCTTAGATTTGTCATGTACCTGCTTTATTTTGACACTTCCTGGTTGTTTTGTGTGTCCTTTCTTTGTTGAAGCCACTATGTGAATCGTCCTTCCCTGTGTCATGTCCCACCGCAACAATTACTTCTTTGACAGTCATATGCCATTATAGTGTTGATTTATAATACTTCAGTGAAATGTATAGTCTCCAGTGAAACTCTCATCAATAATGCACTATAGATACCTTCATAATGCATTGCAATGGTCTGTATTAAGGATGCTTTGTACTGCATTATGAAGGCCTTTATAGTGCATTATAAATGAGAGCTTCATAAAGCAATCATAATGCATAATAAACATGGTTATAATGTGTTATGCATTTTAATAAATTTTCATAGCCATGTTTATAATGCTTTTTGAATGCATGCAGTGTTCATAGATTATTATTGTTGCAGAAGTTCCTCCACATTATACACATGGCATTCATAGAAAGTGTCACTGAAAGTCTATGGTTATGGATCTGATAGGTTAGACCCAGATGACCTAAGTGTATGGGCTAAGGTGTAATGGAGAAGAACTTCAGATATATACAAAGAGGGTAGACCATGAAGAGATTAGAAGGTAGTGAGAATGAGCTTCTGTTGAATGCAAAATTAAGTTGGCTACTCATGCAGATTATAAAGAATGTGAGTGACATCAGCAGATATTGTATGTGAGAACCTAAGCTGTGGAGCTTCAGATGCACTTTAGTCTATAGCGAATTTTGCAATGCAGTACAATCAGGATTGCAGTAGCATTGCATCTAGATGTCATGTGATGAATTTGTGAATTAGGGTTTCAGCATCCATTATATTGTGAAATGAGATTATGGTGTGTTATGTTGTGGAGATGAAGCAGGGACCTGTTATGATTTTGAAAGGGGAGTGACTGGTGAATGAACTGTGAGTGATTGCTTAACTCTATCAACATCAAATATAAAATCAGGCAGACTAGCAAGAAAAGTCTTAGAGCCAATAATTAGGATTTATGTTTTATCAGTAGTGAGTTGTAATAAATTAGAGTTCTTTTTCACTTAATGTCATGAATTCAGTGGGGGGCTGCAAGGTGGTAGTGAACCTACTGCTGATATTGATCTCAGTATCATCAGCATGATGGTGAAAACTAAGACCTTGAAAGCAAATGATCTGACCTAACAGGAGCATGTAAATTATAAACAAGTGAGGACGGAACCTTGGGGGACATGTTGGGGTAGATTTGTCTTCGTGAAGCAAGAAGAAATATTGTCTCTCAGTGAAGTACAAGATAAAATAGTGGCAACTGTCTCAGTGTTACCAAGGGTTAAACGGCGGGAGAGAAGAATATTATGGCTAAATGCCTCGGATGCATAACTGAAGCTGAAGGAGAAAAACGATACTGAGAGCCCCAGAATGAACAATGAGGACATCATTCACTTCCGTTTCTGTGCTATGAAGAGAGCAAATACTGGATTGGAAAGACTCTGAAAGATTAAACCAAGCCAAATGATCCTGAAGGTAAGAAGATAAAACTTTTTTTTTTTTCTTTTCAAAATTTTGCCCAAAAGGGAGATTAGATTAAATTGGATTAGATTGACCAGGATCAACACCAGGCACTAGAAGAAATTCAGAGCTGGGAGATGGAAGAGGGGGTACTTATCAAGACACAGATAGTTTGAACTCCTCTGAAAAAAGTAGATGAAGAAACAAATCTTGCAGTTCGACAGTGGTAGCATTCATAGGGGGCATGAAGATCTGGCAAATAGCAGTACAGGTACACTATATGGACAAAAGTATTGGTGTACCTGACCATTAGAACCAGAGGAACTTTCATGACATCCCATTCTAAATCCATAGTCATCAATATGCGGTTGGTTTCCCCTTTGCAGCTTTGGGAATGGGATGTCATACACGTTCCTGTCGGTGTAATGGCTTGGTGTCCTAAAACCTTTGTCCATGTAGTATATCTCTGGTCTATAGCTAACATTACTAATAATACAGGAATAGTGGGATAACAGGGCAGCAATAAAGGTCGTTCTCTATGTCTTCATGTGTTCATCTCATCATAATTGAAAGCATGAACAGTAAGATCAGTTCTCTTATAGAGCTGCTCTAGGTTTCGCCCAATTACTATTGAGCCCCAGAGCTCAGCAGGATATTATGGGCAGAAGGGATAGCAAGGCACAAGCCTGTTTTAATAGGAGCATCTTCATCCAGAGCTTGAGAAATAACATCATGACATTGCTCTGTATACATCAAAGACAAATAACTAAAAAGTAGAATCTGGCAAATAAGTAGCTTAAACAGGTATTCACCTCGAAGACTGCACAGTAATAATAACTAATGTTTGCTTGTTGTAGCGCCCCTGTCCCAAAAGAGATTTTGTAATTTTCTCATTAATTGCTTTAATTATATTATACATTATTTGCACAGGCCTTTTTATTAAAAACGTTGTATAATCAGGAAGGTGTGAGGAGTTAATGTCGTTGTTATTGTTATAATAAATTAGGGGGTTTATTTTTAGTGTTCCACATCACTATAAATAATGAAAATTGCTAAATTAGATGCTGAATTATTAATGGTTTTATATGAGTTTCATTACACCTCAATATGTGATCGTCATTATAGTTTTAAACTCCATGGAGTGTAAAAATTTAATTTTAATGCTCCCCAAGTACAACTGTAAATAAATGTTGAAGCTGCATGCACCTGCTTTACTCATACGTTTCATTAGAACCTGTAATATTTCTCTAGTAAAACTTTTTGAGAATTTGAGTATAAAACAATCTATGATAATTTTAGATTAAATTTATATTTCATGTAACGATATAACATGTCATACAGTATAACCATAACAATACAGAACATCTAATCAAATCCTTGATTATCTATTTTTTTTTTTTTTTTTAATAAAGATTTCTTCCCATCTTCCTTTATTTGTAATTGTACAGCACCTTCCATAATGTTTGGGGTAAATGGCTTCACAGATGTTTCAGTAATTGTTTTCAATTTCTTTGTTATTGTAGGTCAGGGTCCTTCAAATCTGGACCTCGATTCCAAATCCAGGCCTTGTTTTCAGTTCTCCCAGGTAGTTAAATTATTACTGATTCTGATTGGTCAGACGCTTCACACCTGGCTCACAGGTAAAGAAGGCTGGAAAACCAGCAATGCTCGGACCTTGAGGACCATGATTTGAATAACCCTGTTGTAGGTATTACAGAAATTTCAGCATCTAGTCGTTATCCTTGGTTTTGATAACCTTTGGAGTTGGTTATTGTCATGGGAACCAGAGTTATACCAAAAAAAGTCAAGGAAGCATTATCAGGCTGAGAATAAGAAACATTAGACAAGCTTTAGGATTAACATAATTAACTGTTTGAGGCATTATTAAGGAGAAAGAGAGCACTTGTGTCACTTTTGACTCGGCATAAATACAAATAGCGTGGTTAAAACATTCTTTCTTCCATCTGAGGAATATTACCAAACTTAGAACAATGCTCTCACTTCAGGATGCAATGACCTTTTATAATCTCTAGACTGGACAATTGTTATGCCCTATTAGTTGGGTGCACTTCTGCATCATAAAATATAATCCAGTTGGTGCAAAATTGTGCAGCAAAAGTCATAGCAAGGACTAGGAGACATGCACATATCAGTCCTGTATTGGCCTCATGTCTTTGGCATCCGGTTACATCTCAAATTGACTACAAGTTGCCAACTGCTTACCTGCAGTATAAGGCACTGAATAGTCTAGCACCAAAGTATATTAGCAGTTTACTGGTTCAATATAAATCCCCTCATTTGCTTTGCTCTCAAGGAGCGGGCTACCTGGCTACAGCTAGAGTGGAATGATGGTTTGATTTGGTTGCAGAGCATTCTGTTATGGGGTTCCAATGTTATGGAATAGTTTACCAGCAAATGTCCAAGATGCAGACTCACTCCCAGTATTTAAGTCAGAGCTAAACACTTACTTGTTTAATCTAGCATTTGGTGACGCAGCTGACAGCTAGTTCTCACCCTCAGCTACCATTATAGTGCGTTGTACAGAGTTAGTTGAGGACCAGTGTCATTGATTTTGGATGAACTGGGTGTTCAGTGCTGTCACTCTGGCTTCATGGGTCCCACATGTTGTTTGGGTGCTGTTACTCAGGGATTCATCATGCCTATGTTCCCTTCACCTCTCCCACCTAGTTAGGCTGCTATAGTTAATTAGACCAGTCAAAGACTCATTATCTCCATACCACACAGCAAAATAGGTCAAAAATTAATCTATTTGCCACACAGCTTTAATAATGCACAGTTCAATTCTCTGTCTTGGAGTTTCTGATGATAGGCAGTTCTCTACCTGCTCACCCAGCATGACTGCACATCTGCCATCCTTACCCGCTTGCTGTGGGACCGCACCACTCGCTGCCCAAAGAGGAGGTCACAAATGGCTACATCAACAGGAGGCTATAGCAGGGTATCATCTGCCCGTCCACCACACCTGTGACATTCAGGTTTTTCTTTGTGAAGAAAGGTGGTGAGTTGCACCTGTGTGTAGAGGACCTTGAACGCAATCACAATGAAGCACAGAGATCCTTTGCCTCTCATATCATCTGCTTTGAAGAAACTGTGCAAAGCTGTGAAATTTACTGATTTTGATCTCTACAGCTCTTACAATCTTACATTACACGAGGGAGACGAATGGAAGACATCTTTTATAACACATTTAGGACAATATGAGAGTATCTGGTCATGCCTTATGGGATGGCAAACAGTCCCTCCATCTTCCTGGCCTTCATGACCGAGGTCCTATCCGACTTGTTGAACAAATGTGTCATGGTGTTTATTGATGATATCCTCATTTGTTCTCCTTCTCCTGAGCAGCATGTCCAGCATGTCTGTGTAGTTCTCCAGCGATTGTATGACCACCACCTCTACGTCAAGGGAAAGAAGTGTGAATTCCACTGCCAGACTGTAAAGCTCCTGGGGTATGTTATCCAGCCTGGATCAGTGGAGATGGACAACAACAAGGTCAAAGTGGTCAAGGAATGGGCACTTCCCTGTATGGTAAAGGAATTGCAGCAATTCTTAGAGTTCGCTAACTTTTTAGCATGAATTTTTGCCCGGTGGCCATGAACATATTTGAACATATTTATCACAAGTAGTTTGGCTATTTTACTGAGATAGCTCCTTTGACTTACGTGAAGCATGGCTTCCAGTGACTGACTAAATGATGCTGTTACACTTTAGTTTAATCTATATATATAGAATTTGTGACTGTGTAAGATGCTTATGTTCACCTCACGCTTGGCAGTAAGGGTACATTAACATTGCAAGTAACGCAATGTTTTTTGTCGGGGATGCATCAGGATGCATTAGCATTTATACTACAAATGATTTGTGGTGAAATGCATCCCAGACCATCTAGTGGTTTGAGTGATCAGATCTCAATTTGTCTTGGTGGTCATCTACACTTGTATTTAGCACTGTTGACTTGATCCAATTGCCCAGGTAACAGGGTCTAAAAGTACTTAATGATAAACATGCCACTGAGGATGGAGTATTCTATAAACAATGTATAAAACAAAAGCTGATTAAACTGTTGTTGTAGCATTAAATGCACAATACCTGTATTTCATCATGTCAGCATTTTCATTAAAGAAAGAATGTGTGAATTATCAGTTATGGGATATACTGCAGGAAATTGTGAGATAAAGCAAATAATGAAAGAGTTAAAGGTGTCAGGAAATTTTAGAGTGAAGTTTAAGTTATTTGACAGTGGCCTGCATTTAACTGCAAAATTTCAAATTTAAATGTGACTTCACTGGAAGCCCCATGTCAAGTTTAATGTAAAAATGAGTGTGGGTCATAAAAATGTCCTGAAAAAATCCTGGTAAATGATTTCCTGAAAATAGGGGGAACCCTGAGCACAGTTCAAGTTAAAATGAAAAACAATCTCATAAGCAGCCTTAGCATTTAAATATAAATGAGCATTTGGCCTCCAAAAACTTGATAAAATCTCAAATACCTTAGGAAATTTTCAAACGTATTCTCTAAAAGTGCTTTAATTAAACGGTAAAAATAATACCAAAGCCACAAACATATATTGTATCTTTCATTTATTAACATGCAGAAAACATAACTTTTAAGCTTTAGTTAATATTGTGTCTGCCTAAATTAGCATTTATAAAAATGCTAACAAGGGTTTCACTGGAACGTACAGAGCTTGCTAACTTGCTGATTTCTGATATTAGGAGGTTAGTGAGCCACAGCTGCCATCCTGGCAGGCATTTACACAGCAGAAATACAACAGATTACAGTATGCAGAGGGGCACTGAAGGCAACGGACAGGAAATGTAAGTGAATTTGTTTTTTTATATGTGAATTTGTGAGATATTTTAGATTTGGAATCTATGACTTTGACCACTACAATGCATGTTATATTTGAAAATCATTTTGACTGATTCACTGAAAAGAACTAGTTCAAAAGAACCGATGTATTGCATGCAAAACTCTTCATTGTATATTTTGTGTTTTACTATTTACTTTGCGTAGATGCATGTAGACCTGGCAGTATCTCATTTTTTGTACTATTATGCCATGCAGACATTATACCAGTGTACGGTACTTTGACTTCATTTGTGAAATGATGATATTCCAATATTTTGAAATTTTGACAATAAAAATTCGCCAAGCGGGTGGGTTTCCCTTGATATACGTATTTCGGTAAATCTGCATTACTGTAAATGTCTGGATGCATGTTTAGTTGTTCTCTTTAGGGTGCATTTTAAAAAGGTTTTAATGTTGTTTTCTATCTGATGCAGTTAGTTACGATACTGCCATTGGAGTATTTTCAGCAAGCTATTTAATTGGCCTTTGGCAGGCAACCCCCCCCCATACATACACACACACACACACACACACACGCATGCACACACACACACAGACAGACCACTATAACCTAATGATTTTTTTGAGTTTCAAGTTAACACTCCCATATGTCAATTTTGCCTATACTGTACAGCGGAACCTCGGTTCTTGAACGTGACCCATTCCAGAAGGCTGTTCCTGAACTGATTTGGTTAAAACTGAATCAGTTTTTCACATAAGAAGTAATGTAATGTAGGAATTATTAGCTCATGTAAATTTTAATATTCTCCACCAATATGTTTGAAATGAATTAAAGTTTAATTAAT
>JAODJW010000002.1:23573795-23589207 GCA_026777045.1 Hyperopisus bebe | reverse complement strand
CTGATATGACACACACAGGCAGAATGCTCAGTAAGTCACACCAGAAAGAACAGTCCCTGGTACTGAGCACGCCGGGGCTTCATAGGCACGGAGCAGCCTGCTACACTAACCACTGATATGACACACACAGGCAGAATGCTCAGTAAGTCACACCAGAAAGAACAGTCCCTGGTACTGAGCACGCCGGGGTTCTTAGGCATGGAGCAGCCTGCTACACTAACCACTGATGAGCTGGTGTTCTCACATGAGAAGGGTGACACAACAGGATAGACTTATGTTTTAAATTCTAAAATGCAAGCTCAGCTTCTGACTTACATTGTAGTATTAAAAATTTATGCTATGCAGATTAATCAGTGGGTCTCACACTTCTTGTGATTGTTGTACATATTCTTTCTTTTCATGAAATGTGCTGTAAATACATTTGGGTAACATAATCCATTTCTATTAAGTTTGCTAAAGTGTACTTTTTTCTGAATTGTCATATGCAACAAATTTGGATAAGCCTATTGATATGTCAGTTTAGACTTTAGAGCAATTGAGAACATACATCCCATCCTAAAGTGTACTGAAATTCATCCAAAAATTAATCCTGTATGTTGAGGAATAACCTTTTTTTCCCTTCCAGTTTATGGTGGACACTGATTAATATAAAACAGAACAGCACATACATTGATTTTTCACAAAAATGATTTTGTTTGTGTTATTTGAAAGTTATGTTTAATTGTTAATATTCAGAAACAATAACCCGAATCAATAATTGGAAAAAAGAAAGAATTCTTTTATGATTAACTTCATAGCCTATCGATTTCCAGTTCGACTGCATCACAATCTTAGTCACAAAAAGCGAAGATAAATTAAATGATGAACTAATTATTTAATAAATAGCAGAAAGTTTATGATGCTTCCTTAATGTATATTTGAGGTTGGAGCTGTCAGCAGCCACACTGCCTGCCCTTCTGACAAGGTGATCTATCAGAAGCTAAGCAGGTTTGAGCCTGCCAGGTACTTGGATGGGAGACCAACTGGGAAAGGTGTGTTGTTGCTGCACATCATCAGCTTGCTGTGGCCCGTAGAGGAATTCATCCTGTCATTGTTGAGGATTCATATTCCACTGTGCTGTAGAAATGTTGTCCTCCTTGTTGTGTGATGTAAAACCAAAATCCAGTTTTCTGAGGTTATTTGTGTTTTTTAAAAAAATAGGGGTGGTACCCCAATGTCCTGTTTAAATTTGCCCACTGTGGCCCTTTCAAATTTGGCTTCCTAATCATCCCCTATATCTGATTGGTGAATTCTCTCCTGCCCCTTCACCACCTTAGTTACTGGGCTCTGACCTTACTGGTACAGAATGGCTGTGGTGGCATCATCCAGGCGGGTGCTACACGGTGGTGGTGGTTGAAGTGGCTCCCCATTGCTTCTCTAAAGTGCTTAGCGTGTCAAGAAAAGTGCTTGTATAAATGTAACATTCGTTCATTTCATAATTTACCATCATTTTCTTGGTTTGTTTGTTTTCATTTATATGGATTTAATTACATTTTTGTATATGTACATTTTATAAAGTCTAATTACCCAGTTGCTTATCTTATTAGAAAAAAATAATATGAATTTTGTCTTGATTAAAAGTTGAAGGGAAATAGATTGAACTTGTACTTATAGCCTGGCGACAGTGGGTGTCCATGTGATAAGTAAATCTTTGAAGGGCATTTCCCCCATGAGCTGACACTTATTTGGCTGAATCCCACAATTGTATTAAAATACTGCCATGCTCAGCAGAGGTGGCAAGTTCAGCTCCAGAAAGTAAAAGTCCAGACCAAGATTTCGTTTCAACCAACCAGTTGCATACTCTGTGACTGTGACTCTTTATGCTCAACTGATTGGTCGAAACAAAAACCCGGATCTGGATTTTTACTTTTTGGAGCCGAGCTTTCTACCTCAGACATTAGAGATTAATTGTCATTGTTGACACACCACAACAAAATGCATTCTCTGCATTTAACCCATATGTGACAATGTGACATAGCAGGCGGCAGCTAGTTCAGCACCCAGGGTGCAGTGCTTGGGGGCGGGATCTTGCTCAGGATACCACAGTGGTGCCTTGCTGATTAGAGATTTGAACCTGCAATCTTTCAATTGTAAGTGCATATCCCTAACCATTAAGCCACCATTCTACTGGGCTGGAGAAAAGGTCTGACTTATGAAAATGACAAACAATTAATTAACATGGACATTTAAAGCAGTTATGTCAATCGTAAAAATAAACTTGGTAGTTGGAATAGAGATAAAGGAAGAAAGTTGATTGTGTGCAGCAGTTTCTGTTCATATAAAATTAAGCTTTTTATGATAACATGCCAAACGCTTCTATTAACACATTCAGTAAATATCACTTGTGCTGGACACCTAATTCAGATCATTTGTTTGTGTTCAGTTTGTTTATTTTTCTCTATAGTCCAAATACATTAAAGTGTGGCTTTGCAGTAATTTAATTAAATTCACTAATTACATTTAAACAGCATATTTTTGCATTCATTTTTTAAAAATGACAGCAAATTTGTTAAGACTGGTTTCCACTTCTTGGAGTATCATTAAAATGTTGTAGCTCTTTGCAAGCATTGTATCAACAACATATTTAGCTAAAGGTTTGTTTGTAAAAATATAAATCTCAGGATAGGGATAGTAGCTCTCTGAAAGGGCATTCTGGACATGCTTGTCTTATGGGAGAAATTGTTTGGAAAACTCCAAAGTGCAGATCTTATTAGAAGCCGACAATCAGGTACATACACAGAAGCACAGGGAAATTGAAGAACATGGTCTATCCCAAGCTGGTTAATCCCTTGGGATAAAAGTAATTTAGGGGAGATAAATCTTCAGCAAGCACTAGTACAGGGTAAAAGTACAAAGACAGATAGATTATGTCTCCCTTGAAATGAAAAGAACATTGTATGTATGAATGATTATCTAAGTACCGGATTTTTTTTGTTTGTTAGTGTGTACTACACAGAGGTGAAGAGTTCAGGTCCAGAGAGTACAAATCCAGACCAAGATTTTGTTTCAACCACCCAATTGAGTGTAAAGAGTCACAGTCGCAGAGTACTCAACTGGTAGGTTGAAATAGAATCTTGGTCTGGATTTGTACTCTCTGGACCTGGAATCTCCACCTCTGGTACTACAGTAGTCTGTAGACATCTGAAGACTATTATTAGTGCAAGGGCCAAAAAAGGCTACATTATTTGATACCCATTATCTATGTATATCAAAATGTATTTCATCTGAAGATTCATACTTATTTTTCTCAATGGCATATAATTCTATGATAATGCTATAAATTTATTGGTGGCAAAAAAAAAAGTTGGTGAATTTTGTTCAGTTTTACTGTATAAATTGTGACAAAATTCATCTTAAATTTTCTATGGTTTTATTTGCAATGCTGTGTCCTTGGTGTATTTCATACTTGAAATAACAGCAAATAAGATAAAAATAATAAGTAATATTATACTGAGGACACTGTCATTTTTCTGGGCATTTTTGTATCTGCATCTGATTATACACTTTATAAAGCAAGATTACACTAAGGTAATTAAAGTTTCTGTATTTGTGAAAAAAGACATTGTACACAAAAATGTCTGTATATTCATGGGAATTTAGAACTTCAATTCCAAAGCTTCTTTGAAGTATATCACATGAAGGACGCAGCCTATGGAAAATAAATTTGTCCGTAACTAGAATAAAAGAAAAGAAAAAACCTTGCAATTGCTTGTATATCCAGGTTTTTGCTTTGGCCATCTTTGTCATTTGTTTCCCATAAATTATTAACAATTAGGGCACTTTGAAGCTTTTTTTAAAATCAAATCTCTAAGCACTGAATCATTATTTGGCATATCATAGATTGATGCTTTGCGATGTCTGCAGTAGATCACAAATAATCAATACTGAGACACCCAGGTTCTGTATGCACATGTGCAAGAGAAAATATCATGTTTTAATGTTTTACAGTTATTCTCAATTGCTTTGGCACATTTCTCAAATCACTGTTACTTTCAAAACAACCTGTTTGATCCCCAGACCATGATGTTGCTTGTGCACAGCATCTTTCCTAATTGTTTCACAGAAATTTGCAAATGCTTTAATACAATGGTGCTTTTTTTAAACATAAACACCAAAGTTTATTTTATTGTCTCCAAGGGGCCATGCGAGAGCTAAATGACATCCTGGCAGTGCCTGTGTGACATCCTGTCCCCAACAGCCTCTCGTTATCTTCCACTCTAATCACATTCTATCACCCTTTCTCTCACTCTCTCTGTCTCACACTCACACACAAACATACACACCCACACACCTCTGGTTCTTAAAAAAATCAAAACGTATCTTATTTAAAACCAGTTCTCAATGCCCAACAATACACGCCAATCCTTGCTCTCCCTCCTTGTGTTTCACGTGACGTAGGATGCTGGTTGAAAAAAAAAAAAATTAAACAAATGGCAAGTCGCACTGGTATGCCTAGTTATAAAATTTAATGGTTGCAAAGTGTAACTAAATGGTCGCAGTCTGAAGCCATGCATTGGTGGAATTATTGGCTTTCGAGAACACAATCAGCAGGGACCTGAGATGGAGACTCACACCACTGCCCTCATCAAACGAGCTCACCAGAGAATGTTTTTCCTCAGGCTGCTGCAGAAATGTAACATCTCTCCCAATGTCTGAAGTCTGGTCTACAGAGCCACTATTGAAAGTGTTCTCACCTCGTTTATCATTGTGTGGTACCCATCATGCACTGCTGCAATGGAACACAGGCTGGAATGTATCGTACGAACAGCCAGGAGGCTCACGGGCTGCGAGAAGGTGCCTGCAGGGCTCCTGCACGACATGAGAGCCAGGAAGCAGGCCAGCAGCATAGTGTCAGACCCGCGCCACTCAGCCCACTTCCCCTCTGGCCGCAGGTTCTGCTCAATCAGCACCAGGACCTCCAGGCACCTTAACAGCCTTTTTTCTGAAGGCCATAAACCTTCTTAGTAATCTTTCATTAACACTACAATAGACTGGGCTACATTCATTCAGTTAAGCCCATTTTTCTGATCTATGTATTGCTTTTCTATTTATTGTTGTTGCTGTTCTATTTATTGTTGTTTTTCCCCTTTTGGTGACCTAGTTTAACCTTTTAATTCTTTAACTCAATTTTTACTGCACTGTATCGGCAGGTCAAATTACTGTGGACTTTGTATATTAGGTGAATAAAATGATTCTGAGTTAATTGTCTACAGTTACAAGCTTTTGTAGCTAAACCATTGTGTTGTGCTATATGTTGTGCATAAATTGTTTTCAGAAATCCTTATGAATATAAATATTCTGGTGGAAGTTTATTTAATAAAGGTGATGTACAACTGCAACAAATATCTCCATTGGGAATTATAAACTTCTGTATTTAAGTTGTCATCTGGTGCTTAAATTTTGCCTTATAGTAAGCTATTTAAAATTTTATTAACGAAATGGTAATTTGAAAGAAGTTCCTTTCTGAGCAAATTGCAAAATACATCGACAGCCTTTGCGTATATAACAAGGATATTATAAAACAGGAAAGATTGGCATTAGAATAACATATTGATAAGATATAAACTCACATTATAAAACTTATTTGTATTAGTTTATTAGAGAGAGATTACATGCTTTGTCTGAAATGATCGATTTCAGAATGGATGCAGGATAATTATTCCCTTTAGTGCTGTTTGAATCATTGTTAATTATAGAGGGAATAACACTGATTGTTGAGAGTTGCATGTTATTAAACAAAAAATGTTGAATCAGTTATTTACACTTAAAATCCTGTACTTATGCTGGAAACATGGTTTCAGGTGAAATCACAATTAGCAGCATGCTCATGGCAAACTGTGCTGAAACTGAAATTCATGTCACACATGTTTCTTGTTTCTTTTCATCCACTGCTAAAAGTCGAAAACCCAGCAGCACTGAAAGTTTCACCATCAGCTATCATTTAGCCCACAGCCGCATGTTGATCTTTCTGCATTGGTAGCAAATTGAATTATTATTGCTCCGAAACATTTCTCAATGCAGACTGCAAAAACAATATTGACTCTTGGGGAGGGAATGTTTTAATTATTTTCACATGTGAGGATCACAGGCAGCAAGCAGCCAGTATCTGAACCTGCTAATTATCACACCTGTAAATGATAGTTTTATCTGGTGTTAAGTTCTAGCCCGTAGCGAGGTATTGCGAGGTTCTCCTTGTGTTCATTAGCGTACGCCCATGTTTATTGACTCTTCCGCCAGTATTTATTGACAAAGATATTTGGACTACCATTTGGGTTTGCTTGCACTTGGTTGCGTTACTTTGACCCCTGCCTGCCTTCTGGTTTTGGATTTCTGGACTGTGTTTTGGCTTCGATAATCAAGATCATAATGGATTTTGCTCTAGGAATTTGGTCTCAATCCTTACACCTTGCAGGTTTACTCCATTACTGCTGTATGGACTTTTTTCCCTTTACCTTAATGAAACAAACAAACAAACAAACAAATTAATGACTAATTACATTACAGCAATTATCCTTTAGACTTTTGCATTGTAAGCTTGAAGTCAGCATGAACATCGCACATCACTACTTAAGTTTTTGTGCTTACATAAGCAGCTCTAGTTTACAATGCTTTTGAAAGTACTAAATTGTGTTTTTTAAAACATCATAAATGCATGTTAATGAGTATGTGTCTGTAGGGTATATATTGCCGTTATAATTCCGTTATTAATTAATATGCAATGGAATTCTACTATACAGTTACATCAATAGGTGAGGTTAATTACTGCCAATTCCAAGTAAAAGCTCTGAAGACTCACAATATCTAAAGACAGCTTTATCAAATGTAAACATTTTCTTAAAGCTACAGAAGATGATTAGCTGTCTGCAAGACACAACATAGCACGCCATTTTCATGGATACTATACTAACTGTACTGCAGTAAAATTCTTGCAGTTTTTCACAATTGCTTTGGCACATTTCCTGAAACATACTTCACATTCACACGACTGTAAGAGCATTTTTTCAAAACAATTCATGCCTGTGGCACAACATTATGGTTAAGCTGCAAAAGGACATAACTCACCCAAAACAATTAGCTTTTGTTTCAACCACTAAAATGCTTAGAAATATCGCCGAAGTATCAGTGTAAGTATGCTGCTAAGCTCCACAGTTCTGAATGATAGCCATTTCCCACTTACTCATTGTCTCTGATCATTCTTCTTTAGCAAACCGATGTCAGGTCAAAGACACCAGTTTCAACATTGCAGCTAAATTATGTTAACATTAAACATGTAAATGCTAAGGATGTTACAATATGTTAAGCCGGGATTTTTATAATACCAAGGTCAAAAGTGTTATCCGTTCCTAGCTGTGCCCTGTAATTGATCGTAGTTATTGGAGTTGCAGAAAATATACTAAGGACTTGCCCTCTGTGTCCTCAATGGTAGGTATGGGCATGACTAAAACATTTGGAAATTTATGTGAAACACTGAGATATTATATTCTGCTGTGTACAACTGGCTTCACGGTATGGGGATAACACTAGTTATTTTGCAAATTTGAATTGGTGTCTGAGAAAAACAAAACTGTAATTGTGTGACACTTTTGGCTGAGTTTAAAGAAATCTTTATCAAAAATATCAAATATTTTCTTTAATTTTTAATTATTATAATAATAATTATAATTTTTTTAACATGATTTTTTTTTGTGTCTGTCAGCTTTTCCTAAATAGGGAAATGGTATTTTCATTTTTGTTATTCAGCAAAATGACTCTGGCTGCTTCTTCCTTTCAGCAGAGATGATGCACTTTTCAGAGAGGGAAAAAAATATATATATAAATATATAAATCATGGAGCAGAAGTACCTTCTCAAACTCTTCATTAAAATTATATGTTGAGTAGTAGTACTTCTCTCATAAAAAATGTATTACATAATGCAATAGAATACATAATGCAGTGTCTACTGCTTGTGTGACATTTGACCTCTGTTATCCCTGTGTCCATCCTTAAGTTGAAAAAATAGTGCAAAACCAACTTTATCTGCATGTTACCATGAGGCAGAGGGATTTTCAAGACATTGAGCAGAAAGACTCGCTACATATGGGGCAGCATAGCCGCAGATCGGACTTTCGATCCATTTGATCCAGCCCTCATCAAAGTCATTCATATCTTTACACCTGTCTATTTCTTCTGCATTCAACACATTGACTACGAGTACCGATTCCCACACCTTGACCTTGATATATATATATATATATAATACATGAAACAACAACGAAGGGGCTGTGGTCGCTGATTCAGGAGAAAAGTAGTGCTTCCCCCAAAGGGGTGGCACGAGTCCTTCAGTGCTGGGGTGTGCCGCAGGAAGCAGTGGTCCCCTAAGGGCAGTTGTCTTTTGGGCTGTTCTGTCACAATGGAAGAAAAAGAATAAGCAATTTGCTTACCCGGGATTTTTTCTGTGATACTCTACCCAGCAGGCTTTAAGCTGTGCTGTGCAAGACAATTCCGCTTCCTGGTTGGGGGCAAACCAGCTACACATTATTACCATTCCTCACTGGCATGATGAGAGATGATGAGAGAGGTCAAAAGAGCAAGTCAAGGGATTGTCTGAAGCTGGTATATCTAACTAATTAAACTCAGAGGTTGAAAGTCAAAAGTCAGCATTTTTGGTTAACTAACCCAGGGACTGGCTCAGGATATCTAGTGAACTTAACTCAAAGGCTGCAAGGTAATTAGTTAGTTCAGGGACCAGTTCAAGAGTAATATGTCTGACAGACTCAACCCAGTGGGGATGTAATTCGGTCGTATAGGGCATCATTTGCATGTTTAATGCCCCAGGTTGAATCCCAGGCATGTTCCTTTATATATGACACTGGTTGAATGGTCAAAGCAATGGACAGCCATCTATTTTGGTTTATATACACGGGCTCCTGTATTATCTAGTTCTTGCATTGCTTTGGAATACCGGTACTATTTGTATTGTGTTGTATTGGCCAGTAAAGATCTTGAAATCTTGAATAATCTTTCAAATAGCAGTTTGTCATTGCCTAGTATAAAGTAGACGCTCCCCTGTATCAAGTGATTAATCAGCAAGCTATGAATAGAGTTCATATAATCAAGACATATTTTTTTTAGTTTGGTAAAAACGACGTACACCAGCTACAATTACAGTTTTTCTTGATTGCTTTCATGCAGCAGTCAACTCAAACTCCACGTTTTCAAAGCAGTTAGAACACAGGACTAAAACGTGGCACTAATGGTCAAAGTGACACATTTTGTTTGCAGAAGGTTCGAACCGTGCCAAAACAGTTAAATTATGAAACAAAAGCAAATTTTGCCTTCAAACAACACAACTTGCAAACAAGTGTATGAGCTCTTCCAATCAATCATTACACAATGGACAACAAAATACAGCACTCAGTGCGAATCAGTGCACCATTGCTTGTCATTGTAGCCTATTACAGTACATAGCTGTCATGCCAGTGCCATCTGTTATCTTCCTACATAGGCTGTGTCAAATTTGGCTTCTTGCAAAGAATTGGATCCAGAATCAGAAATGCTTTGATGCAAATTTTATTGATTCCATGACATTCTTTTTTTTCAAACTGTGGCTGAAAACTGAAATACTGTAAATATTACAGAAAATACATGTAAACCAAAATAACATCTATGAGTAAAAGAAATTAAGAAAATAAAAATCTATTACAGTAAAGTATAAAAATATATTACAGTATAAGAAATAGCCACTATTGATACTCAGTCTCTTCAGTCTTGACGATGGGCCACCTGGCTTCATTCACATCACATTCAATATCCTCTCTTGCACCCTGGGAAAAACCTTCTTGCATGCCTTATCCAACCTTAACATTCCTCTGCACCTATTTCCTGGGCAGCAGCAGTCATTGCATTCAGCAAGGGCATCTGCTCATAGGGATGGTGATCATAACCCTTCCACCTCCATTATTTCCTAAGTAAAAAAGGCAAAATTACAATGAAAAGTGACTCCAGTTGACTCTAATTGCATGATATGACAAGGCATTACAGTATAGTAATGTTTCCTTTCCTCCACGTATTGGCATCTGGCCTCCTTCACAACATCAGAGCTCCTTTGAAATGGAACTCTGTAGAGTTGCTTCATGGCCATATGGTTGCTTCATAGGACGCAGTCAATGGTGGTCAGGCTCACGTTGTTGATGCTCCTAAATATGCATCTGTAAGCAGTGCTGCCCTGATTTCCTTTCTGCCCTGAAGATTTGTGTGAAGGAGTGTCAAACAGGTGCTTCAGCAATTTCATACTGATCTAGGTAGTTTCTAATAGGTAATTAGGAATAGGTGATTTCTCTTTGGTTACCTTAGCTAAAACAATGGAGTGTGGACTGCTTGGGTTCTGCTTACAGAGTGTCCATCTGACTGACTTGTGGGATCCATCCTTAAAAACAATATTCCTTTCATTAGAAAGTGGCTATAAACCAACCACTGGCCAAATGTTGAAAATATATTTTTTCCTTTGAAAATCTGTAAATTTTTTTATTGCAAAGTTGTGATCATTATGTCCTTGAAAGTATATCAATAGATCGGTCAAATTTGGAATTTTGACAGTGGGGTTGTTCTCACCGAAGGGCCAGAGAATTCCAAGAATAAAGAATTCCATAACTTTCTATATTTTTACAGTGTTATGATGTGCTGTTTTATGACTGTGACCACTGTACCATTCAGATGAGATCAATTGTGTGTATGTATATCAACTACATTAACATTAATCAATTTTCCTTAAATTTAGGCATACTGTGTGAATTTTCTGTGACTCGAGATGGGGGGGGGGGGGGGCAGGTGTGACAATAAGACCATCACAGGCCCAAAGCAATCCAGAGTCACTGAGCCCATTGGGGCCAAGTCAAGTTCAAGCTGATTGGTGAGCAAAGGGGGTCCTACCCAGTAGTAGAGTGAAGCTCTTCATAAATTGGCCAGTGAGTTATATGACGTATTTTCTGGGAAGACATAAACACATCTCAAAATCTAAAGGTTCAACTGACAGGTGAATCCAAGGTGCCAAGATTCTCAGGAAATCAGACAGGCAGCAAATTACCTTTTGCAGGAAGAATGCTTTTGTTTTTGCATTATATTACATAGTTTCCAGTTGCACACACATACAAATAAATAAATAAATAGCCAAACATTCATGCATGCATGCATTTGATATAGATAGATAGATAGATAGATAGATAGATAGAAGAAATACTGTTACTTATGTGAGATGGATGAGGGGATGAATATTTTTACTTCTATATTAATTTGTGATCTAATGTAGTGTGATTAAAATTTTTATTTGTTACTGTTGTACTATGATTTTTTTTTCTTCTTTGCATATAATAAGATCTTTTAAAACGTAAATGAGTACATTATTTTAACCTCCAACTTACAGGGAAACACTGGCAAAAACTCACGCTCATCCATGCAGACCAGTGTGGTGCTGAGGGATCACCCACTGCACGACTCCACTCAGGTTCTCATCCCTGAGGTGGTTCGCCGTGTGGTTGGTGCAGCAACGTGCTATAATCAGTGCATGTTCCTTACCTCTCTTTTCTAAATTGAGATCAATTTCATGCCAGTTCATTTCAGCCCTAAAAATTATTTTGCTTTTTCACTCTTTTTCATTGAAGTGGTAGATAAAAGTATCATCTGAAAGTCCTTTAGTTCTCATACAACCCGATAAACACGACAAAAAAGAACATGACTTTTTTTCTTTACAAGCACATGGTTTTAAGCTGTGCGGATAGGAACATCTGTAATACTAATTCTACTACTATACAGTGCAACAAACTGTGTGAATTGCCTAGATCACATAAAACAACCACTGTTGCATTTTTCAGGTTTTAAAAGATTTATTTCAGAATAATGAATTCTTAATTTTTGACTAATAAACAAAATCTAACAAACCAATGATGCATCTATGCAGTGTTAAGTCATGATGACACCTCATCTGTCACTCCAGCTGCTTATAAAATGTCCCTGCACAAGTTACAGCAGTGAGGACAGGAGACACCTGTGAGGATTCAGCACCAATGTGGTGGACAGCAGGATCCAGGCTTCTCCCATCATCAACCAAAGCTGGAGGCCACTGGTCAGCAAAGAAGTGCCAGAAGAGGCACATGATAAAGAAGGCTATGTTCAGATGAGAGTAGTGAACCTTTCAGATTGAAGAAGCTTGTCCCAGTCCAGACAACTGGGGAATGACAGTCCCAACACCCAGCTACCCATGTTTCCCTCTCAAAGCATCTTTTTTCTTCCTCCCTGCATATTAGCCTTACCCATATTATGAGAATCTGCTATATGCATCCATCCATCCATCCATCCATCCATTTTCTTTACCCACTTGTTCTATGCGGGGTCATCGGTGTCCGGAGCCTATCCCAGGAAGCTAGAAGAGGACATGAGTATGGAGGGTAAGCAATGCAGGTTTTATTGCGGTTCAAAAGGAAACAGAGAAACGGACATTACAGCCAGTAGAAAGCAGCGAAGAAAGTTTTCAGCAGCAGACCACACTGTAAGTCAGCACTTCCTGGATTGGGGAGGAATGAGAGGAGGGAGGACAGCGACATCTGTTACCAGTTGAGGTGGGGCTGAAGGAAAATACTGTAGAACAAAAAGACATGGAGGATAGGAAAGAGAAAGAAAAGAAACCAGCAAATGGAAAAGGAAAAAAAGGCATCAATGGCACTGTTGTCTGAATGGTTCCAGCCAGAGCTTGAGGTAGAAACATCCAGCTTGACTTAGCTTCCCTGAGTTTTTCTCTTTGAAGTGAAGCTTTGCTCTGGGCAGCTGTGGGGATTGCTGTTGTCCAGTCCTGCATGATTAGCCACTGTCCACAGTCTCAGTCTTGAAATCACTCCCTCCTGTACACTGTGCTTTTCTGGATTTGTGGCAAGCAGTCTGCTGCCCAGAGGTTTGCATCTGGCATCCCCAGGGTTGGTGTCATCGCAATCCCCCCCTCAACCAAGAGCTACAGCAATTACCTAATGGGACCACCCTACTGCTTCCAGTGGGACAGCCTAGACCTACTGCTTCCAGTGGGACAGCCTAGACCTACAGCTTCCAGTGGGACAGCCTAGCAGTAATTGACATCCTAGGACTGAGACAGGCATCTTCCTTACTGTTGGCATGACACTCTGCCATGCAGCAGCCTATTGGGATCGCCCCAGCCCTGTTCCATTTTGGATGGGAGATCCATACACCAATAGATTTGATCCAATAACCAGAGACTGATAAGAAGCCGAGTGCCCTTTATTGGTCCAGTCCTGTACCTATAGACCAGGGGTGCCAAACTCCAGTTCTGGGGGGCTGGAGCCCCGTGTAGCTTAGTTCTTTCCCTGTTCCATCACAAATGATTCAGCTTAGGAGCTGTGTGGTAATTAGCAGAAGGAGTTGAATCAGGTGTGTTAAACCCAAAAATGTACAGGGCTCTGGCCCTCCAGGACTGGAGTTTGACACCTGTGCTATAGATGTTGTGGCACCTGCTTCATCACCAGAGCTTCAAAGATGGAGCCATTCCCAAGAGTTGGCATTTGTCACGTATCAACAAGTTTTTACTGGGAAACAATTGTATACATCAGGGGTCTCCAACTCCGGTCCAGGAGAGCTACTGTCCAGTAGGTTTTTTAATCCTATTTGGCTTCTGATGAGCCACACCTGTTCCTGGTATTTACCTGAGAACAGGTGTGGCTCATCAGAACTTGGGTATGATAGAAAACCTACTGGACGGTACCTCTCCAGGACCGGAGTTGGAGACCCCTGGTATACATGCTTACTGCTTAGCTCCCAATCCTCGACTCAGGGGCACCCCAGCTATTCCATTTATTCATTACATTTTACCAGCAGACATAATTAATTAGCTTAATCAGTTTGATGAAGCTTATAGATTAGCCAAACATTTTGACCTATGCAACGGGTGGATGTACAAAAAGTTTGATTTATTTTACATTTGAAAACTGGTTCAAAAGAACGATTTATTCAAGAATCAGACATCACCACCATTAACTTGCATAGCTGTTTTTGTATGCAAGTAGTGTTTCTCGTTAAGACCATATTGTGTTGTAATTCACATAGTGCTTTTCTCTCAAACTGAAAATCGCAGAAATACAAATTATCTAAGCACCAATATGGAGTTGGTCCCACCTTTGCAGCCATGCAACTCTTCTGGGAATTCTTTCCACAAGATTTTGTAGTGTGTCTGTGGGAATTTTCACCAAACGTTCTCTTGGCATCTACCAAACATTTTCCAGGCATCCATCAAGCCCAGGCTCATCAATCAGACTGCCAGATAGAGAAGCATGATTCATCACTGCACATAAGACATTTAAACTGCTCCAGAGTCCAGTGGTGGTGTGTTTTACTCCAGTCCATCTGATGCTTGGCATTGCGCTTGGTGATGAAGCCTGCACGCAGCTACTCTGCCATGGAAGCCCATCCCACGAACCTCCCGGCTAACAATTTTTTAACTGTGTTTAATGCCAGAAGAAGTTTGGAACTCTGCAGATATTGAGATAACAAAGTGTTGGCAACTTTTACGCATCTTGCGCCTCAGCGCTTGACAACCCCACTCTGCTACTTTACATGGTTTCTGTTGTTCCTAAATACTTCCACTGTACAATGATACCATTTACCATGGACTATCTAGCAGAGACAAAATTTCATGAACTGACTGCTATATCCATCCATCCATCCATCCATCCATTTTCTGTACCCACTTGTTCTATGCAGGGTCATCGGGGTGGCATCCTGTGACAGTACCACACTTGAATTAACTGAGTTCTTTGGACTTACCCATTCTTTCACAAATGTTTGTAAACCTGACTGTATGGCTAGGTGCTTGATTTTATACACCTGTGGCAATGGATATGAATGAAACACCTGAAGTCAATGATTGAGAGGTGTGTGCCAATACTTTTGTCCATATAGTGTGTATATAAATCTGAACTTACCTACCCATAGAAAGGTTTCTTCGTACTATTGTCTACATTTTAAAATAATTATAAAGACATCAAAACTATAAAATATCATATATGGAATAGTGCCGTGACCTAGCTCTGTAATTTGGCACTCCAAAGGTTGCTGGTTGAAATCCCTGGGTCCACTGAGTGATCCCACTCTTGGATCCTTGAACAAGGCCCTTAACGCCAAATGCTCCAGGGACTGGCTGATCCTACTGTCACCTCCATGCCAGTTTCATGAAGAGGCCATCTGGGATGCTTTTCTAGCCGTCCTGAAGGAGTACTCATACACTCACCTAAAGGATTATTAGGAACACCTGTACAATTTCTCATTAATGCAATTATCTAATCAACCAATCACATGGCAGTTGATTCAATGCATTTAGGGGTGTGGTCCTGGTCAAGACAA
>JAODJW010000002.1:23522358-23546044 GCA_026777045.1 Hyperopisus bebe | reverse complement strand
TTGTTCCCTGCCTCGTGCCCATTGCTTCCAGGATAGGCTCCAGACCCCCCACGACCCAGTAGGATAAGCAGATTGGATAATGGATGGATGGATGGATGGATGGATATATTTATTTGTACAGTATATGTTTTAAAACTTGAATAATGTTCATAAGCTGTTTCCTTTGGTTTAAACACATTTAACCTTTTAAGATCTAACTTGCTGAATCCTCGTCTGACATTGCAAAAACACCCTCATTAGATCTTGAATTGTTAACATAATGAAATGAAAGCAATCATTTGGAACACCTGAAACACCTTTTTAATGCCTGAAAAACACATTAAGAAGATTTCATTGCCTATTTTGAGTAACAGCTTATAAATTTAGTACAGAGTAGAGGAGGGGAAAGAAAAAAAAATATTGAACACACTTGAGCCAATGTTATTTATCACCTTCACTCCCACCTGCATTTATTTCTTGCCCTAAATAATATATATATATATATATATTTATCAGTCTTCATGATTCCTTAGTACATTCACAGTTACCTTTTCATTATGAGAATATTTTCTCACTACTTATTGCCAGTTTGTCCTGACTGTCCCTAAACATCCTTTGCTATTGGGCAACCAGCAGTTTGCGAATATCACCCAGATTAAAATGAACCATTTGAAATAGTCTGCTATATAAAGAAGAGAAATCAATTCACATTAAATTCACATAATGATACTGGCAAATGGATATTGTAATTGCTATATGCTGTATACTTTAAACTTCATTGTTCTTTAACTTCATGTCAACACTTTTTCTGCTAATTTATCTTTTGTAATTTGGTCTGTGATTGCTATCTTGTCTTCTGTCAATATTGCCCAGTGCCGTCCGCAATACATTTCCCTCGCACAACCCCATATGTAGGGTATAATCTCTATCTGACAAATCTAAAAAAATGTATACCCTTATATACCGGTAACATGATATTGGCTTATGCTACGCTTAATACTTTGTATGCATTAGAAAATAAAGTTTTGGATAATCTAAAAATGTACGCATAAGTCATAGATTCTTTCATAAGCTGGAGGGGCAGTCTTGACATTCCCAAGAATGAAAGACATTATGACACCGGGGAGAAAGAAGCCGAAGGTTGTGCAGAAGTTTGAAAGAGTTGAATAACAGTTAACAAAGCTTAACAGTTAGCTTCCTTAACTCCTGATGAGCAGTAATACATGTGTGATACAGGAAAATGGATCTGAGTACAGTACCTGACAGTGACTGCTTCATAATACAGTATAACTTTTGTTAAAATATCCAGTGCATCAAAAAATGGTAAGTATCTAAACTCCATTTCTGTGCATTGAACCCAAAGTTGGCACTGTGGTGATTTATTCAGCTTTAGATTTGTAATATGTGGTAAGATGTTGCAGCAGACTTAGCTGAACTTGACAAATCTCAGTTGGACTGTAGACAATGAATCATACCGCTGATAACTTAGACAGACAATGCATACATAAAAATATCAAAATATACCAAAGTGATGTTTCATTGTGCCTGTGTTTCCTGAAGAAAAATGTTCAATCTCAACAGCTTATTTATAAAAACTTATTTACATTTCCTTTCACGATGACTGATGAAAAATGTAACGATATTTTAATAAATAAAGCATTTACTTTATTTATATTTGCACATAAATAACTTCAAGTTATAAAATCAAGTTTTAATTTATATAGCTAAATCTATGTCATAGGTAATGTGTTGAATGTATAAAACCATGGTAGATAGCCCTGATCCTACAGTGCCAGTATCCAGCGGGTTTTCCCTCCTACCTGATGAGTTACTATCTGCATGAGATCAGGTGTGGTTCATTGGAGACGAGGTAGGGAAAACCTGCTGGATTGTGATTTCTGGCATGCATATTCTGCTGGATCACTGTAGACCTGTGCCTGTCCAGTGACAAAGTTTCTGGGATCATGCTTTGTACCTGTTGTTCTAGACCTCAGTTCATTTAATCTCCAATCTTCTATCTTATTCATTACATTTAATGCATTTCCTTAGAAACAACACCAGAAACTATGCAAAACACTAAACATTACCTAGCGTAGTAGTATCCCAGTCCATATAAATAACTACACTTAATATGAGCAACAGTTACTCTCATAATTAGCCTCACAGACAGACTCAGATCAATACCAATACTTTTACAATAGTAAGGTCATAAAATATACTCTGATCACTAAGAAGTTAAAATTAAGTCCCAATAAAAGGGCTTGTCTTTTTAAAGGGGCTGTGGTGCTTTGTTCCTTCCATAATGAATCTTAGATAAAGTCTAACATTGTTAATTAGAATCAGAATTAGCTATAGAAACAATTTATACACATAGAAATAATAAAAGGACATTCTTATACGCTGGATCAGTGTGAAATACTGCTGCTTTGAATCTCCAAGTTTGAGGTTTTGAATTCTGCACTGTATGCTTGAATTTTGTGTGGGTATCTGGGTTTCCTCCTGCAGTCCAAACACATGCAGTTAGGCTATTAGGTGGCTCTTTATTACCGATCGTGTATGAATATGTATGACTATCTGACATCCCATCTCAACGGAACCCAAGCCTTCTGCCTGTAGTTAACTGTGAACCTGACCAAGGTAAGTAGCTGGAAGTTGGATGAATGGAGTCAAACAATAACACTACAGACAATAAAGGAAGTTGCTAGAAAATGATATATCCAATAGTGCATTTAGAAAATAATGACTCTGTGTTCATTGGGTAAATTTACAGTGCAATATTTACTATATACTGTAACTGTATTAACTGTGTATTAACTTTTTCTAATAATAAATTCCAAACTAAATATATGAATTTTTTTCTCTTATTTCATTTAATATTGGTGATTCTTTTATTATTATTAATTTACTTTGAAATGCCAGCTGGAAGAACTTCATCAATATATATTCAAGATCTTTCAGCATGGATACAGCACTAAATGTCAATGAAAATTTGTACCTCCTTTGTAGTGTCCCCACCAATTCTACTTGCAGTTATTTCTCCAATTTTACAACCACCATATGAATATATCTGGAATGTCAAGACTATCATTACAACATTGCCACAGGCTTTGCACCAAGCACCAAACTACTGACTTGCTTTATGTCCACCAACCACGTTCACAGAAATAAATGGAAGACATAAACAGCTTCCCTCTTTTATTACCATTCCTTAAGCAATAATTCATAATAATTAATAATTTTCTTGACTCATTTTCTGTAAGCAATCTTTATAACAGTTTATCACATTAATGACGGCCATTGTGTGTTGTATTTTGTTATATTTCATTTACCTTATTTTATAAATAACCCACATACTATGCATTATCTTTGTTCTCTTAAGGGACAGTTTGGGATAGATATTTAATAATTGATCAGCATTATTATCTAAGAAACAAAACTAAAAGAGAGCTAATAGACACAAGTAACAGCTACACAGCTACTGTTTTTAAATTGATATGCATCTGGTTGTGTTTGTGTTATATGTTCTGCGTTGGTATCTCAAATTCTGGTGGTTGAAATGCTGTGGAATAGATGCTCCTGTAACATGAAACAGAACACTATCTTTGACGAATACCTGGATGCCTGAAGACAGTGTCATTCTCATACCAGCAGGCGAAAAACTGTCTTCAGTGTGGGAGGTCTTGCAAAGGCTTCATCTGAATAGCATATGGGGTTGAAATTGTTGAAATGGTACATAGAGTCTTTGGTGTAGTCAGCAGGAAGAAGGTACAGAAGGTAAAGGTAAGAAGATAAATGTACAAGCAGTGTTTCACATGGTCCTTGGGAGCTTTTTATCCTTATATAATGACTTGAGATTTGTCTGGACAGGCAGAGGTCTGTAAAATGGGTAATAACTTAAAATACTACTTTCAGTTTACAACTATATTTTCTACTGGCATGAGGAAAGTCTCCATGGCACATATATGATAATGTCATGACAGAATAAATGTCTGTAATGAGGTTTATATGTATTTTCAAACAACAATATAGAGGTCTTCATAGTTGTGGTGATTCATATATTAATGCATTGAAGAAGAGACAGAGAGACGAACAGGCAGATATTCCTACACTGGAGCCGGCCTGGGGCTGAGACACAGCGGTGGCCTTGTACACAGATACAAGCAGGCATAGTTTTGGTTTTTAGATATGGAAGTAACCTTGGCTGTTGGGTCTGTTCTCTCTGACTCGATTATATTGATCCATGCTCTCGTAACACTGGTTTATTTTTTAGCTGAATTTGTTCTATCTTGCCTTTTTAAGTGTGTGTGTATTGTGTATCATTATATATATATATATATATATGTGTGTGTGTGTGTGTGTGTGTGTGTGTGTATATATATATATATAATTTCATTCAACCATTTGACTAACACATTTTACATTTATCTTTTATTTAACATTTGACTTTTTGGTATTCCCACATGGCACAGAATTTATTTGGTATGCTGAAATTAATATTTATTGGGTGACACTGATATTTTTGAGGAATATTGTAACTAAAGAGACTAAATAAACAAAGTGAAGGAAGTGAAAAGGGTATTTTTTGTCGTCCTGGGGGGGAGGGGTCATCCTGGAGTCAGCCATTTCTGTACCTATGCTGTAGTCTATAAATCAATGCAAAAATGGCTCTATATAATCTGACTACATGATAGGGCTGTGCACCATCCAGAACTAAGTTGGCAATGACCTTGAAGTCCTACTTCAATTCATGAATTTGAATTTAACTTCAGTTGAAAACAGGATGAAGAATTGTGATCCACTACTATGCACTACTACTACCCCGTGTGGAATCCTGATGTCACCAGCTGTTTCTCGTTGTTAATTAGTCTGATGTATTTTAGTCCGAGTTCAAGTATGTTTCCCCAGTCCGGTCATTGTAATGTCATTTAACATCCTTGCGTGTTTCCCTGTGTGAGATCCTGAATAAACCCCGTGTTCCTTGACTTCCTGGATTCCAGCCGTGTTTCCCCGCTCCGTGCTCTGTCCGTACGTGACAGTACCAATGTTTGACGGAGCATTTTGAGTTTGAACAGATTCTCCAGATTGAGCAGACTTTGATTGTCAAGTATGACACCTGTACTTATTTCCATATAATGTTTCCCAGAATTTACATCCCTACTCAGAAATGCACAATACACTCTGAATATATAGGTGAAATCATACTGTATTTTAGAGGCCTTGACTGATTATTTTTAAACATTGAATGTTTCCTTTTCATTCCAAAGGCCAAGAATGTTTTATTATTATTATTATTATTATTATTATTATTATTATTATTATTATTATTATTATTATTATTGCTTTGTCCTCTATGCAGGAAAACGAGTCCTTTACTGAAGAACATCCGACAAGCTAAATTTGGGAGCTGCAATCCAGCTTCCCTCAAAAAACACAGCTGAGATGACCCCAGAAGAGCCAGACCTTCCTGCAAATTCCCTGTCTTGTTAAACTAGGAAAGATCAGCAGGAAACAAGACAAGCAATCAGGTTATGCCCCAAGATACCACACTACAAGTTTCCATCAGATTTACTTTATCATTCAGAGTTTAACCATTGGTCTAGCTGAGACACATACAATCCAATTAAAAAAAAGTTTGAAGAAAAAGAATTTATCCTTATTGAAAAAAGAGACATATAATAGTTTGATGCAGAACATCGCTTACATACTTCAAAGAATGCTGTGTTGCTGAGTCTTAGTAAGTAATTTGGATGTTAACAAACCAGATTTTAATGACTTCCCAGAACCTGGCTCAAAAGTAGGCTACATGTGTTATGGCAAGCAGGGCTGGACTGGTCACCTGGCATACTAGGCATTTTCCTGGTGGGCCAATAGATAGACAAAATCCCCCCCAGGCAATATTTACTATGGAGGACCCTAAGGTCCAGGGCTGATTTTTAATCCCAATCCAGCCCTAATGCCAAGTTCTGTAGACAGTGAGTGACAACCCCCAAAGTCTGTACATTTCTCTCGTGACTAGTTGAAAAGGACAGCTGGTCATATGCTTATGAAATTCTTTAGTGCTTTTTCATGACATATTTAAAAATTATGAATGGACAATATCAAAATGAACAATAGGCTGAAAATTATTCTGAAGCTACAAGGCGTTTTTATCAATATTAATATGTGGAGGATACTTAAAAACCTCCAGTGCAAGAGCCAAAATGTACATGACAGTACACTGGTTTTTCTGTCTTTGAATGGAGATGCTGACTGAATGTGGCAGCATGGTGGTGCAGTGGTTAGCCCTGTGGCTTCACACCTCCGGGACCAGAGTTCAAGTATCTGCCAGGGTTCCGTATGTGTGGTGTTTGCATGTTTTGCCCATGTCGTCATGGGGTTTCTTCTGGGTACCCCTCCGGTTTCCCCCCACAGTCCGAAAATATGCTGAGGCTGATTGGAGATGCCAAATTGGCCGTAGGGGTACATGTGTGTGCGAACGGTGGGCTACAGGTGTGCCCTGTGATAGGCTGGTGCCCCATCCTTGGTCGTGCCTGTAGCCTCAGGGATAGGCTCCAGACCCCCGTGACCCACCTGTAGGGCAATACTTCTCCCATGAAAAGCAGAACTTTTTTCTGCCCGTCCATTTACACACCTGATTTCAATCTTTTAGTCCTGATGAGGGTTTTTAATGTATTCATTTGCTGTCTTTCTATTCAGAATATGTTCCCACTCTGTACACCCTCAGAAATGCTAACTATATTCCTCAACTGGATGGATGGATGGATGGATGGATGATTTGTTGCTATACGCACCAAAATATTCTCTGTCTATGAATGTGTCCTATACATATGCCTACCGTCACTGGGAAACTAGGAGTTCACTTGGAGTTCAGTTATACATACTTTTTTTTTCTTTCTTTGCCAAAACATTTTTTTTAAAAAAAAACTTCTCTGTATGACAGTTTTATAATGGATTAAATGAGAGATTTATATGTCATTAATATTTTAACAAACTTAAAGACTTTGTTAAGTATTGCTAAAGTATGAATATGGCAAAACTGCTCCACAAAACTATTCATATGACATATAAAGCATATGACAAACCTTCTAGCATCTTCGGTCACTCTTTACTTAAAACAGTCATATATGCATTATAGATACATTCATAATGCATTATACTGGCCCTTATAATGCATTATGAAAGTATCCATAATGCATCATGACGCTTTAAGTGCAACCGCATCTTTTAATAATATGCTAGCTAGTTATTATGGCTCATTGTTTGCTTTAAGAGACAGAGCTGTTAACAAATATGTAGGTAGAGTTTATATATTTATCCAGTGGTATTCATTAGCCCTGGCCAAATCCCAGTTTAATACAGACACTTTAATACAGAACAACAATTTATTTTCCTACATTCTGTTATTAATGTGGCCATCGCAGGTTCTCAGTTGAATTCTCAGTGATTAATGGAAGATGTTTCCATGGGATTTTTTATTTTTTATGTGAAAATATGGTTGCAAGCCTTTATCTTGTATGTTTTATCTTTTGTTGCTTCCACGTGACAAATGTTTTAATAGCTGGGTCACTGTCAAGTTTATAATGTGTTATTAGAGTTGTAAAAGAAAATTCAGTCTCAAATGCCTTTCTGTAGTAAATATCAATTCAGAGGGTCATCAAGGATCTTGGCTGATTACTAAGGTACTTAGGTTCAGACATCCTCTGTATCTCGTTTACTTGCAGTATAAGTAATGTGGTTCTGCCTGCACTTCTTGCTAATCATTCGCAGTGTTTCTATGAAGATAAATATCTTTAAAACAAATATTTCAATGGTGTATTGAGGGTTTTTGTGCCATAGAATTAATGGAAAAATAGCACACAAAATAAGTAGTCACAAATAACAGTAATTTAATATAATGCGAAGATTATCTGCATAACACTATTGCACTGTTAGTTGTTTGGACTATTTGGGGCACTAAAGAATTACCCATCCTTGTCCCATAATGTATTAAACAAAGGAACTTAATATAAATTGTTCTCATTGTAAAAGTATAATTAAAATATCATGTATCAATTACAGTAATTAAGAGTAAGTTATATAAACTGATGATCTACTGTATGTCCAGGGTAGAGACAAAATAATGAAAACATCACATGAAAAAGATAAAAAAAAAATGGTACTGAAATGTTACAAATCATTTGGTAATGATTTGATAGTGTTAAGAGATGCTCTTAGGTCAGTTCCTAACACAAAGGAGAGGAGATGTGTTTGATGTTACAAGACAAACATTTGTTGGTACATAAATGGATTGCAGAGATGTGTGGTAAACCATTGCAGGACAATATGGTGGTTTAAAATAGCTGTGTGAAGCTGTCCCCCTACAATCAGCACAAACAAAGAAAAAAACATTGTGTTTGGTTAGAGCTGTGTTTCTGCTGTTTTGTGCCGCAAAAATTAAGATATGTGCTGCTTTTATTTTTAAGATAATAGCAGTTATTCTTTTTCCCAACGATGACCCCCCCCCCCCCCACACACACACACACACAACAATGCACGGACATTAAAATGCAACACTAATGAAGCAGCCAAGTTTCATGTCCTTGCACTGTTGTATGTGTAACCAACAGAAAACTCACACACAAACTGAGATGTCTGGTCTGTTTATTGAACACCCTCTGCAAGGCACCAGTAAGGGAGCAGGCAAACTCAGGGTCAAAGTCCGTAATCCAAATGGTCGGACATTGGGGAGATCATGCCAGAGGCACAGACTGTACACACAGGGAGAACACGAAGAGAGAGTCTGAGGCGGGGACAGTGTGGAGGAAGGCGAAGCGCTTTTGCCATACAGAAGACCTCCCAGTACTCCTGGTACTGCAATGGAGACGTCTTCTTCCTGGGGTCTCTCAACCGAAGTCACCCTGCATGGCAACATAAGACACCTTGCAAAAAACTTGTCCGACCAGGCCCAGATCTCCCCTACCTTCCAGTCCAAATGGGGGTTCTGCTCCGGCAACCAGGGATGTCCAGTATGATTTGGTCCCAGACTGAACAAAGAACCAGGAACTGGATAGATTCCAGGTGAACCGCCCCTACTTGCATCTTCAGGAGGGGAGTCCAATGAGTTACCCCATCAGAAGTGAGCAGAGACCTGTCAACACCTTGAACGATGTGTGGGGCTGATAGTGGTTCCAGGAGTATGCCATGTCGGGTAACAAACTCGTCAATGAAGTTCCCTGCTGTTCCCGAGTCAAGCAGGGCACGTTCCCACACCCAGTTTCTCTCTCAACCTAGAGAAACAGGAACCACCAACCTCCTTTGGGTTGCAACAGTAGAAGTGAGGGCCCTGGGTGGGTACAGAGGATCTTCTGGCAGGACGTGTGGGGCAGGTCTCGATGATATGCCCTGATTCTCCACAGTAGAGACACAGCTGTTGTTGTAAATGCCGTAATCATTTGGCCAGAGGCAGAGGCATCCTTCCGATTTGCATCAATTCGGGCTTACATGCTCGGGGAGCAGCAGAAACGCGCTGGTTCTCCATCTTTGGATAGGGACTGCACCTGTTGTGGATGATGTTATCCATCGCGATTGACAGCTGCATGTATTCCTTGAAGAAACGTGTGACTCCCTGGCAGGCAATTTTTGCTTGTAACTCCATATTCAGCCTCTGTCTGTACAGCACCTGGAGGCAATCTGCTCAGCCCAGTCTGTTGCTCGACCGCTCAGCATCGAGATCACAAATTGCACCCGGTCTTGATCGTCGGGAAACAGCTCTGGGTTGTAATCCACGTATAGACCACACTGCATCAAAAAGGCTTGGCAGGTGTTGGGATCGCTGTCATACTGGCTTGACATGGTCACGGATCCTGCCATGGATCGTCAGGGTGGAGTTGTTGGAAGTGGTGTGACGGAGGCCATACCTTGCTTTAAGCTGTCTGACCAGGTCAGTGAGTCTGCATCTCGGAGGGATCTGTAGTGTTTAGCGAGGTATTCTATAACCAACAAAAAACTTGCACATGAACTTAGGGAGTCTGGGATGTTTATTGAACAAGCTCTGCAAGGCACTAGAAAGCGAGCAGGAAAACTCAGGGTCGAAAGTCTTGAATTTGGTGGGTTTTGTTGACAAAAGAAACTGTCTGTGAAACAAGGATCCAACACCAGAACCATATAAACAATAATAATCACAACAGAAGCTAATACGGAAGTTAACAATTACAACAACAAGAAGCAAAAATTAGCAATAATAATAATAATAATAATGAAATGGACAACAATCTGACAGAAACTACCAAAATACGAAAGAACAGCTAGCAGATTACAATGATAACAAAATGGAGCTCAGATGTTGCTCATCCGTGATCTCCGCTGTAGAAAGACATCTTCATGAGGGAGACACATGTACAACCAGCCCTGCCTCAGTGGATGACGTGGACTTCCAGACACCCGAGTGACCGCACGGAGAAAACTGACATGATTAAATAAAAAGATTTACTGATGATCAAATTTAGAATTTCAATTACAAATACATCTTACTTCTGTTTCATGAAGAATTTACTAACAAGCTTCTAAATGTTCAATTACAATTAATTTCTGTGTATGCTTAGTAACCCATTGTTTTATATTTGCAAGTGATTTACAATCTTGTAAATATAAAGAGCAAACCATATTTGTAATACATTTCTACATTTCTTTGGGAATTAATCTTACTGTACATTAGAATATTATCAAATGAATAGTAACAGTTTTACTAGTTATAATTAGTTAAGGAGCAGATCTTAAACTAAAATGTTAGTAATCTTTCAATTTTTATGTAAGTAAAATCACAATTACAAATACAGCTGCAAAGGTCATATTAAGTTTAATCCAAGCTAGTGGTATGTGACCAGTGTGTTACATCTCACCACTATTTTGGTAATTTACAGGACTGAGAACTAGTGAGCTCCAAGTTCTCTTTAGACTGGGCAGCAAACTTTGCTTCGGGCTGAGTCCCATCATTCTTTGATTACAAGGATGAGGGCTCAGCTCTGTTCTGTTGGGAGGCTCATTTCTGGTTTTCGGGACTGCTTTTATCCATTAGAGTTTTATCTCTGAGTCTGTGATTTTTATTTCTCAGCATCTTGTGTCTGTGGTTCATGGACTGCTAGAGTCCTCTTTAGGTTTACAATGTTGCTTTGCTGTTTTTATGTTTCAACCTCTTTTACTGGTCCCTGTGCCCTGCTTCCTGTTCATGGTTCCTCCATTTCTCTGTGTCTGAGTCTGTCTTTTGTGCACCTCATCCAGTAATCCCCATCCTTTTACGAGCCTGAGACCCAGCATTTACTTTTTTTCTTGTGGTGCATAGTCCAGTGGATTCTGGGACCTTCGGCAGAAAATCTACTCTTGGTGGAGATAGTCTTGTTTGAGGTCTATTTTTTCTCTAATTGAAGAGCAAATTTCCAAAACTTATTCAGTCCATTTTTTGTTGTTTTTTAGATGAGCGCAGCAATGACCAACAGTCGGGCTTGCTCATCATATATTACAGTACTGGCAAACAAAACTCACCTTTCTTTTACGGCATAAGTCAGACATGGACAAACTACATTGGCAAAAAAGGAAATATTGTCATAAGTCAAAGTTCACTGACAGGATATGTGGAAACTTTACAGCATAGGTACTATGCACTAGAATAAATGGCAGATAACCAAAGAAGCACCTCTGTTATCAATTTCCAGCAACTTCTGTGTCATGACAAGGAGTCAGAGTGTTTGGGTTAAAAATACATTGATTGGCTTTTACAACCAGTACCCAAAACAGAGCAGCCAAATGTGGGCCCTCCATCCACAATGCCAGGTTTTCTGTCTGGTTTCTGAGACCATTAGACAGCACACTGCAGGAAATGGATAAACAATGATATTTGAGTCTGCTAACTGGATAGGCTGCTTTACACAGAAAGAAAGACTCAATTGCAGAGCAATGGAAAACCAGAAACGAGATCCAAGAAGTAGGGCTCAAACCCAAAAATAGAATAACCACAGCAAACCTAAAAACAAGATACGGGCCACCCATAAGCATGGAACCGGAAACAAGAGGCCTATATCCTGCCCAAAACCGTGAAGCAAAACAAGCTGGACCAGCCGCCTAAATTCGACCTAGAATTAAACAAAGCTCTTAGCCTTATGCATAAAGAGCAATAATGAGGTTTAAATAAGATTCTGAGCCAACTAACACAGGCTCAAAGCAAGATCACACAGACCAGGCTGATTACAAATCACCTTATTAGAACAGGGCAGGTGTGACATGCAGTAAGCTTCATAAAGCTGAAATTTATAGCAGGCCTGACATTCAGAAAATTATATCCAAGGCCATTTTACAAAAATGCATAACTTGGTGTAAGAAACAATAAACCTGGAACATCGGGGGAAAATGTGACTTTATGACTCATCTTTCATCCTTTTTCCTAAATTCAGATGGCTTCACTTTTGGAGAACGTCAAAGGATTCCTCGACCCAGAATGTCTCTTGTTATGAACAATCATCACATTAGAGTCATTTGGACTGATTATTGCTCAGTATGGTTATATATCATTTGGAATGGTTCATCCTATGGTCCACGCATTGTTCCCATATTCCCCCATATACACTGCTAAGAAAACTTTTTGGTAGCACTTTACTTAAGGCCATGTTTTAGTAATTAATAAAGACATTCATAACAAATGGTAAAACATTTATAAAGTATGAAAAACATGGCTATAAATATTTATCAAAAGGCATAACACATTACAGGCATATGTATTATGCATTATGAATGCTCTATGAAGCTCTCATCTATGATGCACTATAAGTACCTTTATAATGCATTATGATGGTCTGTATAAACATTAAGGATGCTTTGTACTGCATTATAAAGATATCTATAGTGTGTCATAGATGAGAGCTTCATAAGGCAGTCATAATGCATAATAAACATGGCTATAATGTGTTTATAAGTTACTAAAAACATCATCTTAAGTACAGTGTTACCCACTTTTTCATCAGTACATCAAGTCAAATACCTCCCAAAAACGGACGTTTAAAATGTTTGGTTATTATTATTTTTTTTAATATAAAAAATTACAATCAATTGTAATATATCACTGTTGTGTATTACCGATGTGTAAAGGTCTGTCAAAAACTCATAACATAACAAGTACTCATAACATCACCAGAGACAACTGATCAAAGACCATGATACAATTAAAATTAATTATTATCACTGTGGAGTATTTTAAGGAATACAACATCAAGGCACCTCATTGAAAAGAGAAATCCCTTTGCCCAAGGGACCAACAACTCGTGGTTTTCTTGGTGACAGATGAGAAACTGTATTCTCTCTGTCACATAAAGCTTATTTACAGTTGCAGCTATTCAGTTTGTCAACACACCTTCTTATTTCCCCTATTAGATGCTCACCTGTCTAGACCTGCAGATAGGTCATTTACCAGTGTTTGTTTTGAGACAGAGGATACTGAACGAAAAAATTTTTGAAAAGCTCTACAAACTATAAAGCTTCATTTGTCATATCAATCTGTAATGCTAGTCAAGCTGGAAGCATATTGATAATAAATAATATTTTAAAAGCAATTTTTAACCTTCCAGGAGTGGTGTTGGACTATGTATGAATTTACAAGGTTAAGAGAATGAAAAAATCAGGAGAGCTGGCCTTATTAACTATCTGCTGAGTGGTCCATTTTCAGGTATCCAACATAATTTTACTCTTGTCCTATTTTCAGACACAAGGAGGCTACATGTTTAAAATGGCCTTATGTTTGTGCAGCATATGGTAAACAAACAAACAAATTTATAACTAAATACAGAAATGAAAGCAGTCATCTAGTGTCACTATTTTCACTTTAAGCATATACTTTTTTGTTTGGAGAGAATCTTAATGCATGATGCAGGTTATTTATTTGTGTGCTGATTTCTCCCTTAGTTCCAATGAAATATTTTCTTTAAATTAAATGCTAATTTATATTTTATTTCATGCAGTATATTGCAGCATAATGTTACCACAAACCACATTAAATTAGATAGGGTATAAGTACAAAACATACACAAATTACAGACATTTAATAGGTACTTCCTTCAGTGTTACTGCTACATTGATATCAAATGTAAACCCATTTGTAAAGCATGGAGCCAGTTCTTTTCTTGCCAGTATTCCATACTGTCATTTCCTGCAATAGCACCTTGTCAGTTTGGTTCCAGAAATTTCCAATAGAATTATTTTAAAGTGAGAGTGCTGATCAAGGTAGCTTGGCTCATGAAACATGACCATGATTTTCTCCTTCTTCTGCTTTTCTTTGTTAAAATAGTAGATAACAGGACATCCATCTATCATCAATGTATGCTTGTATGTGTTTCCGTTGACTGCAATGCCATCTTTCATTTTATGCTGGATAGTCTATAGACAATAGCATGAATGATACTGCATACATGATACATCCATTTTCAGCAGATATATTTTGCTTGAAAACAACAATGATGTCATCCAGTAAGCATGGTGTTACCTCATGCTTCTGTTAATGGTTTGAGTGTTACTCCAATAAGTACCATGTTTCAGCATGGTATTAGATAGAGAGGAACGATGAAGGAAGGAAGGAAGGAAGAACACAGTTGTCCCTTTTTCAATTAATGGCATTAATTAGCTAAATGAATAGCATATAGATAACCAAAAATAAACCACTGCTTAAGACTGAGAGCAAAATCATATTTTAGTGAAATTCATGAAATCCCAACTTCTTACTGCTACCCCTTCAGCTTTATTCAGTCCTTCTTTTCCTCACCCACCTCAAACTATATTGCTTTTGTTGTTCATATCTAGAATTGAGTTTTATTTCTAAATTCCATCCGGGATTGGGAATCAATATTGCTGTAAACATGTTTCCAAGTGTTATAACATTTATTAAATTTAAAGCATTACACACACATTTGCTAGAGTATTTCCTCACAGAGTGGTAGACAGCTTCTCATTCTAAAAGCATTAAGGTAGTTATGCATGCCTATAATAAAAAAATTGTATTTATGGGAAGTAAGGTCTAAGGGTACGAGAAAAAAGAACAACTTTAAGGGGGATGTCACATAAATTGTCTGGATGGCGAATGTCACAGTTGTTAATATTACATTTTAAAGTAAAAAAAGTGTGAAAAGTATCAAAAGTATGCAATTTGATTCAGTACAATTCAATGTATTAAAATAGTTCAGAATCACCAGCCTCCCCTTTTCCCAGCTCCCCGTAACCCTTCAGCTTTCCATTACCATTGATTCCATATATGTAAAATTGTAATACAATATGCAGCAATGTCAACAACAGAAGATGTATAACTTTTTAAACATTAATAAATGACATTATTTAGGATATTTGATTTTCTTCAAAGTCATTCACAAGGTTTTGAACTGCATTGCCATGGATGCATATGGATAAGCTGTGTTAGCTTATGTTTTTCATGGGGGAAAGTTTCAGGGTTTCTCATATTCTTGGTCAAAAGTCTAATTTTATGGTATTTCATGGGGTTTCCCATTTGTGGGAAACATTTCCACAATTTTAAATTATATTTTAATATCTTTCATATTACACGATACATGGTTTTGCAGGCAGGTTGACTTGTATTTTATTTTACCATATTCATTCCAAATCTGTTGTTATATAGATAATTGAGTCCTGACATGTGCAAGAAAATTATGTCAGAAATATGATCAGTCCAAAATGGTGTGGCTGAGAGGATGGAACCTGGAGGGACGGTCTCAGTCAGCCTCCACTGAACAGTGCTAATTGAGCTTTTATTGGTATCTTAGCTGTTGACAGCAGAGCTGCAGTCGATACCAAGCAGTGACAAATACTATCTGGCACATTTTAGCTATTAAATACCTTGTCGGAATCTTATTGAGTTTCAAGAATGTTAGTGGCAATTGGACAGGATAAGGAGAGATGTGACTCTGCATATTTGCTATTCTTAAGCAAAAACAGCAGTGCATAATTATGGGTTTTTGTAGTAGCTGGGAAAAATAAATAAGTAAAGACACCATTGAAATGGCCTTTTAAAAATGTATTCCTTATTACTAAATAATCTGTTAATAATAAGAAAAGTGCACATGTTTATTTTTGGTAAGCATGTTTTGGCTGGATAGTTCTAAGGTTGTAATAAATAAATACATTTCCAAATAAACTTCATCGTCTATTACATTTTCACCTGATACTCTAAATAGAAATTATGTAAGCAGAGGCTGGATTGTTGTTGGGGCTAGAATTATAAATTTATCAACATGACTAAATTGCTAATGTTAAACAGAACAAAAAAATCCCTATTTAAATTGGAGAAGACTATCATGATTAATTTCAGCTCTTGGGGTAACTGGTCTATCTCAAAGGCCTTCTGGCTTGGAGCTCCTTTACATTCTGTTACTGTATCACCACCTTACAGAAGAGTTTAATTGATTTTTTTTGTATGCATTTCTTTGAAAAACATAGACCTCTCAAACAATGCAAGACTGGTAAAATGGAATTTCCATGCATAGCGAATGCTGTCTTACAGCCAACACTGTAAAGTTAAAGATGTGTCTCCATAGTACCTCGTTCAAATTTTACTGAAACGGAGATACAACGGAACAATTCTGTCAACCCGGCAATATTTAAGGCGATGAACCATAAAGCACTGATTAACAGAAGGGTTAACATAACTGAGAATGTCTTTGTATATGATTCTATTTGTGCAAATAGCAAAATAGGCTATTATGAACTATCATTCTATTGTGTAAGGCTTGAATTGCCTCCGAATTCAAAGGTCGATAAAAAAAGAAGTGTACTGTTGATTTCTGTTCCTGTCAGTGATTTTCACTGCAGGAAGTATATACTATGCTGGACCTCTTGACCAAACATGATTCTTCAGTACAAAGCAAGTGATGTACTGTGCACTTAAACTTAGTCTATGATGCACTGGCAACATATTCCATATAAGCAGCTGCAGAAAGGGAGGCAGCAGCTTCAGCCCAACAAATCCAGGTGGGGAAGCTAAACATTTTCCAAGCTTGCAAGACTGTTAATAGCAAGGGAGAAAAAAATCATTTCCAAGCATGCTTTACACAGATGAAGAATAACATTACAATGACCCATTGGACTACCTCTGGGTCCTCAGAAATTTGTGCAAAACTTCGAATGTAATAGTCCTAATAAGACTAATACTGCATTTGGGACTGGGACCACTGGACGCAGTCAATTTGGGTCTTGATATTGTAGCTGTCCATCACATATACATTACTGTTTGCATGCTGTATTACAAGTTAGATATGAATAGTTGGTCAATATTTGGCTGGTAGCACTGCACATTCTCCTGTCCATGTTCTACTAAGTGATGCACCAGCTACTGTCATACAGTGTCCATTTTCAGCTGTCTCTCTATCAAAATTATTTACTATGGACCTCCAACATAAATTAAGGAGTAACTCAAGGTAAGAGATACATGCATATGTATATATGCAGCTCTGAAAAAAACTAAGGGACCACAGTACAATATTTTGTTTCTGTCATTTCTCAAGCTATAGGTCTGCACCTGATACTCCAAATAGAAATTATGTAAGCAGAGGCTGGACTGTTGTTGGGGCTAGAATTATAAATTTTTATACTTATATATAAACTTTATATATATATATATATATATATATATATATATATATATATATACACACACACAGGCACACACACACACACATAGAGGGGGAGATAGAGAGCGAGAGAGAGAGAAACATCTTAACTTTTACACACACCAGTCATTAGTCTAAAACAATTACAGTGAGTTCAAACAGACTTTACCAAGAATATCAAATTATTGCTACTGTAATTAAAAATTTGACTGCTTATTCTGAAGTACTATTCCACTGTCCTTGACTTTATTGCACAAAGCCCTCATCTGCTACTGTCTTTATTGTTAGGTTCCAAGAGTATATTTGTTTAATAACCATATGCTTTCCTTCTCCATTGTTCTTCCCATGGGAGGGGGTTCCTAAAACTGAAAAGTCTAAACACCTCGATAAAGCAAAAGCATGAAGCAATGATGAAGAGAAAGCTGGCTGGGCAGCAACCGGGTCTCATTTATCCTTACTGTAGGGGGGGGGTGCACTAGACATAATCCTTGTCTTATTCATGGTGGTTTGAAAGGGGAGTTTTATTGGCGTATATTTAGACAGTTTAGTCGTGTAGCTTAAACATTTTTTAATTGCATGTTTTTTTTTTAAATTCTGATTATGTATGTTATTCATGAAGATAAATGTTATTACTCTCTCTCACACACACACAAATATATATAATTATATATATATATGAAGGTATTATAACTGTCCTGTCAAACACATGGCATTTTATTAGAGATTTTTCTCTGTATATATTCTGTGGAGCTTTGTGACCTTTTCTTCTTGAATTATCTTTATGACAATGCTACTATCTGAAAGATTGTCAAAAAGTGCCAAGGAGCAGACACATATAAATATTGCTATCATTATTAACTGCAACTTCTGAAAGTGTCTCAAACAAATTAGCAGAAGGCTCACTTAACAAGGTGGATCTTTGGTGTAAGGATAACAGGCTTTGAACTAGCTGCCAGTGATCAGTGTTGTGTGCCATCAGTCTCAGGTCCAAGACTCTTAGTTTATCTAAGTTTTTGTACAAATGCAGTTAAACACACCCAGTCTTAGTCGGCAGACAATGCTGGCTCACTTGCAGATTGTTAATATTTTCTATCCTTTCTTGCCATAACAAATGTTTACCTTCCTTCTAATATCAAGTGTGTAAAAACATACGTTACTTAAATGCAATGATGTTTTTGCGTGATTCAGTTACACCCAGTGGTTGTCATTTCTATAGTGTTTTGATGTTGATGTTTTTATTGATATTTTATTTAAAATCATTCAACTGACTGAAAATGTAACTTTTTGTAAATAAGTAATTCAATTACAAACTGGCCATTCCCAACAGCTGTGAATAGGTGCGATAAACTACTGTAGATAGTTGTCAGTGTTGATCTTTGCAAAGTTGTTCGTATTTCCCTGCAATGAGGGAACTCAGTATTGTACACTGACTTAATGAAATTGACTCTGTACAGCACAGCTTCAGTGTGGTTTATTTTGTTGAACATATTACTCTCAAAGACTTTGCCATTTAATTCCCACAGTCACAATGGATCTAGGAAAAGTGGAGGTGGTAACCTTTTTCTGTTCTGAACGAATTAACATATAGTCAGCCTATCTCTCAAGTGATGAGTTTTAGTGCCATCACCATCACAGGAATAAAAGCAGGGGTCAGCTTTAATTCTTTCATGTTAGTAGGCTGATTGGATTCCTCTGAATATCAGTGAAAGGATCAAAGATTTGTGGCAGTGATAAACTGTAGCTCTGCTGAAACAGAATTTGTGTCGATGCATGCTGATGGAATCAAAAAACTTTATATTCACCATATCCCTGTATTCATCGTAAATTCATATCTATATTCATGACAGGGCAGTTATATATGAACCCTTATTTAAAAATATGTTTCTGAATTAATTGATAAATGTCTAAAACATAAAGCGCATTAGAGGGTCAAGGATATGCAACCGTTTCAAATACATCCATTATTGTTAACAATATGTACTATTTCCCATTTATTTTTCAGTAAGCAATAACTGTAAGACATTATTTTAGCAGTTTGCTACTTACTGCAATGTAAATGTCAGATGCATGGTTTGATTGTCTCAAAGCCTCATACAATGACAGAGAAAACTAACAACAATGCATGTTGTACCCAGAACTCCAGTAATGTTCCATAAAGTTGAAAATCAAATTATTATTGACATGTCTTTAACCCTTCCGGCAGTTTCTATGCATTTTTGATATTCAGCCAAGCGCTAAACTTTCAAACTACGAAAGTGCCAAATCATTGCGAATTCCATGTTAAATATAGTACTGTATTGTATTTTCCATAACTTGTTTACACGTGCACAAAAAACCTTTGCTGTTTACAGTAGAAAAAATGGTTTGATTTTGAGGAAAAGCTTTAATGCTTCATATGTGCATTTTTCTACTGAATAATTGTTTTCTAAAGACATTTCATACTATCACAGTTAATAAGAGTTGCTGTTTGCTGATAAGGTACTACACTTATTTGTTTTCAGGTAATTATGTAAGATCTTTAATATGATCAAAGTCACATTCATTTGAAAACATTTATATTAAAAAAGGTTAATGAATTATGAATCCCTGTGTTAAATGTGACCTCAAACCAGTTTCTGTTTTCATTATACTTGCCTTTCCTTTCTCTTAACAAAAACTCATTAAGAATGCATACCTGCTGAAACAATAACTGTTATCTTTACTGTTATACACAGCTCAACTACACAGCCCACCATATGTTCATCATTGCCTAATAAGCAGCTAGTGACTCAGGTCTCGGTCAGCATGTCAAAGGGAATGCCTGGAAGAGGCAACAGCGATGTATGTTTAATCTTCCCCAGCGCCGAGGCTGGCTTCAAAAAGCCATATGGCATTCTGACAGTGGGGCATTTTAGGGGCATTTCAGACAGCATCAACTGGGGGTCTGCTTTTGTGCTCACCCTGGATGCTCTGTGAGTGAAAGAGTTCTAGAATGAAAGAGCATTCTTTATAAACTGCCATAAAGGCAGCAGGATCGAATGCGCTGATCACAGAATCAGAGGGGCCACAAGGCTTGATTCTAACACCGTGAAATCAGTCACCCAGCAGAACCTTTCTGACCCCCCTATTCCACAGAGAGGCCTTGTGTTCAGCCTACAATCTGAAATTTATTTCCCCGTAGAATCATAATGTCTTCAACAGTTCAATATTTTTCCTGTTTGTTTTCAAGTTTGACTAAAGGAACATTTTATTGAAATACTGCAAAAGGCTATGGTGGTAAGTAACAGGCAAAATAACCATGTCTTGCATTGCTTAATTCTCTCCTGATAACTTACCCATGTTATATATTTATTGTATCCATTTTGCAAGTAGAAATGCAAGAAAAAATGACTGGCTGATGCTTTGCTCATTTTTTTAATTTGCAACCAGCAGTACCTCCTGAAAATACCAGGCCTCAAAGTACCAGATCCCAGAATTCCACATTTTTCTCACTCTACAGTTGTGCATTACTTAGCTATTTCAAAGCCCTCATTTGTTGGGTAACGCAATTTACTCATGAAAACATTTACTGTATTGGGCTGAAGAATATGCAGTATCACAGAAGACACACCATTTAAAAAAAGCTTTACAGCAGGGTCTTTCAAAGATTTTCCTACACAATACAGAAAAGCATGGACTTTGATTTTGGTGTTTTCTAAGTCTGGAAAATATGGAAAAAGTAAAGAAAGTATGCAGATATTATAGTGTTTCCAGACTGTTGCAACAAATTGGCCTACTATGTATTCTGAATTTACTTATTAATGCTTTTAATGAAATCACAATGTGAGCTGGTTGTCAGCACCAGAATACCCACAGGGGGTACATCAAAAAGCACCATCCCAAACCAAGAAGCCGCCTGTGGGAGGCACGTTTGATTACTCTCCAGCCAGAAATATTGACGTATGCTAGCTTACAATTTACAACGCCTACAATAGGGAAATGCTAATTTTCACCTGCTTGGCAAGGCCAATCCCAAATATTTCAATTCGGATACCAAATGTAAAGGGAACGCAAAATGCTAAGTAAGTGTAAAATTGTTCGACATGAGTTGTTATCCACATGGCAGGCAGACGCATTGCCATCCATTCACAGCCAGGGGCCAGTCCGAGGGGGCCGCAAGATGGGGAATCCCCAGACGGCATCTTCGGGGGTCGCGGACTTAACATACCCCCTGTTCTAACACGTATCATCCCCCTACACCACCACCTTCTACACCCAGACAACCCTCCCAATAACTTTTACCGTCACTCTGTGTAAGAACCCTGTGTAAATACATTTTGGCAAGTGCTGGATATTCTCCCATTAGTCAGTTAAATCAAAGGCCTACTGAACCTTTTTTCTTCTTCCTGGAAATTCAGCTTCCCTTGTCACAAACATTCATAAACCTGTTCAATGCTTCCTCGAGTGGCTGTTTTGACTCTTCATTTCACATCCTATTGATTGCACGGCATCGTGTAACTCCAAATACTTGCCATATATACTTAATGCTAATTCACTGTGTTTTAAAGTGAAACATTCAGTTCACATAATTTTACATATTCTTAAAAGAAATATTTTTTATTGTAAACCTTATCTGCAGCCCTGTAAAATTTACATTGTAAACTGTTACACAAGCAGAAGGTATTTCATTTTTACGCTGTGACCAAGTGGGCCACCAGCTTATTTATTAATTCCTTTTTCCATAACACAAAAAAAGAAATTTTACATAATATGGTTAAATGTAGCCTGGCGGGTGCAATATGATATGCTTTCATGGGGCCCAAAGTCTGGTTATAGTTGGCCCTTATAAAGATCTTTCAAAAAGATTTTATGTAGGAATCTATAGACAATACCTCATCTTTTCACAGACAGAGTGAAATGATTACCATTGCATCTGGCTCGCAGACATGTGCTGTGATGTGGCTGCTCTGCACTCCGAGTCATTCTCAGTATATAGGCCTTTGGGATCTTTACTGAAGTCCAAAGTCCCTCAGCATATCTTGGCCGATGCCAGACACATTGAACACCCAAGCTTGGGGTCTCCTCAGCAATCCGACTGCACTCATAGGCCTAATCTGTGAGCACCACAGCAGTGCCTCTCGAGGCCTAAGGCAGCACAGCATGTAGAGGTCATTACCGAGTGTCCTTCAAAGGGCACACTTCTCTCCTCTGTCAAACTCCACACCTGATTCTGTCGTGGAGCTGCTGCTTTGCCAGGAGAACATTTCACGTATCTTAGTGTGCATAGGATAGAAATGTCGTTAGTTTGAAGATATTGAGCTCTATGATCAAAATATTATTGTTCAATCAGTTTAGAAATCCCCACTTCCAGTAATTCATAGCAAATGAGACATATTACTTTTTGTATTAAAATGCATGGATATCAGCAGAGTGTTGCAAAACAGCACATATTAGACTCATCACACCTCACAGACAGAAAAGACTCGGATTTCAGTTCCAACAAACTGTAGCAAAATTCAGAATGGAGCTGAGAGCTAATGTTTCACAGATTCCGTTTATGGGGTTACATTGTAAAATAAATTCAAACAAGGTGTGCATGCTTCTTGAAACAGGAATGAAAGCTTAGAAGTCTTTATGAATATGTGACATTTATTTATTTATATATTCATAATAATGAAATGTTATAGGGAGTATAACATTAAACCTATCGAGGCCTATTTAGCTATTAATGAGCTGGTGCATTTTTCACAGGAATCTAATATACACACACTCTAATATACATACATACACAGAGTCTTAATAAAGGGTACAGTTCAAGTGCCATTCAAAAAATCGTGCAACGAACATTCAACATTTAAACGTGACCAGAAATACATATGGAGAAAACACAATCATTGATATGGCCACTGGAAGCAAACTTAGAGAGGAAAATGCTCCTCTGCATCGTATCAGCTTGTATATATGAGGTGTGTATCTGTGCGTGTGTGTTTTTCTAAAGTAATAGAATATTGCCCTCTATTGGAAGAAAGTACTCCCTGCTTTTAAAAAATGATTAAAACCTTTATAAGAAAAAAGTCATGAACACTGCCCAATCATATAATAATAATAATTATTATTATCAT
>JAODJW010000002.1:23504592-23514890 GCA_026777045.1 Hyperopisus bebe | reverse complement strand
AAGTGGTGCTTTTATGAGACCACTGCGATTATCACCCCAATATTTCTTTTTTATTAAAACAAGATCATTGTCAACAGTAATGTGCCACTTTTCATTTATAGTTTATTTTTAATATAATGCTTAATTTATGCAAATACAACTGACAGTGATTTGTTATACTGGGTTCTGTCCGTTGAGGTTACTTATAAAGCGTTTTAGTATGGCACACCAAGGTTGCGCTGTACCTTCATAAACAAATTTTTAAACAAAACTAATAAAAATGTTCTACTCTGTTCACTATTGTTAACAATAATATCTGTTTTGAACACTTGTAGTTTTATTTTAATATTAGTTTCATCAAATATCCAACAAAAACTACATCACACATCACAAATACTTTGCATGTTTTAGTAACTAATTTCACTCTACTTGCAGCCGTTTTCATTTGCCATTATTTTTTTTAAGTTTTGCTTTTAAACAAAGTTGATACTGTATGTCAGCAGAGCAGAGAGATTAACAGAGCCATTTTTCTACCAACTTGTCCAGTATGGGATTGTTGGCAAATCAAAAAAGACTGGGTTAATATCTGCCAATGTCATCCCTGAAGTTCAGTGTTTCCAGTGTTTATTAAAAGGTATCATGCATCTGTGATAGATTTCAGTGAAATGTGCTTATTGGTGTTCTCTCGTGTTTGAGTTGGACAAATTCTATTACACCAGCAAATAGAGAAGGATACGGCAAATTAAATATCTGTCTATCTATCAGTGTGCAAAATACCCATCAATATTCAGGGGGGTCCCCATCTCCGTGTTGTTGTGCAATACCGATCTTGAGACCCACTTAAAATTTTGGTTTGGAGGCTTTCAGGGGGTCTCATGGGTTCTCATGAGTTAATCGGGGGTGTCAGACCCCCCTGGACCCCCTGTTTTTCGCACACTGCTATCTACTGTATCTATTTGCTGCAAAGTACAAACTTTAGAAAGAACCTTTCATTGCAGCCTGAAGCAATGTCAGTGCCAAAAGGTGTCTGTAGTATTCATCGTGTGGCAGAATTCTGTGTCCCAGCAGTGTCCTGGGATGCTAAACATGGTGCTGATGGCATGAATGACAGGCTGCTTAACTGAGCTGAAATTTTAAAAGACCCTTCCATATTCATGGCCTAATTCAAATTCTGTACTGAGCATCACTCAATTCCCAAAATAAGAAGGTGATCTCATACTGTATGGTCATACAGCAAGTACACTGCTGAGAATGCTTGTTAATTCCAATGCTTAAACCTTTCCTTGCTGGACCAAGCCAGCCCCGTAATGCCACGCTTCTGGAGAACACTAATTGCTCCAGGCAACTCCACTTTCCAAATACGTGTTGAAGAATGAAAAGGCAGCACAACAGGAAGAGGGCTGCACTGCTGCTTAGATCTTGGCTGTAGCCACAAGCCTTAAATAGTTACATTGACTTCTGTTTTTCAGGGGCATAGGTACCTTGGCAGATTCTGGGAACCCAGCACTTTAAAAGGGTCCTAGGAAACGTGAAACCTGAAATTATGAATTGACTGGGGGGGCGGGGTGAGACAGTTTGTCAGAGGGTCCAGGATTTCTAGCCAAGCCCCTGTTAGTTTTGTTGTTGGTTCTTTTTTCCATCAAATTTTTCACTTTCACCTACTTTTATATTTGTTGTGAAGCTGGTTTTAATAAAAATTGCCTTTGTGAGTGTTCACTTGTGACTCTCACTTGTGAATCTCTGTTTTCTGCATACTTCCAAGCTTGAGTCTCATGTCAGCTGGTGGAGGATGTGAATTTAGTCACCAGGTCATGACCCGTGCTGTGTAAGTGAAGTCTCCCCAGGGCCACTCACAATGGAGCAATGGGCTGAGTATCTGGCTGCACAGACAGCCACCACATGCAGTATAGCTAACCTGACCAAAATGGTAATGCACAAGCAGCAAGGAGCAGTAGAGCAGACCTTCTATGAGGAACACCAGAATGGCTGACGTGGAGGCACATTGACATGTTGTTGTATTACTACAAAAAAATTAGTCAGATGCCAATTACATGTCATTTAATTACTGAGGATTTACCATTGAAGAGTAATATACTCACCATTGCCGCAGCATATTCACAAGAAACTGCAGCTACAGCTTGTGTCAGTGCTTAGCTTTAAAGCATCCATGATGAATAAGGTGGTGTTGGTGGCAGACAAGGGCCCCAATACTGCTACTGCTATGACTGTATCAGTGCAGGATATATCAGGACAGAAAGTAACACCCAATTTCAGTTCAAGTAAAGAATGGATCCTTGGCGATCAAGTGGCCCATCACTTAATTCCTGTGTTATATATATATCCAGGAAAACCACTCCAATGGACGACCTGAGCCAAGGACACCGATGTGTGTGTCACCTACTGGTTCATCTTGCTCCCTTTCAAGGACGACGTCGGCCTGGGTGTGAGCATACCAATGCTGATGCCATGTGCTGTCTACATGTAATATATACAGCTAGGGATATGTCTTTCTCCTTCTCGACATCGGCCTCAAGGAAGGAGCAAAGCACACTTCACTCCATGCTGAGGAGAAGCCGAGGAATGGGAGGCAAAGGCAGCCATGCATGCAAACATGTCATTCTGGAAGGGTGCCCCCCCCCCCCTGCAGGAACTGTGCCTCCAATTTTTGAATATGTTTCTTATCTATTTTTTTTAAACATTTTTGTTGTAAATCTACCCCTTCAAGGAGCAATTTCCTGTACCCATGCCTTCTGTTCCTGCTGGTGAAGGATGCGGGTAAGACGAGACATTGCTGCCAGCCCCTGTGACCTCCATTCCCAGGATGTGGAAGGTACCAGAGTAGTCAATACACTGCAGCAACTGGTGCAGATGTCCTTAAGATGGGACCGAAAAGTCAACATCTGCAGTCTGGGCATGGTCTCCCGTCATCAAGCACCCTGCGGAAAAAAAACAGCCTGATCAGATAAAGTTGGTTAAACTGGTTGACCCGTTTATGATAGTTGACCAGATTAAGGTATGTTTTCACATGATGGTTTGGTGGTTTAGCTGGTCATACCAGTTTATGATAGTCATTCTTGCTGGTTTAGCTGGTCATACCAGCAAGGCCAGTTGAATGGACCTCCCAGATAAACCATCAAAGGACAGCAAGAGTTGGGATGGCCATCTAAGAACATCTTAGACCAGATAAAACCAGCTAAATTTAGCTACCAGGATAAGATGGCTTTTAGCTGTGTTTTTTTCAGCAGGGCAGTCTATGCCTATCCCTGGACTAGAGAGATACCAGGGAATCTGTCCTTCTATACAATGGTACCCCACCAAATTCACCTCTGAGAACCGCAATGAGGCATACCTCTATGTGTTTCACGTGTTCCTGTGAGAAAACAAAGGCCGAGGCCAGACTGGGCCAAAATCCTAACCCACTGTCATACAGGGGATGCACAGACTGCCTACCACTCACTTCCTGGGCTAGCCTTGGAGGAATGTGATGGCTTGTCAGATCCCGCCTCCAATCTCTGAAATGCTCCGCTTCTATAAAGTGTCTCTACATATATATGTATTTATTTATATTTATATTATTTGACCCACCCACTTTAAATCGAAAAACAGGTTTTGATAGTTTCAGTGCAGCACATTTATTTATAAATAATAAAATTTTTACATAAAAATGGAAATTGAGAAAAAGAAATCATACAGCTATAGAGCTTTGGGACACCTAGATAAATAGGACGAATGGGATGAAATTCAAGTGCTCTGCAGGTCACACACATACATAGATCAGACCATTTAAGGTCTGCATATTGCCTAAACAACATGCTTATGAATTGTGGTAGAAACACCCTTAATACATGTAAAAAAAAAAAAATCATTAAAAAGACCATTCAGGCAGATGTTATACAGAACTCAAACCTACAACTTTGCAGCTGTGAGATACAGCTGTGAGTTACAGTAATGCCTGCATTTTCTACAACTATCTAAAACACCTCTATCATGAATTCTTAAATAGGTTGAATTGTACAACACTTGAATTGTATAACAAGTTCATTTGCATTGTAGCAGTAAGACGTTTCCCATTGCTTTAAAATAAAGGCGTGTCAAATCAAGTTGAATGTTGAATATACTAAATGTATTTTGCACATTTATGCATGATTTATGCATTTATGCATGATGGGCGCAATAAAAACATTGTACTATGTTGGACCAAATTCAAACCTGTTGCACAGTTATAATTATATATTCCATCTGCCAAAGGACTATACTACAGGTTCTTAATTTGACATTCAATAATAGTGTTGCCAACTGATTTTCTGAACCTACTATACAGTTTGGTAAAATCAATGCTTTCTGAAATGGTCAAGGTCAATGCTGGATAAACTGGATAGAAGAACAAAATATAGTGTTTTTTCTGTCCTGTGCCAAGCAAACTCAATATTAATACCTGGAGGGTGCAATGTAAATTATGGCTTAATCTGACTCTTTCTTTAACAAAATGAATCTGGTAGTTTAAGTAAAAACATTATAATCATAGGCATTCATTTGTGTATCCACGGTTTAATAATGTGTTGTCAAGAAGATTTCTTAAAATCCCTTTTTGGTTAAAAGTTTTGTGGTTTCATTGTCTACTGCAAACACAGTATTTCCCTGCATGCAGATTGTTCCGTCTGTGTGAGAATTCACTGCACATACACATTCCAGCTGGATGACCCCCTGGAAGAGAAATGACTGTACTGACAGTGAAATATGCTATAAGGACAGTAAAGAAACAGGATGACTGTGGAAGATGGATGCTCTCCAGAACAGGTGATCACATTACCACGTGCAAAAACCTAGAAAGAGCTTCTTAGAGAAGAAAAAGCAGAGCATAGTCCTGATGCCAATTACAATGCCACTGTGTCATAAATATATGTGACACTTTTTTTGTAATGGTCATTTTGATGTTCACTAATTAATTATTTATTGAGCTAGAAAACAATATGAAGCACAGGTCACTTAACAAAATATGTTCATGTTTATATATTTAATGCACACACACGTCTGTCCGACTGATGGACAGGTGAGGGTAAGTATGGTGCCCAGAAGTCAAGAAGCAGTCAAATTTTACATTTTGGGGCCAGTGTTTTGGACAGCTGGCCTGCATTGAAGCACAGGGCCACACCCACACTGATCCACAGCTACAGGCAAGCTACCCGCACTCTCCCAGCAAGCCTACACCCTATAGCACAGCCTCCTTGATCATGACAGGGAGCAATCTCACTGCCCAAATCTCTGACTGTAATATCATAGCTATATCTGGAGAGACCTTTTTGTTATTTCTTTTTTGTTTTTTTTTTTTGTTTTTGTTTGTTTTTTTTGTTTTTATTTCTTTTTTGTACAGTTTTCAAAGAACCTTTTGTTTTCTTTTAGAGACGCTACCATTCACTCGCCTCTGACTGTTAGACAAATGAAGCTCAGAGTTAGCCATCTCCCATTGTCCTGCAGTCTATAAGCTACCCCTGCGTCCCTGCTTCAGCTGGGATAATTTTCAATAAATAGAGCTTCAGCAGAGCTTACACTCATACACCCACAGTTACCGGCGTACTTTTACCCCTGATCCCACCACATACAGTATTAACAAGCTTAATTCAAATTATGCCCTTTGATGAAAAGAATTGTTACAGATTAGTTACAAAAAGAAATAATGAAAAACATTTTTTTTCCATTGTGTGTATTTGTATGTTTCAAAATAAATTGTAAATTCATGAGTGAGAATAATAAACAGTGGGGTTTCTTTCAGGAAAAATTAAAAGAAATGTGTCACAGATGTTATAAGAAGCAGAGAGCTTACATAAAAATGAAGGGAGCCAATGAATGTAGGGTCACATGTTCAGTCAATAGGTATCAAAAATACTGAACAGAGGAAATGATTAGAGATTGCAAATTTTGGGACTTAATTAGAACAGCTGAATGTCCTGGTTATAGGGAGAAACAAAAGGGCACAATATTTTTCCATGTATTTATGCATACAGTCAACGCTACTGCATTGTGACTTTCGCCATCGCGGATTCAATACATTGCAAGGCCAACATAAGAAATTAAATGGTATTTTTTGGGAAATTTGCAGGTGACATGCAAAGGCCAGCAGCCAACACACTAAAAGTTTAGAAATGTATAAATGCATAAAATCTTTGTAAACTACTGATTTGGAGGACGCCAAGTGTGTTTACAGCAGCCTCTCATGTGATCTCGCAGTGATCTTTGTATCTCGTGTCTTTTCACTTTGCTTTGCGGTCAAGCTTGCTTCGCTCACCAAGGAGGTCAAAAAATTTTGCGTGTTTTTTTTTCAGATCACAGAGAACCTGTGCCCCTAAGAAGCGTGATGTGGAAGGAGGGCTCTGCTCTGCCCCCCCTAAGAAGCGTGATGTGGAAGGAGGGCTCTACTGTGCCCCTAAGAAGCGTGATGTGGAAGAAAGGCTCTGCTCTGCCCCCCCTATGAAGCACGATGTGGAAGGAAGACTCTGCTGTGCCTCTAAGAAGCATGATATGGAAGGAAGTCTCTGCTGTACTCTTTGATTTTCCTCTTGCCTCATACTTCTGGTGTTCTGCTAATTCTAGAGTTTGCATGTTCTCCCCATGTCGCAAGAATTTGCTTTGGGTGTTCTGGATTCTTCCTGAGTTAAAGAAATTTTGGCAAATTGTTAGTAAGGCACCTATAGTATGTAACTGTGGGTAGTCCAGAAAGGAAATATCCAGACTAAGATTTTGTTTCAACTATCCACTTGAGTACTTTGAGATTTGGTTGAAACTAAATCTGTTTTACTTCCTGGACCAGAACTATCCTCCTCTGTAATAGTGAGTGTGTACGTGCATGTGCTTTATGATGAGCTGGACCCATCCAAGGTGCCCCTCTTATGTGCCCTGTGCTGCTTAGGATAGGCTTCAAGGCCCCTGGAAACCTTGAGCAGGACAGACACTTGGGAATTACAAGGGTATTGTGGTGGATCACAATGAATAGGGTTGCACAGCCAGGCATAGGTTAAGAATATTGCTGCAGGAAGTCAGTATATTCTAAGCACTTATGTAAGTCTCTTTGGCTAAGGATGTCTGCCAAATGCGGTAAATGTAAATGTCATGTAAATATTTATTAGAAAATGAGAGAACAATGATGGGGGGAGGGAGGGAAATAGGAATGTGGCGAGGGGTTGTGTAGCCTGGTAGCTTCATATACACCAGTGCAGGCATTGCAGCCTTCCAGTCTGGCTGCAGGCTTCAGCCAGATATTTGCCAAAGTTCTCCTTCTTAGTTGCCGAGGGAGACAAGCTTCCCAAAGACAAGCCACCTGCGGTCTTAAATGGGAACCAGGCGGGGGAGATTAGGGGTGGGCCACACTCAACAACTGCTCCACAACAGAGGTGCTGAAATTTTGATAGGTGGCCGCTGTCCATGGTGCTAATTGAGGTTTGCAGCTACCTGCTGCCGGAATGGTGATAGATCCTGGTTCTGCAGGCACCATTGTTACTATAGTATAGTACAATAAGCAGTGCTACAGTACAGAGGGTTGAAAAGAAGTGTACACTTTAATAAATTCTGAACAGATGGTTTTCAAATCTACCTCCATTAAACTCTGTGAGCGAACAAATTATGCTTCCCAAGAATTTTGTTTCAAGTTAGCCTACATGCTACTGGGTCAATATATTATGAATGAATAAAATTTCATTGTTTAAAATTTTCAGTGGTAAAACAGAATTTGTACACATCTGCAGTAACAAAATCTTTTGTTTTTTCTGTTTGTGTGTGTGTGTGTGTGTGTGTGTGTGTGTGTGTGTGTGTGTGTGCACGTCTTTAGTTTGGAAGTGATATGTGTGAATTAATGATCATTATTTTATATTATTGTTTGACCAAAGAGACAGGGATTGGATCTCTCATCCTTGGGAAACTGCTTTTTTTAAATGAATAGATAATTACTTCCAAATCTCTAACTCCAGCCTGCTCAACAAAAAATGTGGTTAATACTCATGAATGGCACTACTGTCACCACTAAAGGAATAATTGCATAGTACTCAACAGAAATAGGTATTTCTGTTGAGTACAATATTAAATATTATCTCTTTGTGCCAAGTGTCAAACTGTTGGGGAGAAATACTGCTGCAATATAAATGTTCATGCATAAAAATGTAGACATAAAAATGTTTTGGTTAAAGGATCTGGATTCAGCTGTTTACTGTTATAGATCATATGCCATTTATGTAAGTTCGTCATCAGAATACTACGTTCACAACAGATGCAAAATATCAGTTAACTGCCCTGTATTGATATATTTATATCCTACTCTATGTACAGTGTTTGTGGGCTGCATTGCCTACAAAAAAAATGAGACATACATGACAATACTATGCAAAATCCTGAAGAAAATGTTTGAAGCCATTTATGTGAGTTGCAAGTGTATATCTGCTCCAAAAAGCACACGTATAATTCTTCATTAGAATATATGCAAATAAACAGAAACATAATTTTTAAAATCCTCTGCTCTCCGAAAAGTTACTGAAATCTTCCTGGATGGCAAGAAGAAGAAACTCTTCGGCTCCCAAAACTCTCCTCTGGAGCAACCCATCTCACTTAATTAATAACTCAGCCTAGTTAAATAATTGGATGAGGAATTGATTAATCAAACATGGTGTGCTAGTGATTGAGTCAACAAATACATGGATATATTGGATAGTTACTTCGAATACTATGATAATTAGGAGAGGTTTAGAATTGGGTATGTAAGCACACTTATGCATAATGCCATAATTTGTAGTTTGTGTGTTTAATTATAGTTTTATACCAACATGAATATCTGCCAAGCACAGAAACTCAGAGACTCAATATGTGGGGGAAAGGGAGTTTATTGGAGAGATCGGGTAGGCAAAACTTGTAGTTGAGGTCACAGGTCCAGTGAGTTTGGTAGCCTGAATCAGTCCTATGAATAGACAAAGGACAGGACGTGAGCACACAGTGGAGATCCGAAGGAAGCAGGGACTGTACTCTGATAACTGCACTCATGGAACACCTCTTGTCCAAACAGATTTCTTGGTTGGATCTAGCTGTTGTATAATGACTGATATATAGCCTGCACTGCATTAGGAAAGCTCTGCACTGATTTGAATTATCTCCGTACTTCGCACTGCAATTGGAAAACCCAAAGCAAGAGAAGGTGAAGATTGAGGAAGAGGAACTGCTTGCCCCTGCTGGACTGAGGTGACCAGCGTGTTGAGCTGGGCAATCCTTCATTAAGAAAGCTCTGCACTGATTTAGATTACCTTCATACTTGTCCCACACTGCAGTTGGAGCTGGTGGTGCATCTCCTCTGGGTTCATACTTAGTCAGCGAGGTATTCGGTCAAGCATAGAAATACGAAGACCCAATATTGGTGTGTGTGGGGAGGGGGGTTATTACGAATACACGAAGGACAAGTCGTGAGCACACAAGGGAGATCCGGAACTAGGAAGCAGGAACTAGGAAGGATAGGAGCAAAGAAGGAAGGTAAGTAATAGAAGAGACTCAGGACACTAGACAATCGCTCAGGATGTCACATCAAAATAACCGTACCTAACACTGAATGCGAGGATGACCCAGGTTTTAAAGGGAGCAGGAGAGGTGTAGGTGAGGAGAAGTGGTGTAGCAGGAGGTGTAGGTAGCAGGAGAGGTGGTGTTAATGACACTGGTCTGCCACACGACATGTGACAGTATAATTTAAACATTTTGAACTGATCGACTGGGCAGAAAAAAAGGCAGATTTGTAAGCATTTTATGGCAATACACATCAGACAATTAATCAGACTACATGGCTGATATAGCGATGGCTTGCATGGGTGTGCCTGATTGATGCGCAGCCCCCGCGGAGCTCTCCATTTGCCAGTATTGCAGTGTGGCTTATCCGCACTTACAGTACTGAACCTGCGTGACAACCAAAGGTAAGAGTTCTAAATTCCTGCCGCTCACATCAGTTTCCCTTGATGAATAATATCGCCACAAAGCTGGAACAATCTAAATTCCTGAATGCCAAGAGCCAAAGAGATAGCACTGAATGTGGTTAAATTATTGTTATTGTTTTTATTTTCTATTATTTTTAAAATACTGCATGCCCCTCTTTAAAGTGAGACCGATATTTAGAGTTTAATTGTTATTGTTTTTCTACATTATTAATGTTAAGCAGTTAAGTTAATCAGTTGTTATTTTTTTTTACTAAAAAGATTGATATCGGCCACAGGAAAACCAATATCAGTTGACCTCCACTGTCTCTCTCTCTCTCTTTCTCTCTCTCTCTCTCTCTCTCTCTCTCTCTCTCTATATATATATATATA
>JAODJW010000002.1:23483522-23497047 GCA_026777045.1 Hyperopisus bebe | reverse complement strand
AAAAAATAATTTATTTGCCATGAATTAAGTTTATGATATTTGAAGAAATGTGTGATCATGTCCCAGTCAGTGAAAGTATGTTTCCTACCCCTAGGCTCCAGAGGGTTAAACCCCAGCTCCCTGGGTGCCCCAAGGCCCTTAACCCCCAGCTCTCTGGGTGCCCCAAGACCCTTAACCCCCAGCTCCCTGGGCGCCCCAAGACCCTTAACCCCCAGCTCCCTGGGCGCCTAGACGACACTACAGGTGACTGCCCTTTGTGGACAGCTTACTCTACAAAAAAGAGCAAGATGAGGGAGGTGTAAAGACAATTTCTCCACAGGGATCAATAAAGTATCAATTATTATGCTACTAGAAGAAATAACACAAAAGGGTATATTTTCTTTAAATTACCATTCAAAACATGAGGGAAAATGCATAAACATTTTTCTAACTTTTCCTGCCAGTACAACTGAAAGGGATGATTAACAATGGTGGCATTATTTATTTATTTATGTATTCATTCATTCATTCATTCATTCATTCATTTGGATAATACTCTGGTTTCTGTAATATATACTTGATAATTATTGGGTAGCACTGTAGCCACACACCTGCAGGCCTGGGGGGTCTCTCCCCATCTCTCAGCAGGTGTGTATTTTGAACGTTCTCTCTTTACTTATGTAGGCTTCCTTTGGGTAGTTTTCCTCCCACAGTCAAAAAAATGTGGTTTGGCAAATTGGCTCCTCTTACTGTATTATTCATTTTCCTTGGTGTTAATCTGCATGAATGGATGAACCAATTTCTCTGCCCCATGGTAGGTCAGTTGAATCGATAAATATAGAGAGATCTGCACTTACAGAAGCTTTTATAAACCACCTTAGAACATCAGCTCTGAAAAAGGAGCGAGATTAAATAAACCATGTGAAGCATTGACTTAAAAGATAAAATGTGTGTTATCTCAATTTAGATTTCACAACAGACAAAGACTGACTTAAATCATTAAAATTGAAAACTTGAACCATCCTTTTAAGTTGGTATAGAATGGTGTAGGTCATAGAATCTTTTAAATCTTTGTAATATAATCTAGGACCTAAAAAGAAAACTGCGACATACAGTAAATGTATTAGGAAAAAAAAGAATAGTGCAGCCAATTAAAACCTACATACTATTATTTAGTATGCAATGCCTTAGAAACAATAATAAGACCTGTTAATTTAAATGTATTTTGTTTTTGATCTGCATATCATCATATTATTCCTAGTACCAGTGCTTAATTCATACTACATATTTTCAATATTCATTCACTTGTGTAGTGGGTGCCTTTGATTGGACTGGAAACACAAGATTGCCAAGACGTCAATTCCAGGGGACAAAACAGTAATTTGTAAATGTGTTGAATTTTTTCTAATGTGATTATGTATATCTTTTTTATTATTTGTAACTGAAATGTTAGATATACAAGTATTTGCGTAAATATTCACATATGTACTCACATACGTGTATAAAGATTCAGCAGGTAATAAGCCTGTATTTTTATATTAACATTTCTATATCTTATTGGAATAAAGGCTGTGATTAGAATCATAGATCCATAAAAATGCAGTTCTTGGGATATTCCGTCACCTGGACTGACTAGCTTGACTGCATAGCATACCTGAAGAAACACTCATTGGATAAAATTTTGAATTTCTATATTTTATATAAAGAGAGTAGCAGGCCCTCAATCTCTATAGTCAATTCATGTCAATTTAGCAGACTGACTCTTTCCTTGCACACTCCTTGGTGATAAGAGTCTTTACCATGGCAGGAAGGAAAGGAGATATCGGGCTGGTTATGAAATTGTGTCAGTTGTATCAAGTGACAAGGGTGGGTATTTAGATAAATGGATAGTTTTACACACGGTGACACTTTCAGCAGGCTAGGGCAGATACCTCAGAAACATCTTCTACATTTTCTAACTTCGATGGAAAAGTTTTATTCTTGTCCGAGATACTGCACAGCATTGCTTTTGACACATGGCACATCTGTATTGAAGTGATGCTTTTACACTAACTGGGAAAAAGGTCAGCAGTCCATTATAATCATGTCATTGTAGATAATTTAATCAATTACAAGTGTCCTTTGTGTATTGTTTTGAAACTTTGTTTTCTTGGAGTGTTTAAAATGTTTTTGTAGGCTTTCCAAGGAATCAGAGATGTAGATGCAATATGGAATTGATAATGCAAACAGTGCAAAGTACGTTCGTTTTTCTCAAAAGGGTGTCACACAGTGAGATTAGATTTTTCTGTTTTGTCCCCTGTGTTCTATTGGATTATATAGTGGGAATATAGCTTGAGATGGAGTAGAAGTGGAATGGAATACATAGCTGATGCAAGTCCTAAATGTCTGCAGTATTTTTGTATTCTCAGTGAAGGTTCTTAATAATTCACCAGTTACAGTATACATGATTATGACCAAAGAATGTACTTCCTGTACTGGTGACTTCTTATAACTGAACTAATAGGGAGGTCATGAAGAGTATGGGTCAACTGCTAAATTGTTACATGAATTATGATTTTCATATTAGAAATGGGAAAATAATAGAGAATTCAGTTCCACTAACACTAATGAAGCTTGATTGTCAGTCATTTCACATAGATTATTTGGTAGTAATATGGAAAGGTGTTTTTAGCAGGCTTACTATTTTATTAAAGTATTTATTCACAAAAGACAACAAATCTGGCAAATCTGACCCCTACAGATGAAAAGATCGCTGCAATCTTTTTGTGGTATATCATTTTTAAAAAGACATAAGGGCTTAGGAAAAGCTGGAGAGCAACTTATAAGTTTGTTTTCCCCAATATGGATTGATTAGGAAGAAAATGGGTGTCCAAGAATTACACATTACCAGCAATCTTCTATTGTGGAGTGTTAGTCAATTAGAAAGACTACTTTGCAAAACAACAGGTTTTATAAGTAGAACCTGAATTGCGGTGTAATTGAGTTTATATATTCACACACACAGATTAGGTAACTACAAATGTCCTCGTTACACTTTTTTGTACAAAGCAATATACAAGTTAGGAAACTGAGAGTAGTTGGGGTTAAGGGCCCTGCACAAGGGGCCAGTTAAATGCGTCCTTTTCCAGCCTCAGAATTCAAAACCAAGACTTTCCAGACACTGATACCTAACCTAATGGACCTCATACCACCTTTCAGCTTTCCTGTAAGGTAACGATCCTAAATATACGCCGAAATCAACTGAGAAATAATTGACAAGCCACAAAATCAACATTTGGATGTCTGATGCTTGTTTTGGTTTCTTCTGGCTCCCATTTCCTGCAGCCCTAATGGCTGTCTTCTTCTTGTCACTCTTTTCTGCCATTTTGTTAAACCTGTTTCTAGTTTTGTACCTAAAATAAACCCTTATTCTGTCTTTCAGCCTCCATGTCAGATGATTATTCTAGCCCCCGAGGCTAGAATACATCTTAGCAATGCCCTTCCTTCATTTAAATCAATATCTAGCTAATCTGAGGCATGCTCCAGATTAAAGTATTTCCTTAAACCAATATGAAAGCTTTGGAAATCTCCCCAATCTGTCCATAGTATTTTATTTATAACAGCATTGTGACACTACAGCTATAATTTAGTAACTTAATTATTCAATGGTATTTATAAGTAGCATGTTGAATTTGTAAAGTTAATACTTATTTTTACCCTATGACCATAACAAGAATGTTAAGCAGGAATTAAGCAGGAAAAACATCTGGATGGATGGATGGATGGATGAAGTGATAAATGGAATACTTCTTTCTGCTAAGTTATTAGCTTTCCTTCCTTTAACATTTTGTGAAGCCTGTCCTGGAGAGGTTAACAGAACTGAAACACTTACTGTGGCAGGCTTGGAACATGCCCTTTGAGGGATTTTAGATCACTCCTCCATGGATTTCTTTGATAGTCTTATGTTTATTTTCTTTACTGCTTCAAATCAGATCACAGGTTTTCAACTGTCCAACTAAGATGACCATTATAACACACTGATTTTATGTTGCCACAACGAATTCTGTGTTTATTTTTATGTATGCTTGGGGTCATTATATGGTTTAAAGGTCAAATCAACAGCCAAATCTCAATATCCCAGCAGGCCTGCATACTGGAATTCATTATTATCGATATTAACAAGAGCCCCTAGACCACCAATAATAAGAACAGCCACAAAGAATCAGTGATTAACTATAATATTTTATTGTTGATAATGGGTCATTTATTGCATGCAGTCTTCTTTTAATGTCAAACATGCCCATTGTGTGCATAGACAAAGAATTCAAATCTGGTCTTTATTGACCAAAATACAAAATTTCATTTGTGGTCCCAATGACACCTGCAAAGTTTAGATGGTGCAATTTAATGGTTGTGCTAACTAACGAATGACTTCTGCCAAACAGTCCTTCTGAATTGGTTTTTGACATGAAGGTGCCATGTCACTGCTACAAATTAGGGTTAGTGAACTACATCTCCCAGCATGCAATGTGCTTGCATCCCAGATACCTTTGGTAAAACAAGCGTTTCCCATTTCACTGGTGAGCTAGTAAGAAGTTCAGTGCTTCTGGTACTTATTTGGACGGTCCAATGTCTCGTTGTGAGATTGTTAATTTGTGCTACTTTCGACTGGTCCATGTATATTCTAGTTTCTCTGTTTCACTCTTGTTCTGGTTTTTGGATTTCGATTTTGGCTGATCATTTTGATTGTTTGCCACACCTGGGTTCATGGAGCACCTGGCACCTTCCAGGTACTCATGGACATTGTACTTTGCCCTCACTGAGAATACATGGCAGTCTGCCTAGACTATGTTATCATCTGCACTGACAGCTTGTCAGAACACCTTGTTCACCACTGCAGGGTGCTGTACTGCATCTGGCTGGCAGGACTCACGCCCAACATTCCCAAGTGCAACCTGGGGTTTACCAAAGCTCACTATCAGGGGTTTCCCATGGATGGGGCCTGGTACAACTCCAAAGAGTAGGGCTAAAGCCATCTGGACTTTCTTATATCCTACTACTAAGAAATAGGTACAAGCCTTCCCAGAACCAACCAGGTATTGTGGCTTTTTTTTCCCAATTTCTCTCTAGTTACCCCACTTCAGATCTCATCTGCAAGGGTCAGTCCTGCAAACATGGATGCCAGACTTCCATTCCAGTGGTTAAATGAGGCCCTCACCATTGATCCGGTCTTCCACACCCTCAACTTCGAGTTGCTAGCTGTACATTGACACCTCAGGGGTCAGCTTGAAAGCTGTTTTCTCCCTGGAACTCAGGGGCGATGATCATCCAGATTTGAATATATTTTGGAAGACCATCGACAATAACTTCTGCAACCTGGGACTGGGTCAGTTTTCCTGAGTGAGGCTTAAAGCCCATGTTGGGAAGAACGTCAGTTGGATAGGAAAGAGTAAGCTGGATGTGCAAGCTTTCCCAGGACCCCATCTGCACAGAAGGACCCATCCATGCTACTTTGGCGAAAAAAGTGCTTCCCTCTAAATTCATGACCAGAGCACCATCCTTTTCCGTATTCCCTAAATAAGCCCTCTTCAAGTGATATCTATGGGCACCCTCATCTTACTGGAAACTACATTGGAATTCTTTCATCTTCATGCATGACACTTAGCTCTCATATACAGATACCCCTCACTTAGTCACCAAGTTCCTTAACTACAACTGCGTCGTTAAGCGAATTGCTTGATAAGCAAGGAACCACCCCTTACTGATATTTCAAGTATACTGTACTGATAGTAGGTTTATGTCAAACATCTTTAGATATTGTTTAGTGTCACCTTTACACCATTTGTAACATTTTTAGTATATTTAAAAATGTTTATACAATTGTGATCTGTATACTATAACAGTCATCAGCTCTAATACACATTACTTAGGTTTGCAAACTGTAAATAGAGGTAATTGGAGATTGCGAATGCTGGTGTAGTGAATGCTGAGTGACCGCAGGAACAAGACTAAGAATGACAAAGGGTGATGTGAGATGAGATGCTTGGCACTGAGAGGTTGCGCTGCCATTTCAATGATCAAAGATCTTGTACAGCATATAATGAAAACTGGTCGGAGAACTGGTCGTAAGTCCGGGAGGTCACTAAACAAGTAGGTCATTAAATGAGGAGTGTCTGTACAAAACTGTGCTCCTAACCCACAGAGGCATGAGCTGCCCTTGTTTTATTTGATGTTAGACAGAAGGTATTTTGTTTGAACTTGTTAACCAATTGTTATTTGATGAATGTGTGTGTACTGCTGACACTGCCCTTTAAGGACAATCTATAAACCGTGGCTTTAGGCAATAGGTCGACTTATGTTGTCTACATGCTCTGTTTAGACTAATTGTTTCCTCATAATAATAATAATAATGATAATAATAATAATAATAAAAAAAACCAAAATTAAACTTTCCGCAGCGCAGAGGCGTGCATTCAGATGCATGTGCACAGCACCAAAGCACATAGTTAACAATAATGAGTCTATGATTACGATCACACCTTTCACAGGTTTCAGCCATGGTATCTAAATTTGACAGCTTTTTTAATTAATATGGCTCACATTTTCATCAGGTTTTAAGAAAACAACATGAGCCCTAATCTAAGTGATGTGTGATGCCTAATGGGTAAATCATTTCCTATTATCTGTGAGATTATAACTGTGCAGCAGTAGACCAGGGTGAATCAGTTAACTCTCTGTAGGAAAGCTCAGTATACAGTATAGTAAACCATGTCACATATCTCTAAGATGCTTTGTATATGTTTCTTTTTGTGGAAACATAATGAATATCAAATTAGGCAATACCCTGGAAATGACTAATTTCACAAATATTCATCTCGGAACACTATGTTGTTTTGTCAGTTTTTAAAACGATATGCAGAATTTTTCATCTGGCAGTAATTGCAGAATAAAATGAAAATGATGTTATTCGCTCTGCAGTATTACCATTAAATGGATAAATAATGCAATAAATGGTTTGCAAAATGTTGCATCATGGAAACGCTTTAATAAAAAATATAAGCCCTTAAAATAGAAGTTACTTATAAATGCTGAATGCTTTCTGCACTTGTTGCAATGGTGATTTACTCTCAGTGTCACTTTTCCACTTGGGGAGAGTTAAAATTCAGTGCATTAATATATGAATAATGGAATCAACATGGCAGTACTTTTAAATTGTCATACTGTGTTTCTGTCAAGACCTGGGTATCACTTGCTGATGTGTATATATATTTTAGACTGGCATTTTTATTGTTCTTGGTCTGACAGGCAAGAGGATGTTTGAAAATGCCTAATGTTCATCATCATTGCCAATACTGTGTTCTGATTATTTTTGTCACATATAAGTTAGTTGTTTGTTCACAGCCTAATTGACATAAATCAAAGAGATTACGTTAACGATAACTGACATAACTCGGACACCATAGCATTACTTAAATTATTGTCAATATATTTATTTCCACTGAGTTTTATTTAATTGCCAGTTTTGATTCAAAGCCTATCATTATTTAATTCTGGAATCATTGATCTGTATGTTAGTTATTAAACAATGGTCCAGATCGCATCAGATTCCAACTTCACAGGTCAATATTTAAGAGTGATTGGAGAGTTGTGTTTATAATTTATGGATTTTGCATATCAGTATTTTTGACAATATTTATTAAAGGGGCATTTGCAAATATAATGACGATAATGGGTCTAATCTAAGGCAGGTGTGAAAAAAATTATATTGACACAAAATTCAAAATGTTTAAAATGTTTTAATTACAGATCGATTCAAGAATGTGATGAGGGGTTCGAAGTGTGTTTCTCATTGAAATACATGCTAACTATTGATTTGATGTAAACTGAAATTGCCAGATCTTTATCTAGATGATTTAGTCTGTAGTAAGATTTTTATTTAGTTCCTATTTTCCAATAGTGCTCAGTTATTATTATTGTTTTCAACCTTAAGTTTTATAACACAGCAAACATAAAAAAATGTCTAAATTCTCATGCATATTCATGAATTATTGCAATTAGTATAATATTGCAATAATGCTGAATAGTTTTTATATATATTTTTTACATCTTTTAAATTCTTAAAATGCCGCTTTAAATATCCAGTAATTGCTATATGAATTTGTGAATGCACTTTGTGAATGTGCAACACTTAAAGCTGTCATCTAAGCATTATAGATACCTTAATAATGCATTATAATGGTCGGCGTAGCAATTACTAAACATTACAGCATCTTCTATTGATTTATACTGTTCTGATTTATACTGATTCTATTAAATTATACTGTTGATTCTAATACTTCTTAAGCTCCAATGAAGCTCTCATCTATAACACCGTTATAAAGCATTATAATGGTCAGAATACCAATTAAGGTTGCTTTGTACTGCATTATGTCGATATCTATGGTGCATTATAAATTAGAGCTTCATAAAGCATCCACAATCAACATGGGCATATTGTGTTATGCCTTTTTATAAACATTCATAGGCATGTTTATAATGCTTTATGAGTGCATTATAATGTGTATGAATGTGTTCATAGGTTTTTTATTAGAAAAGTGTTGCCTCGAGGACAGAACCAAGTCCTCTAAGGATTGTAAACTTAGCATAGTGCAGGGGATTGCAAGCTTTAATGATCAACAGGACCTTTCTTGGTGATCAGACATTTGGGGAAAGGCCAGAGAAAGTATGATTCAACAAAGACCACCCCCCCCCGAAAAGCACATAAATGAAAAGTGTCACAGTTCTTGTTCACTTTTGTTCAAGCAGTGAATTGTCCAAAAAAACATCTCTTTGAACATAATTGTTCCCATAGGTACACATGGCAACAGAGCACCCCAGGCCAAACGTCTATGATTGATTCTCTAGTTTCGGATCCAGGCTGTTTGTGACACTTGGATGAAAAGGAAGGCACAGCTATCAACTGACCATCACTTGGTGGTATGTTCCATTCAGCCTGTAGGAGACATGAATGCTGGTAGCATTTGGTTGAAGAAAACTGGAAACTCCTGGTGGATTAGAGCAGTGTTTCCTCTTAGCCCCCAGCGCACCTGTACCAGGTATCCGGTGTTTCTGATTGGCTGGGACCCTGGAGGGAGCAAAAACGTGCACTGTCCGGGGTTCCCCGAGGACTGGGTTGGGAAACACTGGATTACTACAGATGTTACTACAGATGTTACTACGAGCCTAGTGTTCATCATGGAAAGGCTCCCTAGGAATATACTCTGAGATATTTTGGAGGGATACTGTGTACCAAGGCTGCAACTACATGGTATTCCTCCCATGTCTTAATGTGCCCTAGACAGTTGGGGAACAACATCAAATTGCCCTCTATATTCACTGATTACTTATTTGTTAGTGAGTGGCTGCACCTGAGTCTAGTCAACGTTGCCTATGTGCCTCAGTGATGGAGATGCCCAAGGATGACATGGGAAAAAGGATGGCTTCCTTAGCAGAATTTAGTTGTGCAGACCTTGTATGTGAAATATAGCATTTGTAGGTTTGACTTTTATCCTTGATTCTTTCAATCTTTGTGAGAATGGGCAGCTCTGTGGCCCGGGTGTCTAATATGGGTGACAGGTGATATGTTTTGCTTGACTGTGGAGTTGTCATCCAGGGCTGTGTTGGTGTCAGTTAATGTCCATATACTCACCTGCGAGGTCTAAGAGAAAGAACAAGTTTGCAAGCTCAAGCTGCTAAAATAAGGCTTTTCTGCAGGGTTTCTGCGCCCATCTACACTTGACAGCAGAGGGTTCTTGGGATCACGTTGAGTTCGCCAAGGTGATTCAGGCAGCTTATAAGGATGCCACCTGGTCAGCTCCCCAGGGAGCTCTTCCGGGCACGGCCTCGTGGGTGGAGGCCCCAGGGCAGACCCAGTGCACACTGGGGAATTATATTTATTACCTGGCTTAGGGATGTTTGGGGATCCCACAGGACAAGCTACAGCCAGTGGGCTTGGAAAGAGAGGGCTGGGCTGACCTTCTCAGCATGTTCACTGCTATTACCAGGTGAAGCGGTGAGAAGATGTCTTGCGGGGTGAATGCCCAAAAATCACATCTGACTGAATGAATTTAATCAGTAGTAATATCTAAGAATGAGGTAATTTGAAAGGAAAATGTTTTATTTACTGTAAAAAATACATACTGTGTGTGTGTGTGTGTGTGTGTGTGTGAATTCTCACTGTAAAATATCAACCTAAATGTTTGTATTTCATGTATAATTATGCATCTTTAACTTGCACATGCAATCAGTGCCGTCGGAGGGGCATGGATACCCTGACAGACTCAGGAGGCTCAGCAGGCTACAGGAGTCCTTGCATATGCAGATGTATAAAATAATATAATGTAAGGGGGGTGGGAGCCCCAAGGTGACATTTTGCCAGGGGCCCCAGAATGTCTAGCTACTCCCCTGCATCCAGCTACTGTGTGCAATTCTAATCTTTTTATTCTTCAATTGTTCTTATTCCTATTTGTTTTTCAGCAGATGTTATGTATGTGTTTCCAGCCACAAAGTTTTCCCCTTCGATGTTAAAAAATGGTTGTTTGAACTCTGAACACTGCAACTCTGGAGTGTACATTCAGAATTGAGGATGGTTATATGGACTCATTTTTTGTTTGCATTCTTGCAGTCCTCAAAAGACCCACCTAATCTTAAATTTAGAACTAGTGCACTTACCGGGGAAGCAAAGTTGTGTTGACTAGAGGTCTGTCCTTGCAAAGTGCTGCAGGCAACTTGGCGCTATACACAAGGTGAGATAGAGTGTAGGGCAAGGGTAGGAAATGGGCCCTTTACTTAACACATACATTTTTAACAAGATGGAAATAAACCACAGATACTTTTACACAGCCATTAATATAACATACTTTAAAAATGCAGAAAAATCCCACTCTGTGAGAAGCAGAAACACATCCAGTGAAGTGTTCAGTCAATGAGACAAAGCAGACTGTTGCTTGCATACTTGGAACTGAATTTTTCTAGTAAATTACAAACTTGAAAAAGTTGTGCCCGCCATGGTAGTGATAGTAAAATGTTTTTAAGTCACTTGACAAACAACCAACCTCTTGAACTGTTAGCAATATTGTTATTCTCTTTCTATGGATGCTGTCAAGGAAAATTAATGTCTGGATAAGCAGTGCTGATCTGATGAAGCTAAAAAATGATTTTCTTAGGAGAATGGCCTTAGCCGAATAATTCAGTATTTTAAGATTGTTATAAAAATTAATTTGCATATTTTACTTTGTGTCCTGAACTTACAGGACAGGTTTCACATTAGGGAAATTAAATCCTCTGTATTAAATATATGCAAATTTAACAGTGGCTTATTAAAAAAAAAAAAGAATGACAATGACCTGATGACTTGCTGTCTCCATTTTATACAAACTCTATAGGCATGTACATTTATTTTGCTACAAGCTACTATAAGCAATCTCTAAATGTAAGGCTATTATAAAGAAAAATATTTGGTCATCAAGATAAGTTTGACAAAACAGTCCTAATTGTGAATCTTCAATAAAATCTTCACTATTTGCCTAATAAAAAGATTTGAATGACATCTGGTGAAATACTGGACTGCCCTAAATCAATGATTTGATTTAATCAGGAAGAAAGGTTGGGCTTTCCTGATTGAAATGTCATTATTAGCAATACATTTTAATACTTTGAGCTTGCAATTTAGAGAACAATGGGAAAGAAAGTCCAGTAATATTGATTTAGAAAGTTTCTTTTATAGTAATGGTCAGGGTATCCTATTCAAATCCAGGGTTGGCTGATGGTTCGTGAAGTAATTATTTTAGACTTGGTAGCTACAGCACATGATAATAATCAGGCTTCCGTACTACTTTTAAACTGAAAAACCAGGCATGACAGTGTAGTAACAAACAACTTCATCAACTAGGCAGCTAATTAAAGTAATTGACAAATGCTGCCTTTTTGAGTAACAATAAACATTGGCTTCATTTCATACTAACTGTATGTTGTAATTTAATACCATTACATCTACTCTGGATCTGCAAGGAGAGCCAAGACTGCATGTTTATGATCACTGCACACACTCTCTTTGCCCAATGACCTTCCTGGGAAGTGTTTCTGGCTTCACGTACCAGAGTCTGACTCAAATGAACATTTGGTCTCCAATACTGATGCAGATTAAAACAAACAAACAAACAAACAAATCAAGATGATATAATTTTATATTAAATATTAAATTATAAATATTATAATATTAAATTTAAACATACACTAGTATTTTATGTTTTACTCATGTGATCATGTCAGTTTTTCTAACTCAAACAACAGAAACATGTAAATATAAAACAAGTAACCTTGCTCTCACAATGCTGAATTCTCACACGAGCAAATTTAAAGTGCATTGTCTGTTCTACTTAAGAAAAGCACATCAAAAATTAAATGTGTTCACACACACACAAACACTTTTTACCTGAAAGTCCATTTTTATTCACAGTTGGTTATTAAGTACTCTGTAGCTAAACTTACCAAGAATCCCAGGCTTAGAGCGGTAAGCTATAACACATGAAGCATAGCTTCTCAGCGTTTTCTCCAGTAAATGATCTCTTTTTCACATCATAATTTTTTAAGATCACTCTGGCTCCCGGGCGGGTGAGCCTCTGCCTCGCCTGGGGGGGAGCCTGGGGTGGCCGAGGGGGTGGGGGTCACCCTGCCTGGCCGGACCGGCTCCCTGTTTGCTGGGGGCCCTGGGGTTGTCCCATCCTTGGCTGCTGGCTGGGGTCTCATGGGGCGTGGTGGGGCAGGACTCTCCCGGTCTGCGCCTGGGGGGGCAGGGGTTTCCTGCTGCTGGGCTGCCCATGGCGCCCCTGAACACCCCGGTTGGCCACCCCTGCCAGCTGTGCGGGGTCGGGGATGGGGACTAATCGGGGCCAGTTGGGGATCTGGCCCCGGTGCCGGGGGGGGCCCACTCCTGGCACGCCCTCATTCCTCCCTTGGGCCTGACACCACATTTCACACAACACTAGGGCCTTGAGGGGCAGTGGGGAGGTGCACCGAGACGCTGCCCCTCAGTTTTTACTTGCATATTAGACACCCCATGACATTAGGGCTGAGGAGGCTGGTTGAGGTGGGTGGGGCTCTGCTGTCTGCCAGCGGGGGTGCCCATGCCTCAACTGTTCACCCACTTTTTGCACTTTAGTCTTATACCCAGTCCATATTACATTAGGGCCTTGGGGGTGCGGGGAGGGGGATGGGGATGGGGGATTCTGCCATCTGCCAGTGGTGGGGCCCTCATACCCGAACTGCACCCACTAATTTTAATGCTTTATAGACATAAATACACAACTCCCTCACACATACACATACACACTTCACACCAACATGGGATGGGGTGGCGATGGGGGCTGAGGGGCCCCCCCTAACTCTCTTTCTCTGGCCCTGCGCAGGTGGGGTGATCCGCTGGGTGGAAGATCCATCATGGGGGGGTTTGGCCAGCCCTGGCCGGTGTGGGCGGCCTCCAATCTTGGGCCGCGTGCCGGGTCGCTGCGGTAGGCGGCGGGCTGGGGGG
>JAODJW010000002.1:23461254-23471550 GCA_026777045.1 Hyperopisus bebe | reverse complement strand
TGTTATCAACTGATATTGCTAACAATAGCAATTAACCGGGCTAGAATTGGATTTCATGATTAGTCGGATTATTTGTCGGATTTAGGGTAGTTCAGGCTAATTGTAAGTGAACACAGATAAAGACCATTTAAACTGAGGGACCTTAAATACGAGGACTAAGCAAAAAATCTTGCTTTTTGATATGGGTCCATGGTATTGCACTTCTGTGGCAGATGGAATGCATTCGACTCGTGTTCAAGATATTCAATAAACATGTTAAGTGCATATATATTCCCTTTTTTCTTGAATCTGTTTGCTCATGCAAAATGAATTGTGATTAATATAGATTAAAAATGAATGATATTCAATGGTGATTAATCTAAATTAATCCACAGCAACCCTGTGATTAATCTGATTAGAAATTTTAATTGTTTGATAGTACTAATATATATACATTGTGGATTATATATATATAAAAAACACATAGTCAGAGGCATTCTGTTCCTGGTGATATTCTGCAGTGGTCCTGATATCATCTTAATTTTCTCAGTTTCTTTTTTTCTTCTACTGATGGATACCTCATGCACGAGATGCCAGAGAGGTCAGAGAGGAAGAGAAACTGGTTCTGTACATCAGCCAGAAACACTCTGTCTAAAAGACTAAGTCCACACCATTACTTTACCATCTCATAAGTGGTCCTTACATTTTGCCATTACTTCCTAGGTTACGGCTTTACTCTGTGTTTACCATTACTGGGCTGGCTCATGCTACACACACTTCACCCATTGATGTCTACTATTAATAGACTCCTGCAGACTAGGTGTGGATAGAATCTGTGCAGAATTACCCTCTAGATTGTGACTGAAAGTGGTGAAATGTGGGCTAAGGTTAACTTATATGAGATTCTCTGGGACTGAATGATTGCAATCACATTGGTATCAAATTATTTGATTTTGTGGGGATAAAAGTTATCATAAGGAGTTTATCTGCTATACAAGATTACATATAATATGGATCTAGAAAAATGAAAAATTCCCAATTATTGCCAATGGTGCATTACTTCTTACTACTTCATATTACCTACAACCTAATAAATGTAGATGGATGGACCAATGGATGAATTGATTATTTGAAGCCACCAATAGTGTGCTTTATAAAGTATATTTTACAATATGACTACATCTAATATTGATAATCAATTACATTTATCAATTACAATAGATAAAATTGCAATTTTGGGATTTATCATGTCTTAAAGGCTGATTATATAGAGACCCCTGCCTTGCATCCTTTTTTGCTTGTACCATGCATCAAACAGAATGATCCAAATCATAAATTCATATTTGTGCAACCCTTTGTTGTATCTGGACAGCTTTAATATGTAGTAATTCTGTATGAACTTTTTTTTTAATATTCAGCTGCAAGTATGTTCACCAGAGTAGTGTTATCTCATAGGTAATTTCAGGGAAGCTTGTTCACGCATACTATGTACTTGGAAAAAAAAAAGTCCCTTAACATGCACTTTAAAGAAAATGACATCACATCTCAGATTGAAAAAAAATGGTAAACACTGAAAATGGGTCCCACATGTCCAAATCAGGGGCGATTCTAGGTTCAGAGCTTTGGGGGTGCTGAGCACTCAGAGAGCTGCCCAGCAAGGCAAGACTGTCTCACATAAACAGCATGAACTGTCAAAAAAAGTTAGAAATCTTTAGAAATCTTTGGGGGTGCTTTTATTCATTTTGGGCTAAAATCGCCCCTGGTCCAAATGCCACATAAGGGTTCAAACTTGTTACCAAGATCTGCTTTTGCATAACATCTGCATGCGCTCTCTGAGCCAATCACAGTCATTTTAATCCTTGCTGTTGGACTCTTTCATAGACAGTGTGTTTATTCATGCAGTCTACCACTACACCCGACCTCCAGATGCTCACTGCATTTGACCTACAAATAAAGCGACTAAATTCAACACTGCAAATGCAACTTTCTTTTCATATTACATGTTAATCTCAAAGTGCTGTACTGGTACACATAATATTCTAAAAAGTGAGCAGTAAATCAGAAATCAAAAGTTTCCATGTGTTTATTAATGAGCCAGTATGCTGCAGATTCTGAATCATGCAGTGGCAGATCATTCTCTTGCAGTGAAACAGGTTTGAACTTTTGAAACTAAATTTGCAATACAAGTCATTATCCTTAACTGTGGATATCCTTGTAGGAGTTCTGCGTTTTTTAGGCAAAGTGTGATTATGATCAATAGTCAATAATGCATTTGAATCCCAAGTGCTTAACAACACCATAATCCTCTTTGTTAAGATATTCCTGACTGTAATAGGCAAAACTCAACAATCCTATGCAATGCAAGAACATTACAACAGAAGCCCAATTGATCTTAGCAGGCTCTATGATGTCGCTTTTATATCAGAGGTAAGTGGCGTTTTGGTTATGTTTTTTGTTGTTTATTATTATGAATAATCCATAATTGAATCCATTCAGCAAGTCAAGATTTTCGCTTTGGTTTGTAATACGAGGCTCAGGGAGGCTTAATTTCCTTGGTCTGCAGCTGCCCAATCTAGAATAAAATAATAATTGGCATTAAGTGCACAAGTCTAGTCAGAATGGTCTTTATCAACCAGGCTGTGAGTCATTGATTTATTTTTTTTTTTTGGGATAAAATATGTTGCTCTCCAAGCTGTGAACCGTAATGTAGTTCTTTTCTCACTAACACCAGTAGCTTTGGAATTGATCATCATGTTCTTTATAATACATGTTTCTGACCACAATTTTAACAAAAGAAGATGGGAAGAAGAAGAAAAGGGAATGTGAAGTCACCTCTTGCAGGCAGAAATGTCATGATAAATGTCATTCGCAAGATAAGAGGCAAAAAAAAGCTTTAACCATACATACAAAAATGTGGTCAGTGGCTTTTAAAATAATATCTTGGCCAGTATTGTTGCTGTACTGGAAAATCTGTTTGATATGGTGATCATTGAGGGAAATGAATGAGATGCTTAAAAAAAGAGATTTCCCCTGGACATTGTGCAACTTCTGCATCGTTTTGACTGTTCTTCTTTAGCCCCTGATGTATTTAGTGCAAACTTTTTATAATGCTAGCTCAGAAATTCAGTGGCCATGCAACAACTGCCAACCAAACTCACGAGTTTGCCCATGAGAAGGGTGTTCTATTTGAGAAGTGGTGTGGTGTAACCAAAGTGACTATGTTTTAACAGCTTAGGGACTTGCCTGCATTGCTTGAACAATTTCAAAATGTGTATGCCTGAGAGAACTGTAATATATTTAATATATTTGTAATATATAGAGAAACAAGTATTATCCCTTGCAGATGTAGCTATACTTACACACATTAGACTGCTTTTCCATCACCACCCCATGATTAAAAAGGCGTATAATGATGATTGTAAGGTCCCTTCAGTCTCAGAAAGATCCAAATGTTCTTTGTGGAATTGGAGAAGACATACAATCATATGTCTTGGCACGTGCTGTGGGAGATGCTGTAAGTCTATGTCTCTAACTTCATTTCAGGATAATGTCTAAAACAAAAGGTTGTGACTGTAAGCAGATGAAATTAAGTTTCTCATCTGGGTTTCCCAGTCCACAAACTATGACAGTGAGTGGAGTTCAGAGACATGGAGAGATCTTCCTAAGCAGGGGTGTCAAACTCCAGTCCTGGAGGGCCGGAGCCCTGCACATTTTTGGGTTTCCCCTCATTTAACACACCTGATTCAACTCCTTGCACCTCCTTGTGCTAATTACCACACAGCTCCTGAGCTGAATCATTTGTGGTGGAACAGGGAAAGAACTAATCTACACAGGGCTCTGGCCCCCTGGGACTGGAGTTTGACACCCTTGTTCTAAAGTATTTTGGGCATCTTATAAGAATGCTACCTGGAGACAGACATACCTAACTGAACTGATGCCTTGATACTGACCTAGGACACACAGAAGGGATCCATGAGCTACAGTATCTAGTCTTTGAAAGGGAGGTTTGGAAAGAGAAGTCTATTGTAATGAAAATTATTATTATTATTATTATTATTATTATTATTATTGTTGTTGTTGTTGTTGTTCTTGTTTTTGTTCTTGTTCTTCTTCTTTTTGTTGTCAATAATAATAATGATGATGATAATAATGATAGCAGGAGTAGTAATAGTAGTAGTACAGTATTTCATTTCACTGGCACATGATTATGTTGAGCCATTTTCACTGTGTGATACAGAATTGCAAGCTGACTCTAACCCTGAAGGTTGCTATCTTCAATATTGACAGTTTACAGGAAGCAAAGATAACATTAATTTCTATTTTAATTGAGTTGAAGACCTAATGAATGTTATGTCATGTTATCTATCTTTTCTCGGTGCAGCATTTGATCATATCTGCGTCTCTTCTTTAATCACAATGGCTACAGGCAATACATGACAGGTCGCTGCTGTGCCACAGTCATAATCCTGCTGCTTTCGTTTCCTTGTTTGTGCTGTTTCGACAGAGCCAGAGCAAGGACATAGCCCTCTCCTTGGCGGTCACCTCCCTTAACCGAAGGGGACAGCACACATGTTGCTTCAGATAAACCACTGTGATCAATCCTACAAAAGCACAGCAAATCAGTGCAGCAAGAGCCTTTGAAAATCAAGGCCTGTCCTTGATGTGTCTGGCAATGATTATATGGTCAGCAAAGCCGACGGCAAGGCAAACATCAAGGAGCTACAGAGCGACTGTCTGTCAGGTCTCAACAGTAATTAAACAGACACTGGTTGGAAGACTGTTTGAACTAGGACAATAAGACAAATAATTAAAAGTATAAGAGGGAACTCGTGGGTTCATTTGAATGCATATATTCTTCCTTTTCAATAATTAAAAATTTATTGGGATTTAAAAGAAAACAGACATTTTGAAACATAATTTCCTTATACATTTCATGCATCAATTTGTCTAAGCTGAAATATCATAAAAGCTGCATCCAAAATTGTGGCCATTGGTCATGTTTATACTCAATACATGTTATTGGTTACCAATGTTTTAAAATAAAATCACATTTAAATTATCTAACATCTTAATATTTGGAATATAAATGAAGAACACAAGAAAAGGGACTACTGTCTTGGATAATTCACTAGAAGACTGACGTACAAACAGTGGCAAATATATATACACATTATATTTTAAATGGTCATTTTATAACATTTTATTTGAACTCGTTCTATCAGATTACGCTTTAGCGTCCTAGATCCAGTTTACCTAACACCTTCACAAATAATGGTACTATTGGTGTAGGTATAATACTCTACAGCTATAAAAAGTAATGCATATTCTTTTGAATCCCCAGTCTCTAATATATCAATCTGTAATGTAAACATACAGGAGAGAGAAAGCTGAGACAGATTCACATTTCTGCTACACACCTGAATTAAGAAATGGGTTTGGAAAATGAAGGTCATATTAGCATGAGAACAATAACACATGTCCCTCCGCAGTCATTTACTGTTTCATATGAGTGTTCCTTTTCTTGCCATGTGGTTGGTAAAATGTCTATAAATCTTGTTATTTTACTACTTTTTACCAGCTTTAGGAATATACCTAATTTACAAAGTAACATTTACATTTTACAGATTTAGCAGACACTTTTGCTCAAAGTGACGTAAAAGTGGGGCAAATAGCACATTACAAACATATATGCTGTAATGGAGTTTACTAGGCATAAGTGTGGCTAGGCGGGGCTTCCAGTGAAAGCTTATGGTGAAGTGCAAGTGTTATTGGAGCAGCACAGAAAACCTTCTAGCAGAGCCAGAACTTAATTCAATTATTCAAAGACAGCTTAGGAAATGAAAAATACAGTGAATGTATACAGGCATCAGGCTAGTAGAGAAATTCATGGAACTGATGGGTCCAGAGGTGTTTCCTGAAGGTGGACAGGGAGTCTGATGACCAGAGGTGGTTTGGCAGCTCATTGCAGGATCAGAGAACCACACAAGAGAACCATCTGGAGCAACGCTTCTCACATTGTGGAAGGAGCTCCAAGCAGTGTTTGTTCGCTGAGCAAAAGGAGTAAGATGGGAAATAGGTCTTCAGGAGCATTTTGATGGAGATGGGTGCCTGTTCACTGACCTGTAAGCCAGCACCAAGGACTTGGCGTGAGTGCCAACAGGAAGCCAGTGAAGAAAGACCAAGAGGGGTGTGACGTGAGAACATTTAGACGTGCTGATGTGTTTTGAATAATCTACAGTGGTCGGATAGTGCAAACTGGTATACTGCTAGGTGATAATGCACTGTAAGGAGGATGCTGCTGTGGACCAGGTCCAGGTAAATGGGTTTATTATACAATTCCTGGTTAGATTTGATGAATATGGACGTTGGCCCGAGCCACCCTTCTGCATTCGGTATGTGCCCATCCAGGTGGCCCAGAGGGATTTGAATTTTGATTTGAGGGATCTGAGTTGAATTGATAAAACATGCTGACATCATGGCAATCGGTAGCTGCCCTGTAGTCCCTGAAATGTGATCAAACCTACCCCAGCGGTACAGGTGGGCCCGGGTGGTCCCATCCATTCAGCATTCACACTGACTTTATACAGTATGATAAAATGATTAGATTAATCAGAGGAGAAGTGCTTTTGAGAGGCAAATAGATTTTTCTTTCTCTTTGTTCATTTGGTCTTAGTAATGGCATGGATAATATAAAACCTGATAAAAGAATAGCTGAGTCTGTAGTGCAATTTTTCTGCAAGCGAATTGTTATGGGGCTCCCCACCTGATTTTCTGCCAGCCTCCCACACTAGGATATCTGGCTCCGCTATTGGATCAAACTTTTAATTTTGTTTCTGTAGATATTGCTTAATTTGCTAAAAGCAAATATTTTGGAAAATTGTAGCCCGTATTGAACAAGTTTAGTTAAAAGATTTTTGGTTTAATTTGAAGATTAAGTAACATTTGTCAGAAGTACATGAAGAAACTTGCATGTGTATAATACTTTTGAGTGGTCAGCTGGATTCCACCATTGGGCAAGTTGACGGTTGATACTTTGATAAATACAGGAATCATAACCAAGTCCAATCCAGTCAGAAAAATCACAGAAACAAAGAGGAGACTCCTGCAACTAACACTATACTCTCAATTACACACAGTGGGCAAACAATATATATCTATGAACCTGATCTATGGAAGTCTTCAGATCTGTAAAGTATCCTTCCTGTACTTCATGACCCAAAAGAAGTCCTTTGAAGTCCAGGACAGTGAAGCCACTAACTAACAAAAGCTTTATTCAGCTCAAGGCCACAAGGAAAGGCTTTATGAATCAGAGTGATGGGAAACCTTCCCGCTTGAATGGGTGCTTGCCCCCCTCCCCCCTTTTTTATTTCTTTAGACACTGTGGCCTGTCTCTAGTAGCATGCCAATGGCTATGATTGAAGGTGGATACCATCTCATTTGTCAATCCAGGTATTTGTGTGTGTGTCTAGTGCAAAATGCTTGAATATCAACTGGAGCCCTTCAACTATGTCAGTGCCACTGGTAACACATTAACAGATCTTCGATCTTCACTTTCCAGGGAACACTATGATCTTCATGGTAGTCATGCCTTCTCCAAGGCAGTACACATTCTGCTATATGAAAACTCCCCTCTGCGTGAAAACTAGCAGAACTAATTTTCCCCCACTTCTTTCGCCTCCCAGAAGACATAATGTCTGACAGAGGTCCTCAGTTTGTATCCTAGGTTTTAAGAGCATTCTGCGAATGCCTGGGAGTGACCTCCAGGTTCCCTTCCCCAATGTAATGGACAAATGAAATGATGAAATCAAGAAATCAGGAGATGGGCAGACTTCCTTCCTTGGACTGAATATTCCCAAAACTCACGGGTAAGTTCAGTAAACTTAACTTGAAGCATTTTGTTTTCAAAATTGTATATGGTATCTGCCAGTCTTGTTCTTGCTCAACTTACCAACTACTCATATTTTCTATGTGGACAAGTGGTTCAAGTACAAATGTAAAAAAAGAAAAAAAAAAAACTTAAAGCCAGCCATCTGTGGACACCGACACCCAATTACAGTCCAGGGCAGTGGACTGAATATACAGTAAGTGACCAAGATTTGAGGAATTCTGGTTCACGTAAAAACTATAGCTATAGTTTCAAACTTTGGTTCCACCGAGATAAATTATACACATTGCATATTAAACATTATTGTTTTCCTTGTAAATATTTTTACTTATTTCCATGTTTTCAATATGTATTTCAAGTTGATTCTGTGAAGGGTTGGCATCCCGGTCTGGATTGATCCCTGCCTTGTGCCCATAGCTTCCAGAATAGGAAGGAAGGATGGATGGATGGATTGATTTCAAGTTGATTTAATGCCTAAGGGTTTGAGGATTTCCATAGTAACATGCTAACATTCTTAGTAGTAATAATTTTGTTGTTCATTTACGGAAACCTTACAAAATTGAAAACTACTAATGAACTGCATTTAAATTAAAGTGTCCTACAAGAACATTCTGACATAATTCTTAAAAGTACTTATTCAAAACTTAAAGTTGAGTTACTTTTCTACAGACCTCATGGGCTTTTAGCAATCTATACAGTACAACACCAATACCAAGACAAGCCAAAAACAAGAGAGTTAATACCCATATTTCTAAGCTTATGAAGACTACTGTTTGATAATGTCTGCTGTCCTCTGCGAGCTGTATGTTTTAAAATTTATCACACCTGCCAGATCTGATTTATATTGGCACCTAAATAAAAAGCGCGGAGACTGACAGCTTGCCTTGTGTATCAAAGATGACACTATTCTTGGAGTTAATCTAAAAAGTTATCTTCCACTCAGCTCCACAAAGTGACTATCTTTCTTTAGATAAAACATTGGAAGTATTTAAGCAGGCATTTCTTCGCAGTCTGACAAGCCTTGTTGTAGTGGAATGAAGTTCTAGGCTGCAATACCTTGGCATAATTTTTAATTTCAAGTTTTATGAGTTCCCTAACAATAACATTTCAATCAAACATCTCATCTCCTCATCTGACTAATTTCACATCTTCAGATGACTAAGTTAAGATTCATTAATTTTTATAGGGGACAGCTTCAAGGAGTTTCTCAGATTTCTCCTCCATGGGATCTAGGCTGCAGAAATGTGACAGAATTAAAATGAATCTAATCATATTTTAAAGAGAGTCCATTGCGTAAATGTTCCAAATCCCTGAGTAAAAGCGTTTAAACTTAAATTTATCAAGTTGTTTTGCAACTATATTTAGTATTTGTATGGCTGTGATATTTTATCATATTACTTAGTCCTATCCCACAATTTACATACACCAAATATAAGTATAATTTGCTAAAATGTTTTGAACCGATAGCCTATATATATATATATATAGTTTCTGTAGTGATGCATATAATAATGCACTGATGCACTGATGCAGGAGTGCCGGTATCCAATAGGCTGTCTATCCTACCTGGTCTCTGATGAGTCACACCTGGTCTCAGAGAGATAGTATCTCATTAGGTAAGAGAGAAAACCAGCTGGAGGCCGGCATTCCGGGATCATGGTTGCCTATCGCTATAATAATGAAGGCCATTTATTATTTCCTAATATTGCCTATGCATTGATTAAAAAGCTTCAAACCATATTTTAAACCTTCCATTGAGCTATATGAATCACTCCTGTGTTTATGGGAATATGCCACATTGTATCAGAATAATCAGTAAATCAAGAAAAACGGGGTTTTTTATGACTTTGTATCAGACCAGACTAATTACTTTATTGTAGTATTTTAAAAAAAAATTCTCATGGTAAACCAATTACAAGTTTTGGACATCTTGCATGTATGTGCATGCATGTGTGTGTGTGTGTGTGTGTGTGAGTGTGTGTGTGTGTGTGTGTGTGTGTATATGTGTGTGTACAGTTGTGGAAAAAATTAAAAGACCACTCTATATTGAAAAAAAACTGCATTTTTGAATCTGCTGGCAGAAGGCTACACTGATCAACAGGCTGCTTCCAAATTCAAAAATTCAGCAGTACACAAGAACTAGGTGAAGCAGGAGACACTGGGAACGACCAAACACCAGCCAGGTCGAGGGGCGAACTTTCTAATGGCAGAGATGACTGTTAAGTTATCCAACAGTTTCTCATGAGTCAGAGGATGACATCAAGAGACCTTCAGAAGTAATGAGAAACATTAAGGGCAGAAGCAGGACTGAAGTCCTATAAAGCAAGGAAGAAGTTCTTTATGAATGGAAAACAGAGAAGAACCAGGCTGCAGTATGCTCTCTCTCTCTCTCTCTCTCTCTCTCTCTCTCTCTCTCTCTCTCTCTCTCTCTC
>JAODJW010000002.1:23449131-23461154 GCA_026777045.1 Hyperopisus bebe | reverse complement strand
TCGGTCATTACCCATAGCTCATGACCATAGGTGAGGGTAGGGACGAAGATGGACCAATAGATTGAGAGCTTTGCTTTACGGCTCAGTTCTTTTTTAACCACAACAAACCGGTTAAGCTAACCGGTCCAGAACAGTGTCCATTCAGACTCAATGTCCCAAACCTCCCCTGGTATGCAGTTGGAATTCTGCTGGAGGTGCGAGTTAAAGCTCCGGTGAACAGGAGCCTCTGCCAGACGTTTCCAGCAGACCCTCACTATGCGCTTGGGCCTACCAGGTCTGACCGGCTTCCTCCCACGCCACCTGAACCAACTCACCACCAGGTGGTGATCAGTTGACAGCTCTGCCCCTATCTTTACCCAAGTGTCCAAGACGGAAGGCCGCAGATCAGATGATACGATTATGAAATTAATCATCGACCTGTTCGTACCGTGTCCACTTATGGACACCCTTATGCTTGAACATGGTGTTCGTTATGGACAAACCATGCAATGCACAGGAGTCCAATAACAGAACACCACTCGGATTCAGATCAGGGAGGCCGTTCCTCTTAATCACCCCCTTCCAGGTCACACTGTCATTGCCCACGTGACCGTTGAAGTCCCCCAGCAAAACGATGGAATCCCCTCATGGCACACCAACCAGCATACCACTAAGGGAATCCAAGAAGGCCAGGTACTCTGAACCGATATTCAGCGCATAAGCACAGATGGCAGTCAGAGACCTATCCCCGACCCGAAGGCGCAGCCCTCTCGTTCAACGGGGTAAACTCCGTTGTTAATGCACCGAGCTGTGGGGCCACCAGTAGCCTCACCCCAGCCCAGCATTGCTCACCCGTCGCAACTCCAGAAGAGCGTCCAGCCCCTCTCCAGGAGATTGGTTCCAGAACCCAAGCTATGCGTTGAGGTGAGCCCGACTATATCTAGTCGATATCTCTCAACCTCACACACAAGCTCAGGCTTCCCCACCAGAGAGGTGACATTCCATGTCCCAAAAGCCAGTTTTGTCAGCCGGGGATCGGACCGCCAGGGCCTCCCTTGGCCGCCACCCGATGGGTCCACCTGGGGACAGTCCTGCGTGCCTCTTTTGGGCTATGTCTGGCCAGGCCCCACGGGTAATTAATAATTCTTTTATCGCATTCTATGTGGTGTAAACTGTCACATGATAGTAATCCATAATAGAGCAGATTGCAAGATGAGGTCGTGAGGTACACAGTGTAACAGTATAACAGTATACACCGGATATTATGGCATATACACAGAGACTCAGACAATTACATTCAGCACAAGACAACTGAGGAAGTAACACTACCCACTGGGCCCACATGCTGCCTATTACTCAGTATGCATAATATAACCATGTTTTAAGGCTTGTAGGTGGGAGTTTGATATCAAATACTTCTGTTCTAATACACTATTACATCAGTAGCTATTTCTTCTCTTAGTTTATCCTTCCCCAAACTTCTTTCTTGCAACAATACTCTATTTTTTCCAACAGGTTGATCCAGCCTTTGTTTTTGTGGTGAAAGAGTAAAATCTGGTTGTGAAACGTGTAGAGCTAAGATTATTTAAATATTACTCAGCTCTACAATTGAGTGACTGAATAATAAAAACATCTTCAATTTGCTTTGTCTTAAATTGAATACAAGTGTAACAGGTGGGATATTAGGACGCTGGAGTATGGTCTTTATTAGATAATCTGTAATGGTATACAGGGGGAAGTTTGCTGAAAGCTTTTGTTCTGAGGAGACATTTGTGTGAGATTTTGGCGGGGTGCAAGGCTGCTGCTGGTTTGTGTGTTTAAGTAAGAGTGAGCTTATTCTGTTGCGAATGTGATGGTTTAAGGGGATTTGCTGCAGACAAACAGTTGTTATCTTACCAGCTTACCAGAAGTTTGCATTTCTCACAAGACTGGTGCTCTGGTCATCATGGCAGGAAAATGCACTTTTGAGGGTTTCGCTGATTGTGATGTTTTAAAGTGTACCTTATATTTTTTAGGTTGTGTTCATTTGACTTGATTAATATTGTTGCGGGAGCAGCTCAGGTGTATCATGGGGCTTCCATGCCCCTTGAGTAAACTTGGCCTCTATCCATTTCAGTCATGTAAACCTAAGATTTGGCAATTTAATTTGGTACTGTTTACCATATGTATTGCCTTTCAGTGATAATAATGATTTTGAAATGAAATAATAACTGAGTGCTTCCTTGAAATTTAACTTCAGAATTTCGTCATTGACCAGATTACTTTTAGTATTCTATATCATGTTATCTTTGACTCAGGCTTGCAGCCATTGGAGTCTTAGGTCTGGCGCTGTTCTGTGTAAGGAAAATCCATACTTGGAGCCTCCATTATTGAGTGTGGAGTGGATTTAAGGTGTGGAAAAGATTTCCGTTTATCACTAAAAGTAGCTCAGTGAGTTACCATCTTAGAAGGCCCTGGGTTATAATTTTTCTGTTTCCCACAGCTAGTCTGTGGTTGGGCGTGGGTATTCCAAGTTATGTGGCCTAAGTAGAGGTGAGGTTGATCACTTCAGTTGTACATGTGTTCTATTTGCATGGGTGTATATTGTTAAAGCGATCCTATTATGCTCATTTTCACTGTTCAAGTTTTCCTCATACTGTATATCTCTATTCACCCTCTGTCCAAAACATTCTCAGAGCTTAAAGCTCCACCCTCGATGAGCCTAGTGTGCTTTGATTGGTCAGGCAGCCCGATTGGTTAGCTTACCCTACACATTGCACCCCTGTCTTGCAGTCTGCAGACAAGGCAATAAGGATTGTGTTAAGAATTGATCTCACCATGTCATGGAAGTAAGGGCTAGAATTCCAGCCAAATTAGAGAAGAGTGGGTTCTGTGGTGAGTGTTACTCCCTTTGGCATGTACTCTGGGCCTTAACTTTGCAGGCCATTCACATGCACTTAAAGCTATATAACACACTTAAGGAAAGGGGAAACCAGAACTCAGCTCAGAACAGCATAATAGGGCCCCTTTAATGTGCTTTAATTGACAAAGACTCGTCTGTGACAGTAAAGCCAATGTGGGGTTGCCTTCCTTCTCAGACATTGGTACTGTAAGTTCTCCCACTCTGCTAAATGGCAGTTGTGTAGTTGGAGACTCTTTGAGTTGATTTATTGGAGCCACATAAGGACTGTGCAACAGCTTGCCCCAGAACCCTGCCATTTGACTATTATAGTATTTCATCTGTCCATTTAATTGCGGATCCTGGTCAGGGTTGGGTGGGGGGTGTGTGTCTATCCCAGGCATGCGCACTGTCACCTATGCAGTCTTATTTTATGTACAATTTAGACCCTATCCTAACTGCATGTATTTGGACTATGGGAGCAAACCCATATGATACACAGACAACAAGCAAACTCCACTCAAAGAACAGTGAACCACCTCATCACCTTCAATGTTGGGAATTTAAATCTCACTTCTGCTTTGTATGAGTTTGCAGGTTCTTCCCTGTTGTGTCGGTTCCCTGCTGCAGTCCAGAGACATGCTGTTACCTGAATTTTATTCTCTAAATTGCCCACAGTGTACTAATGTTCCTTTGCCTGGCAACTCTCCTTGCTGAGAAAAACAGCTAAAATGAGCTAAATTTGGCTGGTTTAAGCTGGTCTAAGGTTGTCATGTCCCTGCTCTCGCTGCTGATTGATGGTTTAGCTGGGGGGGGTCACCAGTTAGTCATGCTGGTGCGACCAGCCAATCAAGCTGGTCATGCTTGTATGAGCAGCTAAACCAACTAGAATAATCATCATAAGCTGGTAATGTTGAGCTAAACCATCAGCCATCATGCAAAAACATACCTTGTTAAATCAATGTTGGTCAACTATCATAAATTGGTCAAGCAGTTTAAGTAGGTTAAGCTCGTCAATTTGGTTTATTTAGCAGGGCCCTAAACTTGCATATTTACTATGTACTAGTTACTACTATTTAATATGGTTTTGCTACTTTCCCTTAATATTCCCCACAAATGTATTATTTCAAGTTGTATATTTAATCAAGGGAACAAGTGTCATTCCCCGAACCCTATGATTTCAGGTTTCATTCGATTCTATCTGAAGTGTTCCTAATTCACATAAAACAATGATCCCTCTTTCCAGAAGACCAAAAGGCTTGCTTACTAAAGCATTAAACTGTACGGGGAACTTCAATTTAAGATGTATTTAAGTGTTTTTTTTCCTGTTTCACGGGTCAGGCTTTTAACATGCCTCAGCATTGGTTGATCCTGGATTTGTTCAGCCTGCTTGAAAGGCTTAGCTCATGAATAGATCCAAGTGGTTTTATAACCAAGAAGCAAATGAAAACCATTGTAATCATTTTTTTTTGTCTTTAAAGCCTAATTAAGGGCACTGGGTATTATGTAGTTATTTTGGCGGAACCTCAAGTGTGCATGTAACTCATGTGTCATTTATGTTGACCATCCTGCATAAATAATCCAAGGTGAATTCAGGTGGGAAAATAACCTGTCAGTCCACAGGCACCAACCTCAACCAACTCAACCTTCTCAGCACACTAAATTCATTCAATTAGATGGAGGGAGCTATGCTGGCAATATTAGAAAGATTTGCGAGGTTAGTCAAGGATGGCACAGCTAGGGTAAGCCAGTGGTGCCGCTCTGATATAGCTGAAGCGAAGAAGAGGTACCCCAGTATGGGGGAGGAGGTACAAAATTGAAAAAAAAGGTTTCAGTTAATGAAACGGATTATATATTAAAAAAATTTATATATCAGAAGCCAAAGTATAGACTTTTACATACTATTGGTCATTATAAGGTTTAATTCATTCATCTTCTACCCACTTATTCTGCTCAGTGCTGTAAGAGAAAGGGGACCTGGAGGCTGAAGCAGCAAAGGGTGCATTTCACCCTAGAGGACACCAGCCAATCACAGGGCATGTACACTTTGAGGTGCCCTGTTTGCTTAAGCATATCTCTGTGGACTGTGGGGGGTTAGCAGAGAACCTGGAGAGCACTCACAAGACACAATGGGAACATGCAGACTCAGAGAAGAGGCAGGAATTATTACTTTAACATTTATTTAGCAGACAACGTACTACTGAATATCACAGCCGTGATCATCTTCAGTATAGATTTAATCTCTATTTTTGTTTATTTTGTTCTTTATATTCCTTCTGTCTTTCAGGCACCTCAAATAACAATATTCACATGAACACAAAACATACAAGAACTACTGGAAGAAGTTTTATTCTGTTGACTCTTTGAGACAAATAAAAAGGAAAAATGCCATGAGTAATATAATAACATCTTTATTCACAGTATTACATATGAAGGGACTGTAGATTTTGGACTGTAGAAGTAGAGTATCTGTCACTAGCAATTTGTCACTAAATTATCTGCTAGAAATGAGACCAAAACTTAAGATGGTATAAATACTTTTGAGGAGAAGTCTGCATATGTTTCAAAATGATGTTTTTAATTTAACATCTTTTAAACCTTTGTAAACCCTCATAATGTATTATCAGTATGGTCAGTATAAGCCATTATAATGCATTATGATGGTATTTATTGTGCATAATAGATGAAAGTTTCATAAAGCATTCATAATGCATAATAAACATGGCTATAATGTGTTTTGGCTTTTTATAAATAGTTATATCTGTGTCGATAATACTTCATGGATGCATTGTAATGCTATAATGCATTATATGTGAGTACTTAAGTAAAGTGTTACCAATATTTTTCACAACATAACAATTTTCAGATTCTTCTAACCTGACAAAGATCATGAATAAGGGTGAGCTGATACTTATTGTACTCTGTAAAGCTGTGTAGATTTTAAGGTTGAAGTTTTATGTGGTTGGGAGACTTAACACCTGGGTGTCTCAAGGATGTAAAAAAGTGAAGATTAAGATGTTTACCATTGATTTGTAATTTATGAACTGGCACAGTTTGGGCTGATTTTTTGTTTGGTTGTTGAACACGTCAGTTGCTGTAAAGAGCAGCTTAGCTTTGGACAAGCTACACTTGAAGAAAAGGTCACAGTGGCTCTCTTTAAAATCCTGGTTGAAAGAAAAATCATTACACTTTGCTTCCATTTTACACAACATGTGTTTTGCGTTGTAACTTGCTTTTCAGCTCCGTCAGGATTAGGCAATAGACAAAATTGTGTGATCTTGTTCCTAATACATAATGTGTGATCGTGTTTCTAATAAATGAGAGTTTCTTTCTAGATTACTTCCCAATTTAAGAAAAATATGTCAAATTTGTTGCATCATCTAAACATAGTCTTGCAAATTCAGAGAGATGTACATGTACAGCCACACATTTAAATTGCTAAACCAACAATTCTTCATGCAATTTTCACAATATAGTTTTAGTATAATAAAACAAATCATCTCTTTTGATTTTTTATTTTTTTTTTTCATTTTCATCGGTGTTTACTTTTTAATAAAGAAAAGGTTAATTGCCGTTGATAGCACTTGGGTAAAGACTCCTCAGGAGATGATACCATGGGATGAGGACCGCCCATTTGAAAGAGATTCCTTCTCAGTCATTCTATATTTAGTGTCAGCTAATGTATGACACAAGGCATCCCCCTCCCCCCCCACAACTTCCACGGGTGCTCTAATCCCCTGTCTGATGTGACCGCCAGTAAAAGAAAAGCTTTAGTTAAATCATATGACAAAGGTAGAAACCTCCCACAGAGGAGTGCCATAAGAGACAGGAACAGCTCCATCCATTAGAGCAGATCAGGTAAGGCTAGGGCCATAATTGCATAATTGCATAGATGATTATATCTGTGGTTTTATCAACCTATGCTTGGATGTACCATTCTCTCCATAAAGAAGAGATACCGTAACTATACTGTACTGAATTGTTTTGGATTTTTACTTTCTGGACCTGAACTACCCACTTCTGACAGTGAGACTGGCCTCTCTAAACAACTTTCCACAGAATGAGGTTCATTGCTCAATGAAATATGCCCAGCGCCCAGTGTAACCCAAACAGGAGTCTTAATCACAATGATTTGTTTGTTTGTTTGTTTGTTTTCATGCACAGTCCTCAAAATCTGGAAACCTCTCAGACTTTGGTACTAACATGATGCAGAGACTTTCATTAATGTGGAACTCCTCAGTTACTCCCAGTCAGTTTGGCCAGAATCTAGCAATAACTCTCAGTTCAGTTTGTATGTTGTGTCCATTGACAGATACAAGAACGCCTGCATTTCTGCCCCACTTTGGCCAAACCAAAATCCCTCAAAATTACAAACATGTTGTGCAATAACCCTCTACTCTATATTTTATATATGGCCTCAAACCTCCGCTCTGTGTGTGCAGTTTGCATATTGACCCCATGATACTTGGGTTTCTTCTAGGTAACTCTGATTTCATCCCACAGTCCAAAAACATCCGACCCACCTGAGTTTAAGAAGTCCCAGCGTACTTCATTTGGTTCATTTCCTGCCACCTTGTATGTGACCCTAGTAACATAGAAGAATTTGCTGTGGTGGGATTCAAGCCAGCAGCATCCTTGCGAGTGGGAAATCTCTCTGGAAAGTCCTTGGGGCCACAAGCCACCAACTCTTCTCTGCTGATGAAGGTCTCTGGGCCTTCTCTCATCAACCTAGTAGAATAGGGGGAGCCAAGTTTTCAAGCCTAGGACAGAGTTTTCTAACTAGTCTCAGGGGAGAAGGACTTGAACTTGAGAAACAGAATAAAGGAGGTTGGAGACACATTTTCAGGGGATTGGGGGGATTAGGATTTATAAAGAAGCATCCCTGTGTCGAGGGAGATTGGCAAGTGATTTTACACTAACTGCACCATTGCAGTCAGTGAGTGCGGCTGGTGGCAATGGAACAAGTGTGATGAAGTTTTCAGCAGACATCGGCACTGCAGTGTCATTCCAAGTGTCTCCTGGAGTCCCAAAGCTGCTGGGTTTCCACTCCTAAAATGGCATTTGCCATATAGTTCGTTTATTCCTTCAGTAGCATTTTGCTCAAATATTTAAAAAAATTCTCCCACTCTGTCTCACTTGTGGTGGTGGGGAATGAGTAGTGAGGAGATGCTTCCCCAGCATGGGAAGAATGTCTTCCTGTTGTGTTTACCTACTGTTGGTCATATTTCAGGGCAGCTGGCTGCTTAAGCATGCTGTGCAGTGGTGGGCCCTCACTGACATCTGTGGCATTTGTCATGACTTAAAGCTTGCTTTGTGTAGGACAGCAAAAAGAGTGGTATGACATGGGGATGGAAGCTAGGAAGAGCAAAAATAGGTGGGCATGGAAGTGGAATAATGGAAAAAATAAAGAAAAGGAAACATGTTTTGTTATGATTGGGAAACAGGGAAACAAAGACTAGAGTGGGCTTCGGGACATAAAATGGTTATAATTTGGGGGGGGGGGCTCGAGACAAAACAAAACCAATCATATATACACTGCAAGACAATAGGAAGTAAGTAAAGGAAGTCTGCGATCTTTATGGTCTGCTTAATTGTGTAACATCAATGTTATAAGTCTCACACCAGGAATAAAATGACGTGGAATGTGTAAAATGTGGAAACCTAGTTACTTAATAGCAATCAGCTGTGTTCGCAATTAAACATGTGTTCTGAGCCGGGCTCTTAAATCTCGCACATTGACCATGAGACACATGCTCACAGACCACACCTTAAGTAAAGTAAGGGATGACACCTACCAATTTGAATTAATAGATAAGGTGCAGGCATACGGAGTGGAGTTGTCCTCTGAGTTCATAGCGATCCCAATTGAGCTAGAGAGAGTTAATAGCTGCCTACCAGCCAATTAGAAAATAGCATTTGTTACATGTGATCCTGCTGCAAGCATGTTGTTACGTGGATGCTCTCACAGCTGGAGTGCAGACAAGGTGGAAGCGGCAGAGCAAGATCCCATGAATGCGGTAGGCAGAGCTCTGAAGTGTCACCGTCAGACACACGTTTCGCCCCTAACAGATCTCACTCAAAACTTTTGGTGAAACTTGAGAGCCCTGATTCTGAGACACTAAGCACACTAAAACTTTGCCAGTAGCAAACACCACACAATCTTATTGGATCAGCAGAATGTTTGCTACTAATGCTGACTGCTGAAGGCTGTAAGGCTGTAAGGCTGTAAGGCTCTTTTAATGGCCACCTAGTAATTTATGTTTGCTCTCTTACCAGATAACTGACAGTTGTTCTGTTGTTGTCTACTAGTAGACTTACATTTTAAATTAACAGATTATGATCCTGGAGCATGTGGCCCTGTTTCTCTTCAGTGATAATGCAATAACACCATTGCTCTTGAGATATAAGTTGAGAGGTCTAGGTGCCTGAAACTCATACTACAGTACAATCAGCCCAACAATCACCTGTCTTTTAAACTAATTGAAATGTCCATATGTAGCCTTGTTACTCATGGCACACAGCCAAGACCCTAAACTGTAAATTGTGTGTACTCTCCGCCTTCTTCTAATGAACACCAATTTGTTAGCATAAGCGTTTGCCAAGTTAATTTCTTAAATGTAATTGCATTATATTTTTCTCTGCAAATGTATGTTTTTAAATTATTATTCAATTGACAAATTATTCAATTTTAGTTCAAACGGTGACGCCTGTATAGCTACCGTCCAAAGCCAGTGGAGCTTTGACTAAACAGTCCTAATAAACTGATGCTTAATGAACACAGTGACTCGTTATGTTGTAGATGGGTCTAACAGAGCAAGCTGTGGTAATTACAGCCATCCCCTAGGACCTGAGGTAAGAGTCTTGGCAAGATTCCAGCTGAACTCCATTGATTTTCCATAACAATATGAAGAACACAGTTCAGTGGCAGAATGAATTGCATCTTCAGAGTCACTTTGGCACTCTAAATGAAGGTAGATGAGTTTCTTCTTAGGCCAGCTGTGTATAAATTGGTTTTAGGCATGTTGCTCCCTTATTGCTAAGAGGACAAATACTCTTCAAACTCATTAATCTTGTGCTTTTTGAAAAAGAAAGACTAGACAAAATGTGAAATTGGAAAATATGAAAATGCAGCTTATATTCAACTTCAGTTTATAAAGCTATAAATCAGGCGTGAGTTTTTAATGTGAGTTTGTATATATATATATATATATATAGAGAGAGAGAGAGAGAGAGACAGATAGACACACACGCACACAGTCCTTTTAGAAACCTCAGTGATAGCACTATTATTAGCCTACAGTAATAACCTGTATGTAAATATAAGTTGATGTTGGCTAATGTATTAGATCAAATGTATCATAAAATTCAATTTAGACAATTGCCCTAAAATGCGTAATTCTTTTTTATCAATTTATAACTTCTTTATTATCACATATTAGCCATCCATACCTTGAAACTATGAAGGCTGTTGTTCCTGATGTGCGTTTACATTATCCAAAATGCACACATTAGACCAAGCATCCAAACAGCCTTGCCATTTCAGTTCCTGTTCTGCCTACCCTGAGTACTAAAGCATATCTGTAGCTCATTAGCTTAATTAATTAGCGTGGTATAAAAGCACATCGTTTTTAACTTCCTCTTTGCAACGTATTACATATCTCAACATTATATCTCATAGCGTAGTTCATAATATCTCCTGCTGGGATTCTGGGTGTTCTTCCTTGTGATCTGGATATGGCTATTCGCCCTATAGTCCCTGAAACTGTGGTTTTCTACCTGTTTTGTGGTTATGGATTTGGATTTTTGTACCTCAACCTGATTTTCAGTGCTCTGGCTACTTGTGGACTATGACCTCTGCACTTGTATCTTCTTCCTGTTCAGACATAACACAAGACATAGACTTGCTTTTTCAAGTGGGTTTTTATTATATTTAGGATTAAAATTAATGGAATTATTGAACAACTAAATTAACCACCCTTCTTGCCAACCCACAATGTCAAGTGTAATCAAAATTTGAACTTGAAAACTTTGAGTTATTATTTTAGTTTTTTTTTTTTTTAAGACTGTAGTATGAAGCAATGTTGCTAGTAGAAAATATAACTACAAAATAGCAAAATGACACCTCTACCTTAACAGAGTATTGCAGCTCCCAGGTACTTAAGGTACCTCATCTGTAAATGGGACAGTATACGTTATATAATTTCAAATATTCACTAAAAACGTATTGCAGAATCATAACTCGTAAGAGCTGGTGCATGATAACTGTACGGCCAGCTAGATGCAGCTCGATGCAGTGGGGCAGCCATGGGGAAGAGGAGTGCAGCTTGGAAACTGATTTTCTTTGAAAATCATGTCTGGTTTGTTACCAAGTGTACAAAGCATGCCACATAAGTCTTTAAAAAAGTCGTGTTCACTCTTTTAACTCTGATAACCATTGTATATATGACTACATAAATAACATTCTGGTAGGGGCTAGCTCTTCCCTTTTCTATTTTAACTGTGTAATTGGTCTCAGACTCAGCATGCCCCTGTACTGGATACACGGTTATAGAAGATGGAGAGGTGGGTGGGAGACGGATGTATGAATGAATTTCTCACTTATTTCTTACATCTTATAATGGCCTGTGTAGGTAACGTTCAAAATGATCTCAAATTACTAATTATTTTAAGCCAGCTATCATTTTGAACATATTAAGTCAAACAAAAAATGAGAGAACCTCAAACCAAGTTTTTACAAATGGAAAATGTTCACCGCTTTCATATAGTGCAAATGAAAGTAATTTAAACATTTAATGGTAGCTTTGTCACAAACACTGATGTGAGCCCAGTTTCCTGTAGAGCATGACAGAACCGTCAGATGGCCTTTCATTAGCCTACCACTGCATTGTAGAACGACATGGTTAGAAACAAAATGCATTACATAACTGTGATCCTCAAGCCTCTTTTATTGAGTTGTTTTCTTGAAAAAAGAACACAGACACAATTATTGCCTGTCTTTTTTATTGGCTTAAAAGTTTAAAATAGTGTTCTCTACATATAGGCCCTTTTGATTTTATTAAACACATTTCATTTATATTAGTTTTAGGTTGTATTATTATTATTATTATTATTATTATTATTATATGAACTGATGTATGTTTCCAATACATAACTTAGTATATGTGCA
>JAODJW010000002.1:23425712-23440002 GCA_026777045.1 Hyperopisus bebe | reverse complement strand
ACACACAGAAAATCTATTTTTGGGAAAACAATTATTAGGACATCACCTCTTTCCCTGCTGATTTTGAATGTTTAAGGTGTCATTGTTGTGTCATGGAGAATCGACAGTGATGTAGACTTTCATGTAGCTCAAGTATGTCTCTGTCTTTCCCTTTTTGTTTGTCACAGATTATGAGGTTATTGTAATGCTTCCTCTCGTCATCTGGCAAACTACTTAGACCACCTGTGTATCACCTGTCCCCTGATAAACAGCAGGCCCTTATAAACCGGGCTGTCACACACAGCCAAGCTAATCTCCTTTCCAAGTTTAGGGAGAGTTTAACTTCATACCTAGCAGCACCATTGCACATTTTAATGCTCCTTCTACTAACTAATAGGAGAAACTCTTTAAACTTCATGGCTTATAATATTAAGCTTGTCAGCTTATCATATTATGCTTGTGAGCTTATAATATTAGCATTTAAATATTCTTGGGCTTTTGAACATAATTTGAAAGAAAGGAGATTGCCCATTTGACCTAGTTTGTCTTTTAGAAAGCTTAGAGGAAGCTACTTTTTGGCAGAACTTGAGTTTGTTTGTTTTTTAATATATAAATCTGATTTATTTTCATTAGTTCTAACAGTGTGGATTTAAGACAGTTTAGAATCCAGTCATAGCTCTCATTTATCTGTGCTAAATATTTTACTTGCGGATGAATGAATTAAAAGTAATTGATAGCAGCTAGATTGGAATGGTATGCATTAGGGAATCAGCAAGGAGGATGACAAGTACAATTTCTTTAACACCTGCTACTTCTACTTCTGAAACCATAGAAATAACATTTCCATGGAGTTCATGGCAGTACAGAAACTCCAAACCACAAATTCTACGCAATTAAGCACAACTCTTTTCAAACTGAATTACCTTATTTTTATTTATTTTTTTGCTTTAAATATAACTTTATCTGACATGTCATGTTCAAGGCACAGTGATAATGTGTTATATGTAATTATAAATTTGACTGGTTGTACCAAGTACTAAGGTAAATTATATAATGAATTATAAGTAGTAGCTACCTATTTTTCAGCTAAAATGCAGTTTCTCTCTCTCTCTCTCTCTCTATATATATATATATATATATATATATATATATATATATAAATGCAGCTGAATATTTATGGAATTACATGCATAAATAGACTCATAAATATGATACCGCTGTGATAGCATTAAATTAAATTAAGTTACTTTACAACCCCGTTGCTGCCCAGACTGAGCTGGCAATCAGTAATTAAGATTCTTTATACTCTGCCTATTTGCAAAGAAAAAAAAAAGTATAAGTGCTGCAAAAAAAGGTTCATTGGTCAAAAAAACTGAAAAATTATGTAATGTATTATTAACATGCCCTGCTTCCCTGCCCCACTTGTTCTCTCCCTAATGTGGCTCTAACGAGTCATATTTGTTGTTCATTTGGTCTTACCTCTCGTTACAACACTTGTGTGGATCACCCCAGATGCCTCTCCTTTGCTTCTCATTAGTTGTGTCTGGTCATTGATGTTGCCCTAGTGTGTGTGGTCCAGGGTTTCTCCTCTATTTTTGGTTGTGCCTTCAATGTGACCAAGTACGGTCTGTTTTTATTTGCTTTTTCCCATTTCCCCTAATAAACCCCTTATTGTTTGTCCCTGGCCGCCAGCTTCCAGACTCTGCCCAATCCTCCAGTCTACTCACCCAGGTGGTTCTCAAACATTCTCAAAAATCATGCCAGGTTATGAAAACATTGACAACCTGTCTTGGTAAAAAAAGAACGGCTTACCTATAATGATAGAACGGGGCATTTATAAACCACAAAAATACTACCAAAATAATTACTAAAGCATTGAATCGGAATTCCAGTTTCACGAGGAATTGTTCATTGTGAACTTTGCAAATTGATAATTTATGGAGATCCAGATCCACGATCAATGCACAAAGAGGCTAGCCTCATTTTTAGTATTTTACATTTATGGTTTTTGGTTTATTCCTGTTATTGTATTTCTGTACAATTCCTTGTTTTTGTTCTTTAACCGTTTTTAGTAATGTTTAGTAAGCCTTCTACTCTTCCTTGATGTTTGATCCATTGGACCCTGGCTGCCCATACCTGTTCCTTAGTGTTTTTAGTCCCTTGTGATTAACTGCCCCTCTTATCTCTTGTTGAACCTAATTATCTGTGTATATACTATAAGTACCAGCCCATGTTACCTGCCCATTTAGTGCGTTTGTGTACTTGCTTGGGTTGGTTACTGTTTTGCTGTGTGCTTCTGTCTTAGAATTCTACAGTATGTGTGTTGTTGCCTTGTTTCCTGCCTATTCCTCATAGATGTTGAATAAGTGTATGGATTCTACCTGGTTTATTTTGACCCCCTGTGGTTCCTCATGTTTTCTGGATTCCTGTGGAGTACAGTTTTGTTCAAATTAACCCACTTTTGTCTGCGAGCTATACAGTGGATCATCATTCCGCCATGTCACGCTGTAACAAATGACATTTTCAAACATGGACATTAAAACATGTCAAAGTCTGTACCCATCTGTCTGAGTCTTTTGTGTCTTCTCCCCGTTTGGCCAGCAGGTGTCGCTGGCCATCCTGTCCTCCCCATTGTCAGTCTTTAGTGTTTCCCCTGCTCCCCAGATGGCCACAAAGCTCAATGAGCTGAGCATGTGGCTACCTGTAATCCCCTCTGTTGTGTGGTTAAATCCTGCCTCCCCAGTTTTTGTATTTTGTTCCCTAGTGTTTCATTTATCAGTTTCTAGTTCCTGTGAGTTTGTGGTTTGTTTTGGTTTTTGCTTTATGTCTTGGTTGTGTTTAACCTGTCTTTTATTCCCCAGTGTTAGATTCTGTTTCCTTGTGTTTCTGTCAGTTTCTTAGGTTCCCTGTATGATCTCCCAGTTCCTTGAGTCAATTATTAATTTCACCTATTGCCTGTTCTTATGCCGGTCCTTGTGTGTTTCCTGATTACTTGTTGTCCTGCACCCCCCCCCCCCCCCCCGATTGGCTAATTTCCCCCCCGATGGCTGTCTCATATCTCACTCCAGCTGCATCGTTACCCGGTTCAGTTTCTGTATTTAAATTCCTGCCTTAGTTCAGTTCCCTAGTGGGTCATTGTTGTATGTCAGTAATATATTTCATGTGCTTTGCGGAAGGTATATTTGAGCTGTATGCAGAGTCCCTGTTACCCTTTGTTTTGTTAATTGTACTTTGCCTGCCTGCCTGCTCCTTGTTGCCCTGACCCTTGGTAGTTAGTCTTTGTTTTTCCCTATTTGGTTTTTGACCCCTCGTGGTCCATTGTTTTGTAATGTTCCCTGTGTTTTCAGTTTCTGTTAATAAACCCCATTTGTCCTGTGAGTTGCAAGTGGATCATCCACCTTCCTTTTCCCCACCTGCACGATGCCCCGCCCTTGTGATAGAAACCCATGAGTCCGTGACGAAAACAGAAACAAAATAATACAACTAACCAGCAAATTGGTTGGGAAATATTCTATACATTGTAATATAAGTGGAATGTGCAATAAATTAATAAATATACTTTCAAACCTACATATCTCAACAATAACTTGCTGCATTCCTGTAAAAACACATTAATTAACTTTTACATTTCCAGGTGATCCATCCAGTACTTCTAGAATTTGTGTAAGCTGTTAAGTGTGGGATGAGTATGGATTAGATGTGTGGAGCAAGTGACAGAGCTGTCCAGGGAATCTAACAGCAAATCTAGCAAATCTTTTTCAGAATACAGTCCTACCTCTGTATACGTCCTTAATCCATTCCAGATCCTTGGACTTATACCAAACAGGACATATACCAAACAAAATTTTCCCATAAGAAATAAAGGGAAAATGATTAATCTGTTCCCATGAAAAAAATCATATTGTTTGCATATTATACATTGATGGGGTTGTATAAAATAATTTAAACACTGCTTAATGCTAAAATACACAAATAAAAAAGCAATTAGAGGAAATAAATGAAAAGAGAGTTATGGCACGGGTTGTTCACTGAATGGTAGCAACTGGCGTACTGACGCTCATGGGCAGTGGTGGCTTTGTCTCCAGGGAGGAAAACAAGGGCAGCACGCAGTGTCATTACTCTTTTTGACCCATACAAGTTCTAGCACGTGAGTCATATTCCAAACAAAGCCGTATACCAAGCAAAAATTTTTCATGTCCAAACAGGACGTATACCAAGTTGGACTTATTCCAAAGCAGACGTATACCGAGGTATCACTGTATGATATATTAGCATACTGTAGCATGATGGCTTAGCCTTACAACTCTAGGACTGGGGTTAGGCACTTCATTCTGTGTGTGGTACATTGCTACTGATGAAAACTCCCTGTCTGTCCTGCTTCTCTTGTATATGGTTTCACAAAAATTGCATAAATTTGGGCAGCATCCCCACACAAAGCAGAACTTATCCAATCTAACAGGGTTTATCATGTGAGGTGAAGCAAGGTGAACACTGTCACACATTTGCAGGTAACAGTCCTGGTAACTTAAAGTGTAATGAAATTTGAGGTATTACGCTTTTTTTCCCCAAGATCTTAACTTACCCTGCAGTACGATAAGTTAGTCATGGCCCTGGTTAACTTATAATTTGTCTGTATGGAAGCACGATTTTCTACAATGCATGCAGTTCAGTGTTATTGTTTCCAAGACTAGTATTGTACATTTGCTATTCGTGTTAATTGTATGTAAATATTTTGCCAGAATAGAAGAAAGAAAAATGAAAAAGGCAAGAATATTTTGGGTGAAAAAACACAGACACTGAAATTTAGGATTTAAAATGCCTTAATTTTATGTCAGTACTGATAATAATATGAATCCGCAAGGTAGGGGAAGACACAGAATGTCTGTCCATCACAGGGCTAAAAAGCAGACATAAAAAATATTAACTGCCTTAAATTGATATATTTCTGTTATTTCCCACTATGGTCTAAATTCTGTGCTATTTAAGTGCTATTTTATGTTTAGGTATCATTTTCAGGGCTGCCATTTCCCAGCAGCATTTCAATCAGGGGGAACTCATTACCATGGGCAGCACTCAAAAACAGAACTTAAAACACCTGGAACAAGACAAGCCACACCTTTTTCCAATAACAATGGAGGGTTAAAAATAATTTTAAAAACTCCTGGGACAACAATATGCAAACAGAAAAAACAATATGTTTAGTAAGCTTCCTGGCAGAGATGACATATTTCTGTCATCATCTTTATTAGTGAGAATTCCTGGAATGAATGAATGAGTGGATGAAAGAATGAATGGGAGAAAACACAGTATGACCCTTCACATTCTTTATCCTTTTTTACAAAATCCTTAAAGGAACTGAAACATACAGATATCGGCAATCTTTGAATTTTTGAAGCATAATTCACAGTCGGCTGTCTTGTTAAAAAAAAACTGCAGATAAAATGTTAATCAAGTGCATATTCTTCAATGATTAATACATACTTGCGTGTCTCTGCATTCATTCCTTCTGTTCATGCTTCGTTTTTGTTGCCCAGATTTGATCTCCTGCAGACATCAGTGCCTCCAATTCAAATGTATCCTTTTCCATTCTTAGCAGTAGGAAACCTCGCATTGCACAGTGAATACTATTTTCATATATTTAGAATCATTTCCTTAACAAATGATGTATTAATATACCGGTGTTCAATAATCCTGCCAATCCCGATTCTCAAAAGCCTAGGAGGAATAACATATAAAGAAAAATACACCTGGAACAGGATAACAGTCTTTCACTGGGCAAGTACGCAGACACACTGTCTTTTCAGACAAGGAGTCTGCACCACATCATTCCTCTAAATTGCAAGTATATAATATACTAAGTTAATATGCCATATATATACATATATATACATATATGTGTTTATGTGTGTGCATATATATATATATATATATATATATATATACATATATGTGTGTGCGCAAGCTGTTCTCTGGATGAATAATTACTTAATAATCAATTATAAGGTCCATATTTTAGTTGAACTGCAATAGGCAAAAAGTAAAATTACAAATCAGCACACCCAGTCAATGTATCAGGAATGTAACTATTTGTCTGACTTATCCTGATTAATTATCTACCCACCTATCTGATACAAGGTATCAATAAGTCTGCAGCTTACTGTATGTCAGTAAGCAGTAGGAGACACCCTGAAAGAGATGTGAGTCTAGTACAGCGCACATGCACTCATACACATCACACTTATACATCATAGACAATCCAGAGACATGAAGTTATATAAAAATGTGCTTTCGGAGCCCGAGATGGCATTCAAACCACCCAGATTTTATCTGAAGATAATATAACATCTATGCATCCACTCATCCAACAACTCATCCCGGTCAGGGTTGCATGACTGACCATAACAATTCCTAGTGGGGGGTGTTTCTAGGAGTTTCTAAAATGACCAGAAAATAATTTACAGCATATTATTTTACAGCAACATAATGAATTTGTCAGAAAAAAAAAAACTAGTCTAAAATGAGAAAAAATTAGATTTTAAGTTCAGAACACCCAGTGATGATATGAGAAGAATTTAAAGCCAAAACATTTCTTCTCTGAGGCTTAGCCCACTGAGCCACATGGTGCCCTATTATTATTATTATTATTATTATTATTATGAGGAGGAGGAGGAGGAGTATTAATAGTATTAATAGTAGCAGCAGCAGCAGCAGCACTATGGTAACATTACATGCCAAAATTCCTGGAGTAAATGAGTTCATTGGTCAGCGGGGCACTGTCATGTACCAGGTTTATAATGCAAACCTTCCACTTCATACTACAATCTTGACATGTAGCTGTAGTGCTTTTACTGTGAATATAAATAATTGTTTGACAGCAATGGCTTCCAATACAGCCAAAAGTCAAAGACTCAGATACACTTTGAACGCCCCTATGCCCACACCATGACCTTTACACAAATGATTTATCAGCTGAGTTCATTAGCATACTTATAATAGAGGTGCAGGGTGCAAATCAATCAGATAGCAGTTCAGATAATACGGTGAAAATGTCATGTATCCCTTTATTACTTTTATTATTTAAAGGTAATGAGAAAAAAAGTCTATGTGCATATAACTTAAAATGTCTAACCAGTTACATTAATTCATCCTGTTACCTACAGTATAACTTTTTTTTTCAGTCTCAACCAAAATAGATGACATTTGTTATTAATGATCTTTCCTACAAGATACAGCATTTTGCAAGTGAGCAATTTCAGGATTGACAGACATTATTAAACAAAAGTAATTACAGTCATTATGATAGAACAATAATATCCTGAATACTAAAGTATTAATGTGCTAGATTAAAATAGGCCTATCCATTAGACTGGGTATGCTTAATTTAATCTGAGTATGCAGGAAATAAGATTCATAAGCCTTTGATTTAGTGGTAAAGAGGGGTACATTTCTTAGCTCCATATACCTGGGGAGTTTTTGTTCCAGGCAAAGAGGACAGGGTAATTACAAGAGGTTTATCGGCTTTTTAACATAGCATAGTACAACACTCTGAATAACTCACTAACCAACATAATCATATTACATGAACTTTTAAATAAGACATAATACAACAAAAAAATAAAAGCTATCAAGAATGCAAAACAGTTATTTTGTATTTTCTGCTTAACTCCAAAATGAACAATAATTCAGTTATAAAACGTACAGGGGGTAAAGTGTCACTTTTTCGTTTTATTGATGGCTCGAATTGTGGTAAAAATACTGGAAAATAATTTTTAATATCTAGCTAGTATTTTTGTTTAATTCATTTAATTCTTTCCAACTTTCTAACCATCAAAGTGCATCATGAAACAGACTAACCAAACTCAAGAACTGGATGAAATTATAAATCAATGAAACATGTGGGTTACAAATAAATGCAGTATTTTCCTGTTATTACAGTTTGGTTTATTCTGTGTGCTATTGAAGACGGCAAGCAATGCCAAAGCAAATGTGTTTGTATTTGCAAATACTTGAAAAGCTGACAGACTGACATAGACTGACATAGAATTCTGAATTATGCCCTCTGTACCTTTGGGCAAAATGCTCCAGAGCCATTGAAAACCTTTAATTTAACTCACTGTCTCCTTCACTTCCAGCCACTGTTCTCTTCCTGATATGGAGACCCACCACTGTGACAACCACCATTAGGGTTACATTACAAACACGTTACAGCTGCTTTAACAAAGAGCACCTCGGGGAGGCACACACAGCAGCCCACAGGCTGCCATTCCAGAGCTCACAAAGCTTTCCATGGTGGGCTGTTATCTCGCATCATAGAGCATGGAATGACTTAAGCACCTCTCACCCCCCACCCTTTACCCACGGAGGAGAAATTCTGCTTCTGTGAGAACCTAGGGTCATCTTTTTCATCTGGAAAAACTGTAAACACAGAGTGTTGAACTATGTGTTGTCAGGTTTCCATTCATTGGACAAGGGACGAAGTGTGATTATATGATTTATATGAATCATACGTACATTACTTTAATACCACGTTTCTGGATGAATTGCATACTTGTACCTGTTTATATAAAACCATTTATGACAATCAGCCTTGTTACATTCAAGAGATTCAAAATTTATTGTCATATGTATAACTACCATGAAATTCTTAGTTGGGTGTAAAGAACTATGCTTATAAATACATCTAAACTGCACCGTGGCAGTAACATCTGACCTGAAGATCTTGGTTCACAGCAACTCAGTCCTACCTGGTGTATATATCAAATGAAGACTATTCAAATAACAAATAGCCTCTGACAGTGACCGCAGGAAGAATCTATGTCCAAAAACAGAAAGGTCCCAAGAGTTGAAGTATTCATGTAATCATTATACAGTGAGACTGTGTACTTGGACTCACATACATACAATTTACATGATGAAACGATTGTTAACACAACCACTTGTCAAACTGGACATGAGACTTTTGGCAAATCGTATGTGATGCTGTATGCCAAAGCAGATGGGAGGCACTTGCCAAAGCGTTTATGATGTGATATGTGATTTATGCTGATATATGGGGGCTATAGAGCTGTACTGGGAGCTCCAGCTGTATGAAAATTGAACTGAAAAGGATAATTAGCGAACACTCAAGCTGCCAAGTATTCTTGTGCATCCAGGATAAATGTTAGGTCTACTCAGACTTCCCATGCTGAGAGGAAGTTTATAATCTGTTTGGAAAAATCTGTCTCAGAGCATTACAATGAAATTACATGTTATGTGTTTTTTAAGTTCTAATAATAAAGAGCTAACACATAAGAATGTATATTTAAGGATGTGTATAAGAATATATATAGGAATGTCCAGAGAATTCAGTCTCAACGGGAATATGAAACTTTGAGATTACAGTTATCTGATGTCCTTCAGTGTACAGGGGTAATTTCTTGATCACTAAAAGCATAATATATTTAAAAATGGCTCTGAAAGGAATCAGCATATCAAGGAATCTGAAAGGAATACAGCATATGTAGCACGAATAACCTTCATCTGGTAATAAAGTAATCTGCTGTGTTTGGCAAAGCCAGACAAGAACATATTTCCTGTAACGGGAGCAGCGCTCCCCACAAAAAAATCCCTGAGACAGAGCAGACAGCAGAAAATCAACATATACACAGTGGGGGTGTTTATAAGGAAAAGCATACACATTTAAATGAGTAGAAGAGTGATTCATGAAAAACATTTATTCATTTTATTTTTACTGTGGTTTGGTAGTCCCACACGGTGTGGTACACCAGATTTGTATGTGTTTTTGAACAAACAAACAGTACAAGCTGTTTAGTTGCTTATATACAACTAAAGTGCTGATTTACATTGTTTGCAGCCACCAAAATGAGTTGCTAGAAGTTCTGTGTAAATGCACAAATGATCCACCTTAATTACATTGAAAATCTCTGGCTGAGAGGGCCATGTGTTGTTGGTGAAGCAGAATCTCTCCATATCCTCAAGTCCTTCCTTCCATAAATATTTTTAACAGTGTGGAAATAGAAACAGCAATGCATATGTTATACACCAGGGCGAATGAGGCCACCAGAGCTCAAGTACAGTATGTGGCGAAACTGCAGATAGTGAAATAAAGTGTGTAGCAGCAGATGGACTGGGGATTGCTAAAGCTATGGTAAACAGCAGGGTCATGCTGTTAGAAAACACAAAGCCTGGAAAAGAAGATGTGGGTGAGTATCCAGCTTATGGCTCTGAGTTGGGCATGTTCACAATGTGATGCGAAGTTCATACACAATCCCCCCAAGGACGAGCAAGAGAAAGCGAGGGCAAGAGAACTTGTTTTTCTGCACTTTGTCGAAAATCGTTAAGCTTTATCTAGAGGGCAATCGGGAATGGAAGGAACTACACCCCTCGTGTCGTCGGATGGAGAGTTGCCATCAGTAGATCCTTGATAAGAGTTTGAAATTCTAAGAGTATTGATCACAATGCAAGTCAGATCAGCCAGCAATGACAAACCGGATGAATGGTGGGGGGGGAAATCAGGTGCTGAATGCACTAAGTAAAGGACACCAGAAAGTGATCCAGTAGTAGAAAGGTATGAGCATTGTATGTAGTGCAGTTTCAATGCCATTATACCTAATACTTGACACCAGAGCTGTAACTAGAAATCCTGCCCCCCTGTCCAACTTTACATATAATTTTATGTATTGAAGGGTGTTGGACCTCCATAACCTCCCAGGGTATCCATGCCCGTACTGCACCCCTGTTTGACACTTCTACTGTAGCTAACTCTGCCTTCTGATTTTTCTTTTAGCCCCAGAGAACCTACATTTAATTTTGATATTTGTTCTTCACTCAGTTGAAAAAAAAAACCGACTCCTTCTGTATGTCTTTGACACCTGCCCGACATTGACCCCTGAAAAACATTAAACTCCCATTCTCAATTACTTGTCATTCTCTATTCAACCCCCATACAGTTATGGAATAATTCTCTTTTAGCTTGAATAATAGAAAATGGTGCTAAAGCGCACTGCTCATGTGGATGAGGGAAATCAAAATGGGTAGCACTACAGAATAAGTCTGGTGATAGATTCCAGGAAAATGTTTTTTGTTTAAAATTAAGAAGTACTTTGGGTGGATCAAGACTATATATATTAGAATGCAATTTTTAATTCATTATTGTGGGCAGTGGTGACTTGATGGTTAGAGAAGCGCCTTTGTAATTGAAAGATTGCAGGTTCGAATCCCCCACCAGCAAGTCACCATTGAGGTATCCTGAGCAAGGTACCACCCCCAAGGACTGCTCCCTGGGCGCTGAATCAGCTGCCCTCTGCTATGTCACAAAAGTCTCATATGGGTCAAATGCAGAGGACAAATTTCGTTGTTGTGCACTGTGTGCTGTGGTGTGTTGACACTGATCACTAAATTCTAATTATGCACGTTAATTCGTTGGGACATTGTCTAAAATGTAAATAAAAACAGAATGCTATGATTTACGAATCATAAAAAATGAAAATGCTGAAATATACAAAGTCTTCTGATAAATATCTTCTTCTGATGGCAGCATACTGTATGTTGCTCCAAAACCTGTAAATGTCATTCTGCATTAATGGTGCCTTCCCAGATGTGCCATATCTACCAAAGCCATGGGCATTAATGCACCCTCATGCCATCACATATGCTATTTTCTGAACTGTGTGCCAATAACAAGCTGAATAGTCCCTCTCCTCTTTAGCCTGGAGAACATGGCATCCATGATTTCCAAAAAGAATTTTGATTTGTCAGACCACAGGGCAGTTTTCTCAGTCCATCTTAAATGAGCTTGGGCCCAGATAACTCTTTAGACATGGTCTCTTCTTTGCATAGTAGAATTTCATCCTACATTTGTGGATGCAGCAACGAACTATGTTCACAGACAATGGATTTTGGAAGTGTCCCTGGGCTAATACAGTGATTTCCATTATAGAGTTGTGTCTGTGTCCCTGAGGACATGAAGATCACGGCTATCCAATACTGGATTTCGGCCTTGTGTTTGTGTACAGAAACCAGCCCGGAGGATCCCCAGTGTCGCCATGTGTATACTCCACGTAACTAGGACCATGGCTCCTAGAGAATCCTGGTTTGCCAGAACCGCCCAATCAAGGAAGTCTCGTCTTATCTGCAGTGAATCACATCTACCAGATGCACAACCTTGGTTTTTCCTAGAGCTCCAGCATTTCCCTGGTGAAATATGTCCTGAATGTCTGTCAGGTTTCTCTGATTCCATTTCCCTCAAACTATGAGACCTGTCTAGCCTGCCAACTGCCTACACACATCACCCAACCTCCATTTGTCACCGACCACCGCTTTCACCTCCTGATTCGGATTCTGTTTGGATTACTCCGACATTGACCTGGACTGTCAACTCTGAGTTTGTCTTGCTCCTAATAAACTGGCTTTGAGCGCCTGGTTCCGCAAAAGTGTCCTTCCTACTGTGCCTCCCCCTCACAATTATGTACTACCGGTGATGGAATTCAATGCAATATTACTTTGAGGAACATCATGTCACGGCGTGCGAGCGAGGAGCAGGCAAGGGAGACGAGAGCAACCAGGTTGACGGAGGAAAAGGGGTTTATTCAGGGAAAACGGACAAGTCGGGTACTCACACAGAGCGACGACAATGACAGATCTGGGGAAACTAACCAAGACGCGAACTAAATACACAGGACAAGCTGAGTCTAAGAAGCAACAGGTGAGAACAATCAGGCAAAAACATGAGGTAACAAGGTGGGCGTGGCACAGGAGGATCGGACGGAGCTGGCCGTGACATAAATCCCCCCCCCCCCCAAAAGGCGCGCACACTGGGCGCGCCCGAGGGGAGGCGACGGACAAGATGAGACCGGGAAAACTGGACCTGGAAGACAAAACCAAAACCATCAACGAGAGACAGGGAACAGAACAGAAACACAGAACAGGCACAGGGGCAAAAACCACGACAAAATCTGACAAGACAGTGAACGCAGACAAACAGATCTGGAAGGGAGACACAGGGGGGAACAGAGAACGGAGGAAAAAAAGGGCCAGGAGTGAATGCAGGAACAGGAGGAACCAAGGGATGAGGAGTCAACAGGGGAGACCAGACAGGAACAGACGGGGGACGAAGGGGAGCCCGAGGGAGCCCAGGGGGGTAACGGGCGGCGGCCAGAGGGGCCGCAGGTGAGAGGGAGAAGGGAGCAGGAGGGAACCACAGGGGCCAAGAGAACAGGACAAGGGAGAGATGGAGGGGACATGGAGGGAGCAGGAGGGAACACCGGGGAAGGCAGGCAGGAGGGGGAAGCCGCAGCAGGCGACAGGGCAGCCGGAGCCAGAGAAGGCACTGTCCGACACCCCGCCAAAGCGGGGGGGCCCGGAAGCAACCGACATGGAGCCGGAGGCACCGCCGAGGACCGGCACCGAGGCACCGGCAGGGGACCCGGAGGCGACCGCCGACCCCAAGCCAGAGGAACCGCAGGCGACCTCAGAGCCCCAGCCAAGGCGGGCGAGGGTGAGCCAGGGGGCCGGGAGCCAGGCCCGACGCCTGTGGCCCCATCCCTTACGGGACACTGACAGGCGGAGTCCTACAGGGCGTTGACTCCGGCAGGGAGCGGGAGTCCATAGGGAGGTCCCCGAGGGGTCCCACTCCAGCTCCTCCTCCTCTCCGGAGGAAGGAGCAGCAGTCATATAGTCCGGGACCTCCTCAGGGACTATAACCAGGGCTAGGGGGACAAGAGTAGGAACAGGGACAGGTGGAGCCAGGGTCAGGGCAGCAGGCGGGCCCGTAGGTGGCGCGGGCATGGCCACAGGCTGGACGGGAGAGCCGGGCTGGCCGGGAGATCCGGGCCGGTGTCCTCAGGTGCGTGGCTAGCAATCGGGGCCGCGGGCAGATCCGGGACAGGCGCCAGAGTTGGCGCCGGGTAAGTCTGCGTTTCCCCTTTAAGGGCTCTGGGGATCCGGGGAATGGCGTCTCACCGCACAGATCCCTCCTAAGCCCAGGCGTTCAGGGCGAGAATTGTACGCCTCCAGCGGGGGCGGCTGCTCTCCGGCGGGGTTTTCCCAGGCGGGAATGAGGGAGCAGGCTCCCACGAAGAGTGTCGGGGCCACTTCCCTGGATGCTCCCCGCTTCTTTTTTCGCCGCCGGAGGCGGGGTTGCCTCTGTGCCGGCAAGAGGCTGGGGCCGCTTCCCCGCTAAATGGCGAACGAGCTGCTGCATGAGGGAGCGCACTTCCGCCATTGCGTGCGCCTCGGTGAGTGGAGTAACCCCTTGTAGGAGATCCCAGCTCTGCTCCACGAGGGCGAGCAGAGCTGGGTCTCCTTGGATCTC
>JAODJW010000002.1:23389186-23405315 GCA_026777045.1 Hyperopisus bebe | reverse complement strand
ATGGATGAAAAGTCCTATATGTATAGTCCTTTATTATTATTATTATTATTATTATTATTATTATTATTATTATTATTGTTGTTATTGTTGTTGTTGTTGTTGTTGTTGTTGTTGTTGATGATGATGTTTAAAAGTCTTGTGAAAGATTAACAATATTTGTGCCTTTTTCTGTTGCATTATAATATCAAGCTGAGCATTTAACATGTTGAGTCATTTAAGTTTATATACATCTGAAGGCTAATTTAATATTAAATTTCATAATTCCTACAGTGGAATTGCAGTTTCTCTGCTCTCTTCATTTGCATTTCGTGCCTAAGCAAAGTTCAAAATGCACATACAAGTGCAATAAAAATGCCTATTTAAATTCCTTCTTAACTCTTCACAGAGTGGTTTGCATTTTTTATAATACCTTAATCTGATATATGTCTGGGATGTCAAAAAGCTAAAATGTGCAAATATATTCCAGAACATTGCTAAGCACAAGCATAGATCAGGAGTGTGTTGAGAAAGTTACAGTAAAGTATAATATTGCTGTTTTTCTTTATATCATCACAATGATGAACTCTCATATTTTATCATGATGTAAATCATCAATATACAGAGAAAGAAAACTCGGTAACACCCTACTTAAAGCTATCTTCTATAATGCATTTGAGATACCTTCACAATGTATTATGGTGGTTGGTATAAGAATTAAGAATGCTTTGTATGGTAGCGCTTTACATTAACTGCACCTTCATAATGCTTTTATATTGCATTCATTAAACGTTCAATACACCTTCATAATGTATTCATAAAACATTCATAAACATCATGTATGTATACCTCCTAACATCCTAACATCCCTTACCAGCTATAATATACATTAATAACAAACATTATAATTGTATAATCATGTAATGTTTGTTATTCATGTACAATAAAGCTATTAAGGGATGTTAGGATGTACTTGCATGCTGCTTATGAATGTTCTATGAATGCATTATGAATGCATTATGAAGGTGCATGTCATACCCTGCTTGTCCAATCCTCCTGTGTGCCATACCCCCTTGTTAACCTCATGTGGAATCCCGCTTGTTATCAGCTGTTTCCTGTCATTTCCATTTAGTCATGTGTATTTAAGCCCACATCCAAGTCTGTTTCCCCAGTCTGGTCATTGACGTTGTCTGCTGTGTTGTACCTGGTCTTGCTGTTTTCCCTGAATAAATCCCTCGATCCTGACTTCCCAGCTTCCCGACCCTAATTCTCCAAAATTCCACTACTCACCCATCGGTCACGACAGTGCACTTAATGTAAAGCGTTACCCTTTTTTATTGCATTGTGACGGTATCTATAGTGCATTATAGATGAGACCTTCATAAAGCATTCATAATGCATAATATTCATGGATATAATACCTTTTTATAAATGTTTACAGCCATGGTTATAATGATCTATGAATATATTGTAATGTGTTAAGCATATATTCATACATTCTTCTAGACATGGCATTCATTGAAAAGGTTGCTGAAAACTGTTAAGTTAGGTTGGCAACATGGCAACCTAAATGCAAACTATAGAACCAGTTACTCAAGGCCAAGCAGGGAACTGAAGGGCATGAAGAGACTTCTTACCATGGAGTTGGCATCAACATGGGATTCTCAGATTCTTTTTTCAGCAAAACAAAAAACATCAGATATTCTATGTTTGATGGAGAACAAAGGCAGGTGGTACTAAGTAGTTAGCATAAATCCACTCACTTGATTCTCCTTTCTGACATAGAGGAGGACATGCCCTCATTTTATCTTGGATATTATTAATAGTGTTGTATTCATATTTAAATTTAACCAACACAGGTTGTCGAAATTGCGACTAGGGGTGCTGACACTTTTTTTTTTTTTTTTTTTTAGAAAAATCCATCCAGTACAGCTGTGTTGTGACAGGTGTCATGCTGTATAGGATGCTAGTATAAAAAGTCACACACTCCTATATAATCCCAAAATAAAACAAATTTAGAGACACTGGGTTAATCTGATGGCCCAGAGAAAATGAAAATATGATGCAGACTCCATACAAACAAAAAATAAATCAACCCCCACTCTAAAGGAATAAAGATACAATGCTAACCACTGAAGTCACCCATTAATAAAATAAAAATAAATTGTGGTTATAATAATAATAATCATCAACATCATCATTATCACAGGCTTCTAGTACTTCATTTTATTATCTCAAGAAAGAGCAGCAACTCTCAAGAGCATATGTAATATTTCGGTTACTATCATCTACACCATATTGCCAATTTTGCCAAATGTGATACCCCACCAAATCACTGAATTTAGGTGTTCCAATCACTTCCATAGCCACAGGTGTATAAAATCGGGTATCTAGACATGCATTTCTACAATCATTACAAAAGAACTGGTTGCTTTCTGGAGCTCAGTGAATTTAAGCGTATCGTGATAGGATGACACCTGTGCAATAAGCCTATTTGTAAAATTTTGTCTCTACTAAATATTCAACTGTTAGTGATATTATAACAAAGTGGAAGCAATTGGGAACAACAGCAACTCTGCTGTGAAGTGGTAGGCCACATAAAATCACAGAATGGGGACAATGCATGGTGAGGTGCACAGTGTGCAAAAGTCGGCAACTGAGTCAATAGCTACAGACATCCAAACTTTATGTGGCCTTCAGATTAACTCAAGAAGAGTGCGTAGAGAACTTCATGAAATGGGATTCTATGGCCAAGCAACTGTATCCAAGCCTTACAGAACTCGTGGCCATAAGTGAAATTTAAAAGGAATTTGAGAAAGCACCTCTTTACACAGCGTGTAGTTATTGTATGGAATAGTCTTCCTGTTAGTGTAGTGCAAGCTAAAACCTTGGGTTCCTTTAAATCAGAGCTAAATAAAATTATAACAACTCAGAGCTATGAGTTAAGTTCCCCCCAAATGAGCTTGATGGGCTGAATGGCCACCTCTCGTTTGTAAATTTCTTTGTTCTTACATCACATGCAAGCATGATGCAAAATGTCAGATGTAGTGGTGTAAAGCACGCCGCCAGTGGACTGTAGAGCAGTGGAGACGTGTTCTCTGGAGTCACGAATCACACTTCATGGGCCAACTCCATATTAAAACCTATGTATTAAGAATGGAATGTCATGAAAGTTCATGTGTGTGTAAAGGTAGGTGTCCAAATACTTTTGGCAATATAGTGTATCTACTAACTTGCTTAGTATTGCTTGGTCTTTCTGAAGCCAATGCGTATTTAACGTGTCACTCTGTCAAGGTGTCAGTTCCTTTAATGTTAACACAGAAACCATATATAATTCATATATTTGACCATCCACATATCAGTCTATCTATCAGGCTAAATTTTTTTCTTTTTTTAATGAAATAGCTAAAGAAAACAAAGAATCCAATAGTAATGACTGAATCTGAATACTGAAGTCTAATGTATATACATTTATAGGGCAACCAGTGAACTGACAATGGGGTCATGGATGCCCTAAGCTCACTGATGCATCTGGGGAGCAATGGCTAGCCCATCTGGTCTGATCCCACAGAGGAGCTACTGTACTGATGGGTCACATTTTCTGTTACATCACGAAGACAGCCAGGTGCACGTGTGTCATTATCCTGGGGAAGAGATGATCCCAGGATGCGCTACGGGAAAAAAGGGCAAGCTGGTGGAGGCAGTGTGATCTTCTGAGCAGTGTTCTGCTGGGAAGCCTTCAGTCCTGGCATTCATGTGGATGTAATTTTGACATGTAGCACCTACATAAACACTGTTGCAGACCAAGTGCCCCTCTTCATGGCAATGGTATTCCCCAATGACTGTGGCCTCATTTATATAGGATAATATCTTCTGCAGCTCGGCAAAAATTGTTCAGAAACATGAAAAAGAGTTTAATATGTTAAGTTCTGAACATCTGTGGGATGTCCTGGACAAACAAGTCTGATCCATGTTGGCCCAGACCATGCAACACACTTGTTCTGCTGCTAACGTCTTGGTGCCAGATAAAACAGGACTCCTTCAGATGCCTTATGGAGTTCATGCCTTAATTGGTCAGAGCTTTTTTGGTAGCATGAGAGGGCCTTACATGATTTTAGGCAGGTGGTTTTAATGGTATGGCTGATCAGTGTGTATAGTCTATACTGTATATTTATATGCAGAAATATCAATAAATTGCACACATTTTTGGATAGATATGTTAAAACCAACATTAATATGTTTATTGCAATATACAATCCATCCGAACTTTTAAAAATGGTTGCTTGCTGTATCCTGTAGTAATTAAGCAATTAGAATTTTACATTACACAAGTGAGAATGAAGAGAGAGCACATTGGAGTGTCCCCTAGGTTTAGTCATTAAAAAGCCCATTATTTTTTAAATTACTTTTTCAATCTTTCAGCCCCTCTAATCCGGATGTATTTCCCAGAAGGCTGTTGCGGTTCTTGCGTTTAGAAAGACTCCTGAAGGTAAGCTCTGCACAGTGATCTGATAGCTTGTATTTACTACCACACAATGTGGGATTGGTGCTCTTGGTAAGAAATGGTCACTGCCATAGTGGTGATACATTCCCAAAGTCCCATCACACATTCCATTGTACAAACAAACAAACTATATCATAGACATGTAGAAACATTGTGACTGGGCTTAAAATGCACAATACACATACATTTTTTTCCCTTTTTCCACAACACAGCTAGGTTTCCTGCTGAAACGCAGCAATTCAAGTTTAATGGCTGCCATGTCAGCAGTGGATTCATCGTCTGCTCTCTGCCACATGGGGTTCCATGTGACAAACAAAACAGAGATCACTTATTGCGGTCAAATACATAACCAAGCTTGAAATTTAGAAACATATTGATATCCAGTGGATTGTGAGATATCATAAAAGCATTACCCATGCAAATGGCCTGATATTTGGATGATAATGTTTGCTTTTTTTCTTTCTCCCCAGTGAGGTTGAGATGTTGTGCTATTAATGTTAGCCTTTGACAAGACATAGCTTACGAAAACACAAACAACTGCAGCCCCGAAACACAAAGCTCGTCACCAGATAGCTGGATCTAGTAAACTTACCTATAATCTAATAATTTTATAAATAATAAGGTTATAAAATTAGGCTGAACGTCACTTTAGCTTACTCAAATAAAAACAATTAAATTTAGTAAATAAAAGGCAGATAATTTAAAATTATGTGGCAAATGTGTGTATTATTTTACACAAGTCCAGTCACCAGCTACTAGAATTTCCCTATAATGCATTCACTACAAGAAATATCCATTTTGATGAGTAAGATAGAGATCACGTTGGTTTTCTGTGCAGCACAGAAATCCAAATCAGATTACATGAATTTTCTTTTCAATGACATAAAATGAAATTAAATATTCAATTGTTTTTTGCAGTTACTCTCCATATCATTTATTTTGCACAACTATGGGAAGAAGATTTTATTTAGAAATATCGCTATCAACTAGCATCCTATCCAAGGTGTACCCCAGCCCCATGCCCTGTAATAGATTGGCATCCCCTCCAGGGTGTACCCCAGCCTTGTGCCCTGTGCAGCGTGGGATAAGCTGTAGGCCACCCAGCAATGCATGGATGGTATGACTATCATTATTAAATCTAATTATTTTGTTACTATTAATATTCATGCTAATAAAGAGTAACAGAATGTTGCGCTCCTATTAAAAAAAAAATATATATATATATATATATATATATATTTCAAAATTGAAATTACTCTGGCACCTTAGACAAATACACCGTTTTATGATAAGCTCAGCAGATAGCATAGATAGATAGCATAGTTATATGATATAATTAGATCCGATCAAGACAAAACATTGTGGATTCCAAATATTAATTTCTTCACTAAAATATTACTTTTACAACAGGTATATGTGTGCCATATATATTGCTTTCAATAAAAGCATATGCTATAAGTATGTTGAACATAATTGTTTTTAGATTAGGGTGCATTTATTGATCAGGCATGAAATGTAACCATTGAATATGTGCATTTTTACAAGAAAAGATACAGAATAAGAGAAATAACATTATAAAGAATCTGGTATCATTGTAATAACATAATAACTGTTATACTTAGGAAGGGTCATTTACCATCATATCAGATGTTATTATCGTGTGTAAACTACAACAGTTTGGAATAATTACAGTACTGGTGTGGTGAAGAAATATGTATTGAAATGGGATGTGCTTCATGTGACCTTATAAATAAATAGATGATGCCATAATATAATGTTTGTACTTCATTTAAAATTCATTTTTATTCAACAGGGAATACATAAGCCTCATTATATAGCATTTATTTGAACGCATACTTTTGTTTTCCTCTCTCTCTGTAATTACCATCTTCATTCAGCCTGCATGTGAGTATTACTCATGGGGTTTGATTAGAGAATCCACTAAAGATTCCCCATTGTAGTGATAACAAACTGATTACAAGGCTAACATGAGAGAGTTCACATCTGACATTTGAGGTAAGTCCAAAATTAGTTCCAATTGCATCAGGCCTCGGAGGAGCAGAAGGCATAAATATTGCAAGATCAAGAAGGGCAGTTCAGATTATCTAACTTTTTATACTTCTCGTTTCCATGTGAGAAGTGCACCCCTACATCAACCTTCAAAGTGCAGAATAATCTGCCAGGCACCTCCTGAAAAAAGTGTCCAAAAAGTACAAAATACATCACATTAAATATTTACAAGCCTAAGGAATGTATCACTTCAAGTTTCAGGTTAGCTAAAGTACTGGAATTGCTTTCATCGACTGAAGTCTCAGCAGTGGTCATTTTTGAGTAAGAAAAGCATAAGATAAGAGAGAGCTGCAGCCAGCTTACCTCATCCGTGATAAATCTTTATCATTTTGGGTGATTTAGATGAGCTGTCCTCTAAGGCTGGTGCTAGTGAAGGGTACTCATTAATACAAGTTTAGGACCTCTGACTGTTGTCTTTCTCCATTCTGTTTGATGCCTCTGACCTTTTAAGAATTGCTGTTATCAGAAACAGTCTTTCCAGGAGTCCTTTGAGCCCTTGGAAAGCATAGGAATATTGTGTGTCGCATCAGATTGTTTGAGTTAAAAAGGTATATATTTTGGTACTTGCAGTTTAAGTGTGAAAGTGATAGATACAGCAATACTTATAAATTTGTAGGTTTATTGAAGGTGAAGAAAATGACTCGTAGAAAGGTGACACCAGCTTTTCAGCTCAAAAATTCCAAGACAATATGTAGATTTCATGATGCAGTTATAATTAGTTGAAGGGTTGATGATGTAGTGATAGAGACTAAAGTGAATAATAGCAGAGCGTATTCAAAGCAAAACAGCATATGCAAAATGTGTAAAAATGCATGTGGTTTTATGATATTGTAACTCTGAGCCCACTAATGAACCCAATGTTGTAAAAAAAGTTTAAAAGACCCACAAAGAGCTCAATTGTATAAACTTAAAATCACTCTCTATGCTAATAATACTACTGCAATAATACGACCATAAAACAAAAAATATCCCCACAACCTTTGCAAAACAGACTTTGTATGTTTGCTTTATAGGGACTTTTTGAGTAGATGTGGAACTAGTGTCTAATTACTCCATTAGCTGTTTGAATACATTCCACCTACTGTAACATCAAAGACCTATGCGGGTTAAGCCCAGTGTGTTGTGGGGAGGTTGTTCTTATAGTGCATATGAGAGGAAGTTATGTTACACCATTTGTAGTGTGTGTGAGAGGAAGTTATGTTACACCATTTGTAGTACGTGTGAGAGGAAGTTATGCCACACCATTTGTAGTACGTGTGAGAGGAAGTTATGCTACACCATTTGTAGTGCTCCATGTGGTTCATTGCATCCCTACCCTGTTTAAACACAAACAAATAAAAAGAAAACATGCAGTTCATGTGAAGTGTTACCAAATATTTTATTATTTGGTAGCATAACTTGTTTTAGTTATTAACATTACCATATTTAAGTCACTGAAGTTGTCCACTGGGGGGGGGGGTTGTTCTGACATAAGAGAATTGACTGGGGGGCTCTTTTTGAGGTATTTCCTGTCCATACAGCCTCCTGAATATTCAAGACTCTCTGGGTATGATAGGTCTTACTCAAGCTCAGCTTTAATTATTTAGGTACTTGAATAGTAAGTTAGGAAGTTTTCAAAAACCATCATAACTGTTCCTTTGATGATTTTAATAATATTTTGTAAATCTGTTTCATGGTATTATAATGCCAGAACATTTATGAATAAAAACCACAAACTAGAATAGTTTCACTAAATGGATTATTTAGATTGTTGATTTTTTTAATGATAGGGCAACATGTATGTCTTAAAGGATTTTGCTGCCTGAAAATCAGTGGTCGGCAGTGTTGGATCTACAATAAATGGTGCTGTATTCTCCCATAAAACATGGCAGAGGTTTTTAAGTCCATGAAATTTGAGTATCCATTTCATTTAGGGTGATATCACTTTATTGCATTTACAATGTCTATGTGTTAACCCTTCCACTGTCAGTGCCTAGTTTATACTGACTTATTGACACAACCAGGTGCAGAAACCCAAAGTGCCAAACAAATGAACAAATCAGAAAACAGAATAACAATTCAGCAAACACAGTGACAATTCAGAAAACAGTGTGTGTGTGTGTGTGTATATATATATGTGTGTGTATATATATATATATATTATTGCATCATGTTTTGCTATGTTCAGTGCTATTATGGCTTTGGGGTAGGAACTGTTCTTTAGTCTGTTGGTCCTTGTTTTTATCACTCTCCATCTGCCTTAAGACCGCAGTTCAAAAAGAGAGTGACCTGGATGGAATGGGTTTTTTTAGGATGTTTTGTGCTTTTTTTTAAGACAGCAGTAACTATACAGCCCATCCAGGGAGGGGAGTGGACTGCCAGTGAGCTTCTTGGTCGTATTGATGACCCCTTGAAGCACCTTCCATTCAGCAGCTGTGCAGCTGGCAGACCATACACAGATGCAGTAAGATAGAATGATCTCTATGGTGCATTGGTAGAAGGACACAAGCAGCTTCTGTGTAAGATGTACCCCCCTGAGAATTCTCAGAAAGTGTAATCTCTGCTATGCCTTCTTGATGAGATCGGTGATGTTGGCGTTCCAGAACAGACTGTCCTCGATGTACACGCACAGAAACTGGAAGGTGGAGACCCTTTCCACACATTCCCCATTGATAAAAAGGGGCTGGATGTCAGTCTTTTTCCTCCTATTGTCCATAATCAGCTCCTTGGTCTTAGATACGTTTAGGACCATAACCATTATGAGAGTCAAGACTATATTACATGTAATACATTCTTTCTAATTCTTATATGAGGGAGTAATCTCATAGTTACATCATCCTTTTCACAATTGGCTACTATTTTTTTCTTAAATTCATATTTGGTTTAGGTATTTTACATGGTTCACTATTTCAATGCAGCAGGTTAGACTTCAAAACCTGAAATTGTCATGTTTTGAAAATGAAGTGACTAAAGCAGGAGTTGATGTCTTAAACTGCAGAAACAGTATAATTCACATTTTAGTTTTGTTTGATTTTTATATGTCTCTCCCAGTAACAGGCAAATGTTATATATAGTCAATTATTTTCAAACAGTTGGAGTCTGATTCTTTGTGAGCTTGCATTGTTATAAATGACATGTTTAGGAGGAAAAACAGCACATCTCTATTGCAAACACTGCAAATGCAATAGCACATGTAATTCTATTGTCTAACATAAAACACCATCCAATCAAAATCAGCATTTTAACATCGGCAAGTTTTATATGCTGCTTTTGTATCTGTGGTGTGACAAGAATTGCTGTTTTCCAGCTATTGTCTAAACTGTCATTTACTAGAATTACTCATGGTAATTTTATATTATTTCCAAATACTTTTGAATATTATTTCTTAATATTTTAGCTAGATCTGTCATCTACTGCCTGCTGTGCTTTAAACATGCACAGCCTGGAAATTATCTTGACTCGTGTTCTTGCACAAATTTTATTTCTCCATCAACCAAAACAGTCTGTTTTTTTAAAAATAGTTTTTCATTTACTTTACACTGACCCTAATAAACAGATTGTAGATGGATGGAAGGATGGATTTACCTTAAAGTTCAAAAATATTCTTTGGTAAAAACAAACAATGACATTAATTTTTATCTGACAAAAACTCATGGAATAGAAGTGGTGTTCTGGGAAAGGATGAATTGTGTCTGTCATGTTCCCATTTGGCCGGCAGATGTCACTGGCCATCCCATGTTCCTCCCTATTCTGAGTCGTAATGGGTTGATGACCCACAACTGTTCCTTATTTAAACATAATTTTCTGTGTGTATTAGTACATACCCCTGTCCTGGCTCTTTGTCGGTCATTGTTAGTGTTATACATTGTATGCTGTGCATTGTCTTCTGCATGATCCCCTAATGCCACGTTTCTCAACCACTGGGCCGTGGCCTGGCTACAGATTGGGCCGTGAATTTAAAATCGAGACTGGCCATTGGTCCGTATAGGGCCCCCAACACCACGCTTAATTGGAGCTATGAACATAGTATAAAGATGTTTAAGCATAGTCCCTACAAAAGTGAATAAGATGTGTTTTTCACAATGCAATCAGTATTTTATTATTATTTTTTTTATTACCCAGCTGGGGCTAGCATCATCAATTTGAGCCAATGCAGTCAACGTGTAAATGTGACTATGGGGAACTTTCTGAAGCACAAAGAAACAGTTGATGCTGCGGTAAACAAAAAGCCCAAATTTTCCGTAAATACAACCCAGAATACATGAAACGTAGATTTGCCAGGGGAGGTGATGACACAGAGCCCACGGCACAGTGTGTGCAGTGTGGATTCACACTTTCAAACAAGGCTCTAAAACCATCAAAACTCAAGTGGCATATCAAAACAAAACACCCAAAACTTGTTGGAAAACCACTGGAGTACTTTCAGCGAAAATATGATGGACTGCAACTGCAGAAGCAGACAATTGTCTCCCTATAGACACAGTCTAAAAGTGTCCAGAAGTCCAGCTACTTGGTAGCTAGGTGTGTTGCCCAGTGCAAGAAAGCTTTCACCATCGCTAAAGAATTGGTGTTGCCAGTCACCACTGATATGTGCCACAAGAAAGTATTTCTTATTTTAAGAATTTAGATTATAGTTACAGAATTGTGCTTTGAAACTCACTAAATTAAAATATTAAAGTTACATTTTTGGTATATGTTTGTTCCCAACACAGAAAAGGAGATAAACACTGAAGGCTGCTGAAGGCTTATTTAGTAATTTAGCAATTTTGAGACTGTTCTTGTTAGCTTTTGAGTTATGTATAAAATAAAACTTTTATATATTTGCAGTGGGGCGGCATGGTGGTGCAGTGGTTAGAACTATTGCCTCCCCCTGGGACCAGGGCTCAAGTCTCCGCCTGGGTTACATGTGTGTGGAGTTTGCAGGTTCTCCCCATGTCATTGTGGGGTTTCCTCCGGTTACTCCGGTTTCTCTCCACAGTCCAAAGACATGCTGAGGCTAATTGGAGTTACTAAATTGCCCATAGGTGTGCATGTGTGAGTGAATGGTGTGTGAGTGTGCCCTGCGATGGGCTGCCCCCCCCCCGTCCTGGGTTGTTCCCCACCTCGTGTCTGTAACTTCTGGGATGGGCTCCAGACCCCCCGACCCAGAAGGATAAGCAGTTTGGAAAACGGATAGAATATATCTGCAGTACCCTGTATATTGGTATCATTTTCTGAAATATAAATGTTGTTTTTGTGCCAAACAAATTAAACTTTTTATCAAATATTAATAAAACTCTTGGTTATTAAATATCATCTATCGTGGGCCTTGGAAACATGCTGGGACAGATAGGTGGGCCTTAAAGTTAGAAATGTTGAGAACCATTGCCCTAATGTTTTAGTGCTGTAGATTTTACTTCTGCTGTGAATGATGCCTATGTTTCGTCCCAGCCCTTGTTAGTTCTTAGTTCACCTGCGTACCTTTTGTTTATTGTTTACTCAATGTTCAGTTTCATAATAAAAGTCCTTTGTCTGTAGGCGACCTGTTGGATTGTCAATCCTTTCGTGCATCTAGGCTTGACAGAAGGAAGAATTGATACAGTATCCTTAGAATGACTTGGTATGTAACATATACTGTATGTTAATGAAGTTTTGCCAAATCAACTTTTTCTTTCATTCTCTATTTATCATAAGCTTGGCTTTATATTGATTTTACATATACTTTTGTATTGACCTCTGCCTATAATAAATTGAACACTGCTTTTGGAGTGACATCCCAAAAAAAATACAAATTGAGATTTTTTTTTTTTATCTGTGAGCATGCATTATACTGTAACAGAAGCATATTTTAAAGTCACCTATCAAAGCTAATAGATCTTAGGATCGTGAGAGCAAATGTCCGTCACTCCACGTTTTCAAAGATTATCAATATGCTGATTGTTTCATATCGGTGTCTTGTAGCTGCTGATTATGAAATGGTTGCCAAAAGTGAGGAGCCTAGTGACCTGAAATGTGACCTGAAATGTGACCTGAAATGTGACTTGACATTGCATGATATCTCATTGTTTATTTTCACTGATGTTTTGTTTTAATTAGCATTATTAATTATTTTTTAGCATTGATAATAGTACACTGCTATTATTTTCCAAAGGATAAATTAAATATAAGCTGCATAAATAGAAAATTAGGCTACAGAATTATTTTGAAAATAATAATCCAGAGTAAGGTGATAACTGCTGGTGAGAAGTTGTCTATGGGTTAATTAAAAATGGTAAATGTAACACACAATAAATGTAGTGAAAATCCATCCCTTGAGATACATGAATGTGTCCAAAAAAGAGCATCATCATCATCATCAACATGACCTACAGCTGAGTGAGGATAGGGATGTAGCTGTCATTTTACTACTTAACCACCACAGACCTCCTCAGTACCAGCAAAAGTGCAAAAGCTGAACTGATCGGCCTATCGATCTCACATGATTTCTTACCAGAAATCCTGAACAAAATCCTTAGGTTCTGTACTGTACTGTACTGATATCTTGTCCATGAAAATCACAAACAGTAGTTAAGACAAGATCCACCCTAACTAGAAGCCAACACCCAGCTTAATTTCTGTTCTTCATCCAAGGGCGTTGTGGGACCCTGTACACTTACAGCACCCGGCGATGGGTTGGTACCCCATCCTCGGTTATTCCTTGCCTTGTGAATGTTGTTTCTAAGACAGGCTTCGGACCTCCACAGCCCTGCATAGGACAAGCAGGTATGTAAAATGGATGGATGAATTAACCATAATGAGTGCTTCAGCATGGCCATTATTGATTATTATATTCCCAAATGTATTCTTTGGGGGAAATATCGGAGAAGTATGTCAGTAAAAACTGTAATAAAAACAAGGTCAAGAATACTTACAGTGTACAGTGATAATACTGAGAATGGTAATACTTTTCATGGTGTTAGTGCTTCTTTGTGTATCTAAGGATCCTTCTTACATTAAATTGCCTTTTATCTTTTATAGATGAATAGTATTAATCCCCTGTGTGTACTTAATATAACTAGTTACACTATTGCTATTCTAGTTTGCTGTGCTCTCTTTTGAAGTCTATCTGATGTCAGTGTCTATATATAGCTTTTTAAAAATTTGATTTGAATATCAAGTTAATGACTATATATTGTTAATGACCTATTTATGCGCTCCCACAACCCTGACCATGAGAAGCAGTTAGCAGATGGATGAATCAACCATTTAATTTTCATAACTGCAGAAGACCTGTTTGGGAATTGGCATCGTTTGCTTTGGGTGACGTGCCATTCAAATGCTTATTTCGCTTTCACTGCTCTTGTTTACTTACAATAAAACTACTGCAAAACTGGTGATACAGCATAAAATGTTATGAACTTTATTTGTCAATAGTATATGTTATATATGGAAACACTGCAAATTCAGAAACATGCAGAAAAATCAATAAAAACAACAATTATGAGGAATTATTGGTTTGTGTTGTGCATAATTTATAAAGGTTGTTTTAAAAGATCTTGGCACTCAATACAATGAGTAAATTTATTTCAGATTTTGTTGGCAGAAACTATTTAATCGAAGTAGCTCATAACTTCTTAATAAGAATTCACACACACACACACACACACACACACACACAGTACAAGTTTTTGCACACTGAGATTTTATACATTTGCATGTTACTCACTTAACATTTCCTAAAAATACACTCAATATTCATGTATAGTTGTTCACTAAGTTTTGCAAGAATATAAAACCTGCAGTTTATGAAATAAATGGAAAAGTGTTAAAAACCTGTGGCATGCAAAAATTTTTGACTGGTACCGTACCAAACCATAGAACGATTTATTTCTACTATTCTCTACATTTTAGAATAATCATAATAACATCGAAACTACAAAATAACATGTATGGAATTAGGCATTGACCAAAAAGTATTAAATTAAAATAATAATAAAAATAATAATAATTTGTTGGGGGATTGGCAGCTCTGTGGGCTGCCTGTTTAAATCTCTGGGTTGAGTGATCAGATTGATCCATCATTGGACACTTGAACAAGGCCCTTAACCCCAGTTGGTCCTGGGGCTGGCTGGCGCTACTTTCTCTTTATCATTTCTATTGGGTTAATGTCAGGTGGCCAGGTCATGTGACATGACACTGTATCACTCTCCTTTGTAGGTAGCTTGGTATGTCCAAACTTTTGACTGACACTGTGCATATATACAGATCCACTCTAGTTTAACAGTTTGTTAGGCAAGCGTTTTATTTCATGTGACCTCTGATTTATATATCTACAATCTATGAGATTGTAGAATGTTTTGAAATTTAGCCATACTGTACTTTGCATAAAAAGAATATAAATGCAAAGGCTTTGTTTATTTCACACACTTTCCAAAGCTAACTGCATAGCTGATTTCAGACCTTTGCTGTCATCCAATTGTGTCTGCAGAAAAAGCTTCTCTTTTCAAGTTATTGATTTTCTTTTTGGCTTTCCAAACAATGTGGCAGTCCCAATATCTTCTGCATTTACTGATTGTTTAACTAGTTCTTCACATTTGCTACATTCTACTTGTGAAAAGAAGAAAGTGGCCCTTTAGAGCTTCACTTCAATATCCAAAACATTGTTGATAAAGTAGCAGGCTTAACTCTTCAAATATGAACCTCTTTCAGAAAAAAAATATACATTGTCTCACCAGTAATATAGCAGAGGCAAAGTGTTTAATACTGTCATGAATCTCAGGCCATCAAAGTGATTGTGACCATATAACAAACTAGCTATAAAGAACCCATTCACAATACCCTAATTTCAGAAGCTTAGGTCGACTCTGGGAGCTTGAAGGCGCTATAGAGCTTGATGGTGTAGTTATGCGTGCATGCCGAGTAAGTATGCAGTTCATTTGTATTGCAACTGTACTTGTAACTGGAGCAAATGCTTATTGTGTAATGTGTTTGTGATCTAAAATAAGAATATTGAGCTATTCGCAGTACAGATTTCGCTTTTATTTTTTGTTTTTATTTCTGTTTCAGTAAACCAGAATTACATAATCACCCAATGTGTATCTGGGCTGCTTTGTTGGGTGGTATGTTGATGCGATATTAACCAGCTGCAGAATAACCTGTCAGAGGTATGCTAATAATCTCAGTGTCCTGATCGGACACCCAGTAAAGGCTGCCACTGGGTGAGAATCAGCATCCCTTATCTAAACCAACACTCTTTTACAAGGGGTAAGTCTAATCGCCCATCCCATCCTCCTACATGAAGGAAACTGACTGCGAGTGAGAGAAAAGGGTCTTGTCGCTGTCCATGGCAATGGAAGCGCGGGACTCTCTCTTATGCAGTCATGCTTTAGAGGGGCAAAATCTAGTGAGAATCGGAGAAGCAGATACCTGGGGTAAGGTGGGGCAGGACATCCAACCCAGCCGACATCCAATCTGGATTGCTATATGTCTCCTCACCGACCTATCAATCACTTTGTGGCCAATGTTTTGAAGAAGCACTTTGTGCGGCTTGATTTACCTTGACTGATATTATTATTATTATTATTATTATTATTATTATTATTATTATTATTATTATTATTATTATTATTATTATTATCATCA